>JAQMYF010000021.1:25996852-26006852 GCA_030014195.1 Neosilurus mollespiculum
AAAAAAAAAAAAAAAAAAAAAAAAAAAAAAAAAAAAAAAAAAAAAAAAAAAAAGAACACATCGCACTGCAGTTTGCTGCCTATAGTGCTGCCTAGCCACAGACAATTCAGGTGACTGATTGGTGTGATGTTTTCGCTGCAAAAAATAATTTCAAATCTAACTGATGCAGTGAGTAGTTTTTCATTTCTTGAACAAACATATTAGATGTCATTGAAAAGATTTCAATATGTTTCATTCATTCTTTCATTCGCCAAACCACTTAATTCTACTAGGTTCATGAGGAGGCTGGAGCCTATCTCAGTCAACTCTGGGCAAAGGTGGGGTACACCCTGTACAGCTCACCATTCCATTGCAGGGCCAACACACAAACAACCATTCTCACACCTACACACACATTAATTAAAACATGGAACAGATATAAATCATTGTGGACATGCGAAAAGTTGATATGTAATATTTGGGATAGTAAGCCATTTTCTCTATATGATCATTCAGTCATATACTGATTCTTACATTCATCTTCTCTAACTGCTTTATCCTGCTCAGGCTTGAAGTTGATTCTGTGCCTACCCTTAAATACTGTATTAGAACCAGGGACTCTGGAGTTGTGAGATGCTACTTCCTGCAGCGCATGACAATGTGTACAGTAATACACTATGATATCTGAAAGTCAGGTGAGTATCTGCTATTTCTGCTTTTATATGTATATAACTAATGTGTTTTGTGCATGTATTTCATGTTAATCCAGCCACGTTTATAAGCAGATTGATTTAAATTCACTCAGTCATTTGAGCGCATCTTAAACAGCTGGCTGCTCAGGTAATTCAACACAAGACTGTTTACTTTTGTAAAGTAGGCCAACATTTGCACTATTTATCAAAGGACTCATACAATATTTCTCTGACAGAAACAGCCAGAGAAGATTCAAACTATTAAAAAAATGAAATTACACATTTCACATTTACTCTTTATGTAATTTTATTATATAATATATACTTGATAAGAAAGTATATCAAACCAAGTGAGACGTATAGCATTCCATGGCAGTGATCCAATAAAACAAGGCTCAGCTGGATGAAAATCGCACTTTTATAATGCATGAATGAAGCAGTTATTTGGTCACTAAGCATTTGCATGCTGGTCCAAACAGCCTCCTGAAGGATATGGAAAAGTCCTTTTTAAAATCTGTCACTGTCACTGACTGCTGAGATTGAGGGAATTGTCTGTATTGCTTCATATTGAACATTTCTTTGGTTGTGTTTCAATGCTATTTGCTGCAGGCCATGAAAGAGCCATATGACAGCCAGAAAGTGTAACTCTCATATAATGTCCAATTCAGAGTTGATGTATTTTATGGCCCTTCACCTTGAAATGCATTCCTCTCCAAGGTTTCCTGTCTGCCTGGAAGCTTGTGTTTATACTTGAATTGAAATCAGTCTGGATTCAAAACCTATCCCTATCTTTTTTAATAGCTAGCGCTCTCTAACATTAAACTATTAATCATGGTTTGCAATATATTTTATACAAAAGGCATGCATATTTAAAAGGCTGATGTATCTTTCAGTCCAATATTATTACGTTTTTTGCATTATCTTCATGCAGATTCTGTGTAGTTGTAAAATTTATTAAGGTGAAATGTGGGAGGCGATGTTTAATCTGTCCCTGTATAATGAGGCATACACCATTCAAAGTGCTATCGCTTGTTCAGTCAAAATTTTATAGCCTCAACATTTGTATATGCCCTCACAGAGCAATTATCCAATCAAGTGAACAAATGAAAGAAAAACAATGCATAAATTCTTACATATACATGTCAAGAGCTTCACTTAATGTTCACATCAAACATAAGAATGGGGGAAATGGGATCTCTGTAGCATGGCACGGTTGTAGGTGCCAGATGGGCTGGTTAGAGTATTTCAGAAACTGCTGATCTCCTGAGATTTTCATACAAGAGAAATAAAACCAAATGTTGTGTGTGAAGAAATGCCTTGTTGATGAGAGAAATCAGAGGAGAAAGTTCAGACTGGTTTGAGTTGACAGGAAGATTGCCGGCCATGTCTCTCACTGCCTGTGGTGAGAGGCATGTAAAAGAACCATTGCTGACTTTTGTCAAGAGTAGGCTGCATAGCCGTCAGCGTGTTTCTGCCCTGCGATGGCCTGGCGAGCTGTCCAGGGTGTACTCTGCCCTCACCCAGAGTTGGCTGAGATGGGTGCTAGGATTAAGCGGTTCAGAATATGAACGATGAACATATAGATTGGATGAGGTGGATTTGAAATCTGCATAGTTGCGTTCTCATATAAAATATGTGTGGTACATCTGCCATGGGTAAAACAGGTCAGGTCAGTAAGTCAGCTTGTATGGTGTTCAGACGAAGGTGATTCGATTGTGATTCTCAGGATGTTCAGTTTACAGATGACCTCAACCTAACATCGTCATAAAAATGCCATACATACACATGGGTATATAAAAAGGTCCCATGGGTTAAATGTTCAGCAATCATAGAAAAATGTGTAATACTGAGTCGATCACATGACCCAAAAAGCATATGAAATTTGTATATATATGATAATAACCATAGAATGATGTAGGCATCTCACAACAGACCTTGAAAATGGATCTGCCATGCAGAATTACCTATGAGATGGAAAACATTTGCATGTTTAAAATTCCATGACATGGGTCTACAACAGAATTTTCCATCACACAACAGGGGAGCTTTGTGTGACATAGCTACAACTGTTTTTTGTTGTATACCTGCTGTGCGACGTATGTGACAGGGGCATAACCAAAAATAATAATAATAATAATAATAAGATCAACAGATCAATACTGCAACATAATTCTTAACTAACCTCAGCCCATTCTTAACAAGATATCTATTAAACTCTGTGAGAATTCATCTACTGTCATCTTTAGATCAAATCTGATATAAGGTTTTTCACTATTTGTTTCATTTTGTGTACTTTGAACATCAAGGAAAGGGAAAGACAATTACATGCAGACAGCCGTGCTCGAATTGAGACACCCTTCTATCACCACTCAGAGATTACCTTTTTCCAATGCTTGGGAGTAAACACCACTGATGCAAGACACTGGCTTCTTCAGCAACGTTCACTTCTTTTTTAAAAACAGTTCAGGGTATTTATACACAGATATTCATGGGCCACACAGAAGTGATCAGTTAGAACAAAGCATGACTGCGATAGGCTAGTTAGAAAGCATGCAACTGTGCAGGAATGGGGTCATTCCAGTCACTACATGTGGGCTTTGGTTCTTACAAGCACAGAAAAATATAGAGATGTGTGTACAAATTTTACCATATCAATCCCCTCTTAGTTCCTGAAGGGACCTGATGCACACCCTCAGGCTAAAACACAACAAGTCTCGCTGACCCATTCACCGATTTCCACCCTGGTCTGATCCCAACAACAGTCTAGCCATATTTGGTGGTGTTGGAACAAGGCGGAGACCAAACCTCCGACCTGAAATCATCACAGCAAAACTTTGCTTTCACAACGCGTGCTGTTATTTTGTACTGCTATGTGAAATGCCACCATTTGCATTCAGTTATATTAATCTATATCAGAACTGCTGTAGCATTAGAGAATTAGGAATTAGTTGAATGTGAACGTGTGCAATACCAGTACCTTTTCTCTAAAACAGTATTATATAGTAGGATATAGTATCCTGCTGTAGAATCTCTGTGTGTGTGTGTGTGTGTGTGTGTGTGTGTGTGTGTGTGTGTGTGTGTGTGTGTGTGTGTGTGTCATTCATTGTTCTGTTTCTATAACAGTGCAGCAGGATGTTCAAACTCATAATGCAACGAAAAAGATATTTCCAGTGATCATTCAAACACAAGTAAGTGTAATACAAGTAAGTGCTTTCCTTCCTGGAGACAAAAACAGATGTTCATCTTTTCCTTCTGCCCAGTGAGACTCTGAGTGTGTCAATATACTTGCATCAGTGCATGTTGTGGAACTGAGCACTGACTATATGTGTTAAACTGCAAATGGTTGTGTGTGTGTGTGTGTGTGTGTGTGTGTGTGTTGGGGAGAGGGGGGTGTTCAGAAATAAAACGCAAACAACCTTTCACAATTATGTTCATTTCCCAAGTGAGTTTCAAGAAGTCATGACTATAAGAGCATAGACTCCCAGCAAAGTGTTTTCTCTGCTTTAGTCATTAAGGCTTCCATTGAATGAATAATCAATGAGAGTAAAACATCATTAAAGCTATGCCTTACTGTTAGTTGAGAAAATGTGAAGCTTGAGTTACAAGCATGACATGATATCTAAGAGTATTGAATTTATGACTAGATGAGATGCCTACATTGTTTGACATATCCTGACACTGCTGATATTCCTTCATATAGGCCTGTCAGAGAAGCAGATATTAGAACAAGAGTCAAATAATGAGTTCTGTCCAGTGCCACAATACAAAAACTTGACCAGTACACCAAATTACATACTTTATTTTGTGACATGGGGCTTAAGAGGAATTAGCTGAAAAATGAAGCCTTTGAGCCAGCGTTATTCTACATGGCCTCCAAGTAGGATATTATTCATTCGATTCACATGCAATGGCAGGCAAGCATCCATAGTAAAGGTCGGAGCCTTCCAGATAATGTAATAATGTAATGTAATAAGCTCATATTTTTGTCCATAATGCTTCATCTCATTTTAGATATCTGAACCTTAAGCTGCCCAACACTTGTCCATACTTAAGCAGAACAAGCAATTACATCTAACTGCATCGATCATATGAAGTCTAGGGTGCCTTTTTATCAAGAGACCAGAAGAAGGGAAAGGAAGCAATTGAGACTAGCTCCCAGTGGAATGGGTGACTGATCAGCCCTGCACCAGCACTGAGAATCTATGATTCCTTGAATTGAATTGCTTTGGGACATTGCTGGTCTTATCTGTGTTTTTTTCTGGTGCAATACTCCTTCTGCATGCTGATACTGAGAGAATGTTAAAACAAAAAGTGTTTGTTCTTAAGGGAGTCATGCCACTGTGCAGCAGAGCAGAGCTTGGGCATCTCCCCATCGTATCCTGCTACCTAATTTAAAACGAAAGGGAACAGTTCAATCTTGTAAATTATATTTCAACCCTGTCCAGTGTTTATTTTCAGCTCTTTTTTTTTTAAACCCTTAGCACAACTAGAGAATAAATGTGCCCACCAATTCTAAGCATATCTGTATAAATCTGGAACAAACGGCCAGACGAGCAGGAATAAAACCATTTGTTTTTCAAAGATGAAAAAAAAAAAAGTCACATCAGATTATTTGCTGTTAATAAAAAGGAGGATTACTTCAGAGCCAGTTGCAGCAGGACCCCCAGTGGTGCTCTGTCTGATTTATTACTAGCCCAGACTGTAGCATCATGTTAGTTGAGTACACAGCATAAAAATTCCACCTATTTTTGATAGTTGTGCAAATATTTTTAGCTCATATGACTGACACTTTTACACACATAATCAACAGTGTGAAGGAGCATATGAAATACAATAATGAGTGTAATGAAAATGAATAAAGTGGATAACTTACTTTAGTATATACAACATGGGAATGGCACCATCTGATTGTCCATAGACAATGCACAGACATTTTCCACCCTGTATACTGGGGATAGTGGTTGAATTAATTAAAAACGCAGAAATAAACCATAAACATCTCATTTTTGTTTGCTTTTCTTAGTTTATGTGTAGTGTATACTAAATCAATTATTTGCCTTAGGCTTGATATCGCTGAATAGTCCCTAGTCCTGTCAATCTTTTTTTCCCCCTTAAAATGGCTTTGAAGCAAAACATACTCTGAATACACATTATCTATTTAAAGATAGATCTGCAGTTTTTGTCAGATCCCTCATTCCTCAATTAATATCACCAACAGACATTATATCTAAGTATTTTAAAGAACTTAGATGTGTAGTTGTTCTGTGTCCAGGTCTACCTTCATTTCTGTGCCTCAAAAAAGTTTTAAA
The DNA here is from genome assembly GCA_030014195.1 of Neosilurus mollespiculum. Lineage (NCBI taxonomy): Eukaryota > Metazoa > Chordata > Actinopteri > Siluriformes > Plotosidae > Neosilurus > Neosilurus mollespiculum. The sequence goes on from JAQMYF010000021.1 coordinate 26,002,833, forward strand.
TAGTAAAATTATTAGGAAAAATAAAATAAAATTAAATGAAACCAAAAAAAATCATTATGTCAATGTTCTCATGAGCTCATCAGAGCCACAGAGCATGGGTTCAGTGTAAGCTGAACCTTCCCTGATGGAATGAGACACCTAAACAAACGAGAGACTCACGTTTTCTATACCTCTGCAAAAGTGAGCTGAGAATCAGTTGCTGTCAGGGAACATCTCATGCTCAACCTATTGTTACTTTCCAAAGAAAGTAAACTTTCTTTCCCAGGTGCTGATTGAACCATTTTAGGATACAGAGTGCAAATGCTTTCTTATTGTCCGGAAAATATTATGGATTCACCAAACAAAAACACCACTAGTAGTTTACTACTTTTTGTTAGTTTTAAAGCAAACACCTGCATCCAGTTACATCTGCTAATTAGTCTGCAGTTAAAAAAGAACGCTTACACACCTTAGTGAGCTGTTTGAACCGAACTGATTGACATAAATCACGGCTCCAGCATGAGAGATGTCGGTTGAAACAAAGGTGTGGATTATAAAACTTCTTGAAGAAAGTAAATCTTCATGGAATGTTGCAAAAGATGTTGGTTGTTCCCAGTGTGTCAGCTAAAATCTGGACCAAGTACAAATCAAATGGGAAGGTTGTAAAAGGGAAGCGTACTGGAAGACCAAGGAAGACATCAAAGCATCAAGAGAGAAAACTTAAAGCAATATTCCTTGAAAACACAAAATGCACAATAAAAGCAAATGAGGAACAAACGGACAGAAAGTGGAGTCAGTGTCTGTGACCGAACTGTAAAAAAATCAACTAAAGGAAATGGGATTTGCATCCAGAAAAGTCAAATGAAAATCATCATTAACATCTAAACAGAAAACAACAAGGCTTCAGTGGCTAAAGAAAAGCAATCATGGGCTGTGGATGACTGGATCTGAGTGATATTCAGTGATGAATCACGAATCTGCGTTGGGAAGGGTGATGATGCTGGAACTTTTGTTTGGTGCTGTTCCAATGAAATTTATTAAGACAACTGCCTGAAGAAAACAAGCAAATTTCCACAATCGTTAATGATATGGGGTTGTATGTCAGGTAAAGGTATGGGAGAGATGACCGTGATGGTGACAATTTTTCAGGATGATAACACATTGTGCCACAGGGCAAAAGCCATGAAATCTCTCCTTCATGAAAGACATATAATGTCAATGGCATGGCCTGCAAATAGTCCAGACCTCAATCCAATTGAAAATCTATGGTAGAAATGAAAGAAAATGGTCACCGACAAGGCTCCAACCCGCAAAGCTGATCTGGCAACTGCAATGAGAGAACGCTGGAGCTGGATTGAAGAGTACTGTTTATTGATGGTTAAATCCAGGCCTCAGAGAATTTAAGCTGTTATAAAAGCCAGAGGTGGTGCAACAAAGTACTAGTGGTGATTGTTTAATTCCATAATATTTTTCTCAGAATTCATTCCATATTTTCTTCCTCTGTTTGATCTGTAAAAACTAAGGACTACAAAAAATTTACTACAATTTTCTTTCTTTTTTTTTTTTTTTTTTTTTTTTTGTAAGTGTTTCATAAAGCCAGAAGGTTGGAATGTTAAATGAAAATAGTTTTGTGGCATGTCTGTAGTTGTTTTTTAACCCCCCCCCCCCACATCTTCCAAGAGTGGTGATGCCATACTTTTTGCCAGGGGTCGTAGCAATGAAAGGTACAATAAAAAGAAAGTAAAATGGAGGTGAATACAAACACAATGGTTTTGGTCCTTTGTGTTTGGGGAATCTGCTGAGTGATTAATACAACAATACAAAACCAAGAGTACCACCTGCTTTCAGTGTGCCACAGTCTTGTGCTCCTCTACTGACCTTTAGACGTGGAGGTCTAGAGTAGTGCAGGGTTCTTTTTATTCATTGCAGCTGCTCCTGAGCAGATGGTGTTTGTGTTGTTGTTGTTTGCAGATTGGTTCATTCACTGAAGATGATCCCTTGTTTTACTACTAACGTTCGATATGAACCATTTTTCTATAACATATCTTTAATGACGCTTTGAACATTAACAAGACAGTGATGCATGCTGAGATTTGGTTTAGTGGAGAGGTAGTTAATTTTAAGGTAGCTGAACAGCTTCAAATCTAAAACAGGTTTTTTTTTTTTATTATTGATCAAATAAATAGTGGTCCTGCTTTCAAAATATTTGTTTGTGTTCTCAAATAGTTTCTTGATTATTTTTTGGGTTATATTCCCATCTCTGTTTTGGAATAAAATGATTCATGATCCTATCTTATATGCTTTTATGATTAATGACTTTATCATCCATGACTGATTTTTGGAAGATAAATAGTGTTATATTAAACCTCTGCCAACTAACACTATTAGTTATACAGGTTATAAACATATCAGTCATCGGGCTCAGACATCCAAAGTTTGTTAACTAATACTAATGTAAACCAATGACCAGGCATTTATGAGAGTGATTTTTCATGGTCCAATATGGAGGTGCAATGGGTGACTGATGCAACTCCGGGGTCCCTAATTTGATACTAGTTTGGGTTCAGAATACATGTCAGCAGGTGGACTGGTGACTTTGAATCGCCCTTCCTATGGTGATTACGAACACTTTCAAATTGTCTATATTTATGCAAGTTCAAGGACCAGGTGCTACATAGAGCAAATCCGGGGGGGAAAAAATACAACACAGAGCTAGGACCAGGGGTTCTTGTCATAGCCACATAAAGTGCAACGTGTAGCATAAGTGTTAACTAAAACATCAGCAGATTTTCACACAAGTTCTAAAAGTTGCCCAAGTAAATTAAATAAAGCAAATGACATTCAATAGCACACTTAGTCGATTATTCATTGAGGAAAATAATCCAATATTACATATCTGTGAGTTGCCAAGTATTAAGAGAGAATTTAGTGGTAAAATTAGTCAGGTGGTTTCAATCAATGGGATGACAATCAGGTGCTTGGTTGGTGCCATGTTTTATTTAAAGAGCAGGAATCTCTTGAAAGCTCATCTTCACAACACATTTGTGAAAATATCATTGCACAAACAAATTTTTTAAAGATCCTCAGCAAAACAGTTGCTAATCAGACTGCAAAAGATTCTCTAAGGCGTGTGGACTCACTAGTCCGGCACATGAAGGAATGGTTAGTCAACAAATATCAAGTGCAGTATTCCACAAATTGTAGAAATGTATAGTAAAAATGGTTTCAAAGGAACCCAGGAAACACATAGCTAATGGTAATGTTCCTGAGCCCATCTTCAAAAGAATTCTAAACAAATCTGGTGTGCTTGGCAGAGGTGCAAAGAGAAAGCAACTGCTCTCCACAATTACTGCCCATCAACACTTGTCTAAAGATCACTTGGACAATCCAAAAGACCCCTGGAAAACTTTTGTAGACAGATGCAACTTTTTGGTTTAAATGAGAATTATGTTTGGTGAAAGTAAAACACTGAAGTAAAGAACCTTATCCAATTTGTGAGAAATTGAAGTAAAAGTATCACGGTTTGAACCTGTTTTGCTGCATCTTGGCTAGGATGCCTTCCCTCATTGAAGGAAGAATTAACTCTAATTAATACTAGTGAACTCTAAAGGAAAAAAGTCAGTACATCTCTCTGTAAACTGAATCTCAAAAGAAAGTGGGTCATATACCAAGGCCCTAAGCACACAAGTTGCTTGACCAAAGAATAGTTAAATAATGTTTAGAAATAGCCAAGGTAAAGTCCTGACCTAAATCCAGTAGAAATTATGTGTGGCAGTACATGTGAGGAAACCCACCACGATCAGAGAGTTTAAGCTGTACTGTATGGAGGAATGGGATAAAATTCCTCCAAGCCAATGTGCAGGACTGATTAATGGTTGCCAGTATAGGGTCTAAAAGTAAAGAATCACATACCTTTGTGTCTCTCAATTCTTGAGTCTCACAGTTTGTCATGGTCACTTGGAGCAGGCAGTGTTATTATTGTTCCACTTTAAAATGGAAAAATAAACCAAATAACCTCATTTTGTAATGTTTTCTTGTGTT
>JAQMYF010000021.1:26010992-26022083 GCA_030014195.1 Neosilurus mollespiculum
TATATATATGTATGTATATATATGTATGTATGTATGTATGTACACACTAGATAGAACTTAACTGCAGGGTTTTAGTCCTTTATTTCTCCTTTCTGTCTGTCTCCAAATGATCAAATACTTCCTCTTGGCAAGAGTGCACCACTAGATGTGAAAGCTGCTACAGAGATATTTCATGTGGTGAAAGTGAAGCTACATACTTTTTCATGAGGTTTCACAACCCTTGTAAGGGGGAGAGTGAACATAGCTTTTGGTGAAGGCTGACTGTGTGTGTGTGTGTGTGTGTGTGTGTGTGTGTCAGTTGGTGAGTTGAGGAGTGATGGTAGTGGTGGGGGCTTCAGTAACCTTCAGAGTGAAAGAAATAATGCCAACCCATCTGCTTCATTCTCTCCAGTGATCAATAGCCTGACAACTCACTAAATCACACATCAGCACACGCATGCACGTGCGCACACACTGCTTATGAACTTACTATATTCTGTTTTACATTCAGTATCTTAGTTGATAGTCCAGTTTATGACCATGGCTTGTCATAAATTTGGGTATAACAGTAAATGTAGTATTGCCAAGATGCTGCTTGATTCATGTATTTCTGACCCTAATTTTAGCTACTTACATAATAAGGTCCTTTTTTAGTCCCTCACTATCACAATAGTCCTCTCATTCAAACGGCTATAAGATATCTCTCACTTCTGTAGTGATGGACTCTGCAGGCCTTGTCAGATTTGAGGCTGCTCTAATGGAACTATGAATTATTTATTTAATACTCTGTATGAAATGGTAAGATGTCTAATCAAGGCCTGAACTTTTTATTAAGCTGAGCAGAAAAGAGAAAGTCATCTGATCTGTCCTCAATAACAGAAACTTTTGTTTTATTTTATTTGGGTAGGGGACAGTGCTTGAAGCTATTTAAAAAATTATGATATGTGACCTAATTAGGTTTTACAAATGAACTGGGGTGCACTGATTTCATAAATGGGACATAATCGGGGGGAAATACTAATATTTCTGGCACTTTCAATTGTTCTACATATTCCTCAAGACTTTTGAGAGGCACTGTTTCTTTCCCTGTACATGTCCACTATTTGCTATCCATGTCCACTAAATGCAAGAGGATTTGTAATAATAATAATAATAATAATAATAATAATAACGATGATAACAAACCATTTCTGCACATCTAGTATAAAACTGCATTCAGTAGCAGCAGAAGTTTTCTTTCTCAGTTTTTTCCCCCTGAATGCGGATTTAATCACTGGTGTATCTTCCATTCTGTCTTGTTCACCTTCTCTCTCTGGTAACACACTGATAGCTTGCAGCAGCTCTCTGCTTCCTGGCTACAGATTGGATTCAGTGGCCAAGTCCAACTGCCAGGACTAATGCGACTCTGGCTGTGTGTTCCTGGAACTGTCTTGCACTTCTCACATACGGCAGGTTTTCCATTCGTGACCACAGCTCTGGTTCCTTTGAAGGTCATGTCCACAGCTCAGACAGACACGGACAGAGATGGAGGCTTAATCTAATCAAATGCAAATGGAACAGGCAGTAAAACAGGAACAGAATCACTGAGCAAGCAGGGCATGGGGTGACTCATGATTCCAAGAGAGACGGTTTGAGATTGTGCCTTGACAGTCACTGAATTAGTGACAGCTTGGCTGATAATGGCTCTTTATTATGCAGAGAGATGTTTGAGATCCGCTTTATCTTCCATTATAAACCATGAACTCTTTCATGAAATAATTTCATATAACCCTTGGAACATGGTAACTGAGTAATAAAGGAAATTTTAGTTTTAGGTAAACAGTGTGAACTTTCTGAAACAATATTTTTGGAGTCAGAAGCTGTTTTGGAGTAGTTAGAGTAGCACATTAACTCTTTGGACTGTATTCTAATAGGCTGGCTGGACTTTAAAGGAGCAGTAGGGGAGGGTGGCGGAAGTCTTGCAGAGTCTCTACTTGATGTCCTCTCCTACATCACAATGCCATCCTTGTAGTCAGCAGGAATCCCAAGGCCAAGCTGTTCTGACAAGGAAAATTGGCACAGAGAGCCAAGTGTAGTCATAGTGGTCCAGCCTGGACAACATAATGATTAGCTATTTTTATCCAAATTTTTCCATTAAGTGTGTGTACCGCAAGTATGACTCTGGAAATGACATGCACATTTCTGCTAATTACATCTCATTTCATACAAATGTATGCCAATAAAACATTTTTGAGCACCTGAAGGTTGTTTTATTGTATTTGAATAATTTTAATTATTACTGCTGATTAGGAAAAAAATATGAAAAGAATTGTATATCATCAGAATAACATATAAATAAAGAAAGCTACATTTTTGTTAAACTGTCCACTTCCATGTTATGATGGTGCTTTAAATTACTGCTTTATTTGAAGTCAAACTTGCATGTCTAACCGGTTAAAAGAATACACGAAATTCTCAGACAGTACACACTTAGGTTTACTCTCAAATATTTAAAAAGTGGTGCACCACAAGTGCCCAGCACGGTGGCATAGTAGTTAGCACATCCGCCTCACCACAAGAAGGTGGAGTTTGCATGTTCTTGTGCTTGCGTGGTTTTCCTCCAGATACTCTGGTTTCTCAGAGTCAAAAGACATGCACATCAAATTATTAAATCAAATGGCTCATAGGTTTGAGTGTGAATGAGAATGATTGTGTGTGTGTGTGTGTGTGTGTGTGTTGGCCCTGCAATGGTCTGGTGAGCTGTTCAGAGTGTACCCCTCCTTCATCCAGTATTGGCTTAGATTGACCAAGCCTCTCTGTGACCATAATAGGATTAAGCGGTTTGACAGATGAGTGAGTGAGTGTGCTACAACTACCTAATTCAGAGGTATCCAATCTTTTTTCCATAAAGGGTGCAGGTATTCATTCCAGTGAGTTAATAGCTTCATGTTATTCAACTTCATTTATTGATCGTGACTTTCAATATTTTCAGTGCTTGGTTGAAATGAAAACCTGCACTCACACCAGCCCTTTCTGGAAAAGGTTGAAAACCCATGGGCCAGTTGTTCAATTCAACATCTAAATTCACAAATATTAGTTTATTATACTGTTTGAGCATTGAGAATCAGGTTTGTTACATCAGTCATGTTGGGTGGCAGGGTGGGGTCGGAATAAGTATGTCTGCCTCAAATGTGGTTCGAGCCCCAGGCCTGAGGGGGACGTTTCTGCATGGGTTTCTTCCAGGAGCTCCAGTTTATTCACAGTGAAAAGACATGCACATCTGTCTAATTGGATATTCTCGATTGTCCAATGTGTGATCACTTGTGTTTGTTTTGGCCCTGATTTGGTCAGGGTGTATGCCCAGAGTTGGCTGGGAGGGGCTCCAGCCCCCCCAAGCCCCCGATAACCCTAATAAAAAATAAAGTGTTTTTCTCAAATGACACGACATGACATGAGTCACAACACAGAGGTTAACTGGTTAGCACTGCTGCCTCAGAGCATAAAGGTTCTGGGTTTGAATCTCATCACCAGCTGGGGCCTTTATATGTGGAGACATGTACATCATGCATTTTTGAGTCTTATACTCTTGTATTATACTCTTTTTTTCCAAGTTTAGCTTTCTGCTTCGATTCTTAATGGTTGAGTTGGAATGTCCTGCATTTTTTCTGATCCTTTGACACATGTCTTCTTCCTCTTTATGATTTTGTGCAGTGCACAATGCTATAATTATTTTTTTTTTTAAATGAGGGTTAAAAAACATGAATGTTCCTCTGTGGGCAAGCTTGTTCTTATACACCGCCACTCAAGCACACTTCACAAATCAATGCATCCTAATAGAGGAAACTGAAGATTAAAGCTCCAAATGTGTTGGTTTACAAATCAGCATCCTTGCATGTCGAAACAGGTTTTGCATATCAAAAGCTTGGGGAGTACTCACTTAGAGGCACAGAGTTTTTATTTAATGATATTTAGTAGTAGTTGTGGATATTATTGATACTGATAGTGATAATGTGTGAATGTTTCTCTTCGATCTGCCATCATTTTCAAATTGCTCTACTACTTACTTTTTTTTTGGAAGCTAAAAGTGTTGATGATTCATATTTGGACTTGTGAACTTTTATGGGTTAAAAATTACAATAAAGCATTAAGAAATGGGGGTTATGTGTGTTGGCCCTGGGATGAACTGGCAAGTCATTCAGTGTGTACTCCAGCTTCACCCAGAGTCAGCTGAGTCAGCTCCATCCTCCCCGTGACTCTAGTAGGATTAATTCAGCAAATGAGTGAATGAATGGATGAAACAGTGAGTTATTGCAAGTTAAGGCAAGTGAAGAAAAGGAGTAATATATGAGAGTATATGGGAGGCTCTGATTTATTATTACACATCTGCATTATTTAATATAATAAAAAGCAAGCAAACAACAAAGCAAAATAGCACACACATTATGCCCTTAACTGATTAATTATGGATTAGCTGCACAGCTGAAAGTGGAGGGTGAACATGGCAAGGAAACAGCAACACTGTTCAGCCAAATACATTTGCTCAAGATGGCAATCCCTGAGTAGAAATGGCTTATTTATGTGAGAGCATAGAGGATGGAAAGACTGGTTCAGGCTAACAGGAAGGCAATGGTAACTTTTTACATCCATAGTTAGCAGAAAAGCATCTCAGAACATACAACATACAGAAACTTGAGGTGGCTGGGCTACAACGGCATATCGCCATTTTAAAATCTCAAACAAAAACAGACAAGGATCAAAATAGTCTACTTTATATCATTTCTGTACAAGATGAACACATTATATTGAAATGTTCTCCACATGAGGACAATTACAGACTTCACAAAAGTGCATTGTTGTACTTTTGCAAGCAGGCCAATGATGCTACTGAGCATGTGCAGAATAAGTGTCACTGCAGTAGTTTCCCCAAATTTCCTCAACTTCTAGTGACACATTGAATTTTTTAAGTTATTTTTCCCCTTTGTGTCATTATATGACTTGTACACATAGATTCAGCTTAGCAACTGTGATCAGTAATGTGGAACCTTGCCAGTTGTGCTGTACTTTTTTCTTCTTTCTTTCGCACACGTTTTGCTGTGAATGGCTAATAGCACTGCCAGTTCCAAGCCAAAGTAATCAGTCCAGTTCTTGCCCATCTGAGTGGGCCTCTATAGGTTTTGGCACCTCAGCTGCTCTCTTTTTCTCAGTCACCAGGGAACCCCCACTGGATCTGTCAGTATGGGGGATTTTGGCTCAGCTTACCCATGCTGCACTGCTCTAGTCACACTTCCACACTGTTCCTTCTCATGCACATGGTTATGGGACATGAGCCTATCACCTTAACAAACTGAAATATACAGTAGACTTTTAGGGCAAGATACTACAGATGAATAGGATACATTTTATATCAGTCATAAACCAGTTAATATTTGCTGCATATAAATGAATTAAGGGAGGATGTTGTGAGTGTGATAATATTAGAGCAGCTGGAGGAATCCTGTGCAGGCATGGGGAGAGCATGTAAACTCCACAGTTAGCAGCGAGGTTCAAACCCAGAACCTTCTTGCTGTGAGGGGACGGTGCTAAGCACTACACAACCTCTTCTCATCTCTGCATTATTTATTTATTTATTTTTATTTGATTTTTAAAATTTTATTTTTTTTTTGCAAATACTAATCTGGCTTTCTGATTCTTACTACTGAGGTGTGGTTTGCTTCTTGTTGTATAACCACTAGATTACTACTCTTGAAGTCTTATATGAATGTAGGATTGAGTTACCTTCATCCCTGACTGATGGAGATTGTTGGCGATGTCACTGACTGTTGTATTGGTTGTTTTCTTCAGGGATCTTATGGTGTGTCTCTCATCAACTACTGTTGCTTTCCTTGGCTGACATATTGAGTGTATATTTTTAGTACATCAATGGTTTCATTCTTTTTGCAGGACATTCCAAAATATTGTATTGGCTCGATGCTTGTGCATTAGTTGAGGATCTGATCGATTTGACCTTTTTTGTCAATGTAAAAATGGCTTGTGTTTCTTCCACAGACAGCTCGCTGGTCTTCATGTTGGTTTATCATCAAGTGAAGCCCATGGCTCATATCAATTGTATGTGCTACTATGTGCTATTCATCGCCATTGATTAGTTACTCTAAAGAGGAACATGTCAGTCATATTTTCCAATATTTTTACTCGCTTCCGAAACAGGTGGGATCGAGAAAAAGCTTCCATGATCCAAGTTGGAAAGCACATAATAGTAAAAAAAGGCTAAAATACTGAGCTATTTATTTATTCATATTTTGTTGTTAAACACACATGTCCCTAGTGTGTACTAAAATTTTCATTGGTACTACTGTATGAGTTGGTTCTTATATTGGTTTTAAAATTGGATTCAGACTGTGATGACTGATTTATTTTTCTCTTGCTTTTTTACGTTAGCCATGATTTAATCTAGTGAACATGACAACAAGCATTCATTAAGTAATGGTAGCTTCCTGCTTAATTAGGTTTTTCCATAGGTCTGGTCTGTGGCATAGAGGATCAGCTGAAGGTTTATGATTTACAAACTTCCTTTCGAAAATGCATTGAAATGAGATTAGTACACATTGATGGTTCTGTGCTGAGACAGCAAGGCTGCTCTTCTCTTATAAAAAGCTTTATCTATAAAATTCATACTTGCATGATGCTGTACATTGGCAGGGTGCATCAAAAATTTGGGCAATAAAAGATGCATTAATGATGATTATATAATTTTTATTCTCAGGACATTAGCTCTAATCCCCACTGCTTTACAAAATTACCATCTAAAGGCAGCACACAAACCTCTGGCAGAAAAAGTGTGTAAACTGCAATATCTGCAGTACAAACCTCCTCATTTATTCAAACTTGCATACAGTTACAGAAGGCTATACAAGGACAGCTCACACTGATTACTATGCAGCACGAAAGCTTATTGTGCATTTTCTTAGTGCTGCTGAAATGTTACAAACAACTGTATTCTTTAACACAAAAAAATGAGGTTGGGGTGCAGGGTGTCACCATGCTCAAGTAAAGATACCATATATCCAGCATTACAATTCTTTTCTTTGTCTTAAGACTTGAAAGACTGAATCCAGAAGCTTTCTGAATTTATAGACACCTAGATATGGAGTCCTGGGGTACAAAAAAAATCTTAAGATATATATTATGTCTGAAGTATTTTATCAGGTGCTGCCAGGAAGTGATATAAACAGGGTCAAACATGTGCATATCCGTGTTACAGCAAAAAGGTTTTGGCTTTGAACTCTGTACCCGACAACTGTGTGTCTGGGTGGAGTTCTCCCCATGTGGTTTTGGGCCTGTGATGGTCTGAAAAGGTGTTTAGGTTGTTGGCTGGAATGGGCTCCAGCCTCCCTGCAACCCTAATAAAGGATAAGACAGTTTGGAAAATGAAATGAATTAAATATGTGAATATAAAAATGTTCACCAAAAAGAAATAAATTAATTAGTTAATGAATAAAAATACAAATAGTCACAGACCCTACAAAACTGCAAAAATAAATAAATAAACTATTAATTTAAAAATATATTAATAATCTTTACAGATGCAAGGTCTCCAGGCTCACCAGTCCATGGCAGGGACAATACACACAACCATTTACACTCACCCCTAGGGTTAATTTCGAAGAGCTAATTGGTCTAATATACATGTCTTTTGGACTGTGGGAGGAAACCGGAGCACTCAGCGGAAACCCATGCAAGCACAAGGAGAACATGCAAACTCCACACAGAAACACCCTCGCCGAGCCTGAGACTGTCTTGCTGTGAGATGGATGTGCTAAGCACTCTCCCACCGTGCCCTAACTTATTAGACCACATGATATGAATTAGACCACATGGCCTCCACATGTTTTTTGTTTTTTTTATAAACAGAGAATTGTTACTGCCGCCTTCCTGATGTTTGAATTCCTGTGAGGGAAACAACCGTACAATATGTGTGACACATTTTCCCTCAACATCTGTGGTGCCTGGAGTGAAAATGAAGCATGCAGACGAACCAAGTTTCTTATTGCACAGGATAATCCCAGGCTAGTACAGGAACAGTGGGCAGAGACTGGGCACAAACATGCTTATTTCATCCTGTTTATTTGGAGTTCATTTGATATTTATGAGCATCTGGACTGCACGGTGAGTAAGACTGTAAGCATTTTGGATTCATGTACAGTCTTTTGCATATCCTGCAGGCACCTTGACTATGTAGTGCAGTGTCCAGTGAAAAGTGAAAACAGTGTCATCTTGTGTAAACTCAGGTATGTCCATGTTGCTTATCCCAGAGGGTTTCGACTGCACAATGACAGACATTGCGGTCTCCTAAAGCAGATAGCTTTACCTTCATTAGCCTTCTCTTTCCCCCATTTCTTACAGTTACTGATTCACCCTTTCTCCTACACATGGTTATCTCTGAGCACAATTCTGTGCTGCTGCTCTGCTGCAGTAGTGATGCCACGATTATTCAGATGTAACATTTGTCCAGGCTCATATGGCGGCACTGGGAAATCAATACAGTGTCTCAGAAGGGTCTTTGAATGCAGAGAAATAACCTTGTCCTCCAAGCCCGGGTTAGCTACAACCCCCCCCCCCCCCCTTCCCCCGCCTGTAAAGAGAATGCACTCTGTATATCGTCTGCAGCTCTGCACATTGCAGGTCGCTGTGCTCATGATTTATGGTTGCTTTCAGTGCATTTGCCATCTTCTAAATTGTGGGACAATCTTGTAAACGGATAAGGAAATTCCTTGACAGCTACATTAAACAGATTTTTGTAGTACTAACTGTTATGTCTTTTTCGATATAGTTTCCTCCTATACTTGAATCTAGCACTGGCGTCCTTGGTGTATATTTAACGGCGTCATGTGCACTTCTCCATGCATGTACTACAGGATCAGCTGAAATGGTGTCTGTGATAATAAAAAAATAAGAAATCACGATAGTTTCTTCTTTATGGGTACTGTTAACAGTAATGAAGTTGTGGTAGTGGGTGCATGCTGCATGGTAAATATATGTAATTGATGTGCTGCTGAGGACTAACTGAATTACTTTCACTTCCTCCAACAGCCTAAGGTGAGAGCTCGAAGGTTGCTGTAGAAATGATAATTACACATATGTCATGTGTGGAACTTTATACAACCTTGATTTTCCCTGGGCCCTGTATTCTTTGTTATAGCTGCATGATTAAGGGTATAAATGAACTGCATGGTAGACTGTGGATATCAGCAGTCATCATATTCATCAAATTAGCACTTAAATCGTTTATTGTACAAACTGAATATGATTTCATGATATGCATAGAGAAAAAGAAAGCATGTGTTAATTGTCCATTATAAATACACCCTGCATTGTTTATGGCAAATGGGTGACAAATTTAAGGAAAAAAAAAACTAAATAAAATGTATTAATAAGGTGTTCGGTCAGCAAGAGCTGCTTTGGAGCACATAATTTCTACAAGTCTCCAGAAATATTTTAAAGAGATAAAGACCATTTTTCCAAAAGATATTCCCCCATTAATATTTTGATGATGGTGCTAAAGTGCACTGTCCAACACATTTAACATGCTCATGTGTCTTCAGTTGAGTTAAAATATGGCAACTGTGAAGGCCTCATGATGTGTGGATGGAGTACTGTCATGGGGGAAAGATCATTCGTGCTAGGTCCGAAAATTTTCATTATAGGATAAAAGTGATCAGTCAAAAGAACTGCGTATTGATTTGCAGTGATCGTTCCTCCTAAGGAGGCCAAGTGGACCCAAACCATGGCAGCAAAATAAATGACTTTCACAAGATAACAGTGCATCTGAATTTTCTTTTAATTTGTCACCCATCTGTTTATAGCATTGACAGGGGAAGCATTTTAAAAGTCACTATGTATGGCTTATGCGGTCTACTGGGTGTAATGCACATATTCAGACAAATGTCTGTTTATCTCAACAGTTAAATGGTATTTTAAGATTCCTCTTAGTGAAAGACAATTAAACATAACAATAACCTTTTTCATCGTACCAATAATGCATCAATAATTTCTAACCAGCTTATTGAAAATATAAATTTATCAGAAATAGATATGTGTAGATATGAAATATTCATATCACATGAATTACTTAAGCTTTTATCATACTTAATATTATCACTATATTGTATTTCAGTAAATAACTACATCCTTATCTGTTTTACTGGCAGCATTTTAAACAAACCTCCACAGGCACAACATTCAGCTCAGTGCCATTATATGTACGTCGTTTTAAACAAGCTGTGCATGTGACTTCTGCTGCACCTGCTAACTTCTTGTGTTGGATAACAACAATGCTGGGAATTTTAAAGAGGGCTAGAGATGGAAAAGTAAGATGACTAGTCAGTACACTTTTTTTTTTTTTTTTAACCTTAGGTTTAACACTGGGGCCATGATGTCCACGATTCAAAAAAGCGTGGAGCTCCATGATTTATGACCACGATTTGAGCAAGATTGCCACACCTGGAGCACGACTAGGGTATTAAAAGGGTATTACTGCGATTCCCACATTCTACCAAGATTGGTGTCAAATCGCAATAAATCGTAATAATCATGGCAAAATTTTGACAGTTTTGTCACGATCATCAGGATTCCACCAAGTCCCCTTAATATCAACAAGATTCCACCAAGTTCCCTCAAGATCAACAGGATGCCACCCAGTTTCCTCAAGATCATCAGGAATCCACCAAGATCCCCCAAGATCATCAGGGTTCCCTCAAGATTATCAGGATTCCACCAAGATCCCTCAAGATCATCAGGATTTGATCTTACGACACCCCACGCTCATCATGATTCTCTCAAATCTTGGAGATCGGGGACATCGTGGCCCCAGTGTAAACCCAGGGTAACCAATTGCCATGGTTAAGAAATACACATGCAATTCTGGCTCCAAAAAATTGTGCAATCTTACGCTGCCAATTTAACCTACCTAACAAGAGTGTGCATGTTATATATATATATATATATAAAAAAATAATAGTACTATAATTTTATCCCGACAAGCCTGTTTCGTGGTTGCCGACTCATCAGGGGATTTTGTAATCATAAGGGGAAATTGTATTATTTTTCCCCACATACACTATATTTAGCTCTACTTCG
>JAQMYF010000021.1:26025474-26039020 GCA_030014195.1 Neosilurus mollespiculum
ATATATACACAGTATATTATATATATATATATATATATAATTATATTCATTGTCATATTATATAACTGATTATCAGCACATGCCTAAGCAGAACTAAAACAAGAACATGATTCAGTTTGCTGTCAAGCATACATTAATAAATAGAGTAACATGATAGCTATGAATATATTACACAAAAACAACTGTTTGTTTAATCTCAGTTCTAAAGTAACCACTGCCTGTCCAAAATAAATAAATAAAATTAAAATTCACACACTCATTTCATTGGGCCATCTTTAGCCTTAAATACAGTGTGCAATCAGCATGGCATTATTTTGACAAACTTAAACAACATCACTACATTTATTCCATCCAGCATTGGGTTCATTTTTCACCGACATCTCGAATTGGTGACTGGAAAATTGAACCACAGAAGAAAATTGAACCAAGTCTTCCCCATTACATCCCAAAGACTTTCAGCAGGGTTAAGGTCATGACTCTGTGGTGCCAGTTCATATGTGAAAATGATTCCTCATCCTCCCTGAACCACTCTTTCATTATTCGAGTCCATATTTTATACCCGTGCGAATGAAAAAGTCCACTGATGCGATAATCTGGTCATTCAGTACATTCAGGTCATCAGCTGACTTCATTTTATTGCCACATAATGTTGCTGAGCCTCAGCCTGACCAATTGAAGCAAAAATGCCATGGTGAATATGTGCTGTAATTAAAACTAAGGGCACTCCAACAAAATATTAGAGTGCTGGAAATTTTTTGGTCAGGGCAGTCCATCAAGCGTATATGAATTGAAATAGCATGGTGGCAGATGAAAATGTAATCAGTTCAACAATGACAGACATGGCTGTTTCCTTTGTGTAATCATTTATAAGAAATCACAGTATAGCCCAGCTAAAGTCTATATTGAATTTTTGTTTAAATTCTAGCTTTGCCTTCCCAAAGCCTTTCTGTTTATTAGTCTGGGTCTGAGTCACGGAACAAGTGTACAGCACTTTAGCTCATGGCTCAGCGGTCCACATTCATCCTGCGTAGCTTCTCAGGCAGGTTGTCTTCGGGCCGGCCGCCAGCCAGTGGCAACTGGTTGAGGTTGGATCCTGTAACTGGAGTAGGCATTAGAGGCAGTCTGTGATGCTCCACCTCTCCTGCTGACAGGACGTGTGGCTCTGCCTTCATCTGGTTGTTGGACTCCTCCAGCCTGGTAGATGAGCGTAGGGGGTCGCCTGCATTGGATGATTTTTCACCTGCTTGTGTGCTGCTGCCTTTCCCAGCCTCTTTACCATTTCTAGAGCTCATACGCTGGAGCTTGCTGGGCAACCTAGAAGCCGTTCCTTCAGTGTGAGAGGCACCATCGAGGGAGAAGATGCGCTCTCTGCGGCTTCGAGGATCTCCCGGAATCGGGGTGAGAGGAGGAGCAGGGGAGGGCAGGCAAGATGATTCCTCCTGCTCTTTTACACTGTAAGGAGGTGTAGGCACCTCAAAAGTGCTGTGGAACTGTGAGTAGTCCACTCGGAAGAAACCTTCCTCCAAAGACATAACAGGAAGGAAGCGGTGTCCCCATAATACCTCATCTTCTGTGTAAGACGTCCGAGCCTGGCATGTCATACCTGAGAGAGAGAAAGAGAGAGAGAGAGAGAGAGAGAGAGAGAGAGAGAGAGAGGACAATCAATCCAGCATGGAAAAAGAGCACAACAGACAAGCAGTGCTTCACTGCTTTTACCTTTGAGTGCATCTATATTTATCATGGTTTTCTCTGACCACATAATGGTTTGACATCAATCATTTAGACCCCAATCCATTTTGTTTGTCTAGTGATCTCAGTATGATGCTAACCTGTGGTCTCCACTATCCCTTCAAGAATAACAACAATCTCAAACTGCTCACTCATGAGTGAGCGCTGTGAGAGGTCGAAGAACGGGCTCTTGGGATTAATCTCATGGCAGATGGTGAGAGGAGAGACGAGGAAGAGTTGGTCGGCGCCCGTCCCAAACCCGACATCCAGCTCTCTTTGGTCCAAGGGCAGAAACTCCCCCTCAGGTGTCTGACGAGACTGCAGCAGAGAAGACAGAATAAAAAATGCTGCTCAGGTAATGCCCTTTTCAAAAGTGCTTTTCCCCTGATATCTGGATGAGTGCCAGACTTCCTTCATGAACACGGGTGCGATGTCACCGATCCTGTTCTCTTTTCATTCTCATCCAAGACGGCTTGGAATGTACAGAACAATCACTTCGATTAAAGTGTGAATGAAGTCAATGTTCAAGCTTAATGTGCTGTTTCAGTGTAATACATTAACTCCAGTGGGAAGACAAAAAAGGATAATGAAACCCTCCGGAGTTGAGCAGAAGCAAAAGACTACCTTGGACAAGTGTATGTGGTTTTTCCAATTAATCTTAAAGATCCTGTCTAACATACTGAAAATCTGTAATTTAGATTTAAGGCCATAAATCAACATCATGTGGTGTAGTGGTTAGCACATCCGCCTCACAGCAAGAAGGTCCTGGGTTTGAGTCCTGAGGGCATTTCTATGTGGAGTTGTCTGTGCTTGTGTGGGTTTCCTGTAAGTACTCCTGTTTCCTCCCACAGTCCAAAGACATGCACATTAGACTAATTGGCTGTTCCAAATGATCCCTAGGTGTGAGTATGAATGGTTTTGTGTGTGTTGGCCCTGCAATGGATTGGATTGTTCAGGGTGTACCCCCCCATAAGCTGAGACCCTGCGGCTCTAGTAGGATTAAGCTGTTCTGCAAATAAGTGAATGAATGAATGAATGAATGAATGAATGAATGATATCAGCAAAACACCATTTGCATTTATGCCAAGCTCAGTTGTCATAGAGACTTGCTGATAGAATTTTAAATAGAATATTTTTATACATTTTTTGATGAATCAAACAACGAGATACACTTTTTTTTGTATTCTCATAATACTCAGAAATGAAAAATGATTATTGTTGTTTGTTTGTATATCAACCCACTAATTTAATTATATGTGGTTATGGATTATATAGGTGGTGATTAGAATTTAAACGTGTCAGCAGCTAAGTAAAAATAATCCTACTCTAAAATCCCAAGTATATTTCACTCATGTTGTATAAGAGTGCATTTATTTTTTTTCAAAAATGTACTCAACACACTCTTCCGTCCATTAGTTTGCAGGACACAATGTACAGCCCACGTACAGTACCAAGCTCAACCGTCAAACTGAATAACAATACAATAAAACATGGCACTAACATAGATGACCCTTTTAGCTGTGGGCGGCACGATAGCTGGTTAGCACTGTTGCCTCACAGCGAGAAGGTTCTGGGTTCAAAATCTTGCAGCCGACTGGAGCATTTCTGTGTGAGATTTGTGTGTTTACTCCCACAATCCAACGTCATGCACCTTAGGTTAATTGGCTACTTCAAAACTTCTATAGGTGTGAAGGTGAGTGTGAATGGTTGTTCATCTCTGTGTTAAACCTGTGATGGATTGCTGACCTGTTCAGGATGTACCCCACCTCTCACCCAAAGTCAGCTGGGATTGAATTCATATTTGACAGATAAGAAGTACAAATAATGGATGGATGGATGGATGGATCTTTCTGGCTATAAAACCCTGCAATGACTTATGTACAAATTAGACTTTTGTTTAAAATTAGCAATGCTTCAATATTTATAGTGGTATTGATCTTCAACTTGTTACCAGGTCATGGTAATCCTAAAAAGCTTGAGTCGAGGCAACTGGACTTCTTTTTGTGGTTTTTGAAGACGTTTCGCTTTAATCCAAAAAGCTTTGTCAGATAGCTGACTGTTAACTAACTGACGAAGCTTTTTTTGGATTAAAAGTGAAACGTCTTCAAAAACCACAAAAAGAAGTCCAGTTGCCTCGACTCAAGCTTTTTAGGATGGTCTCCAACTCATTCATGTAAAAAAATACTCTGATACTAAAATCCAGTAGCATGTGATGATATGCTGGGCAAGCCAAATGGACAGACAACATAAAATAACAGCAATCTGGATGTATTTAAACATTTATTTTAAAAAAAGGGGGGGTGGGGGGGTGGGACAAAGCACGCTGCAACCTGTGTTCTAAGTAAATACCAAGCGGAGGTACTACAGGATCTTCTACAAAACAAGTAAACAATACAAATAATATCTCTGCTAACTTGAGTATGCAGAGCAGGATTGGTGAGGATGATCATGAACGCAAAACAGTGGTGGTTGTAGCTGTTCTGGTGAAACTCCTCAAGCTCAGTGTCCCCCACCCAACCCAGTCAAAATATAAATAATGCAGGTCTGAACTTAAATTTTTAATCAGACATTTGGAACAACACGAATAAATAATGATCACTTTATACAGAAAATATAAAACATCTGATCTGAATTATTAGCCAAGGGCTACCAAAAACAAACAAAAAAAATTAGATCACACAAATCTTGTACCACAAATATACAGAAACAGAATAATACACTTGAAGAGAATCTAATTACACGACTGCACTTCAGTATTGTCAACAAGGCTAAATTCACCTTGGTGGTGTGCAGATTGGATTTATATTATACTGTGCCGCCCTTCTTAAATATGAAACTCAGTAAGATGAGCTCACTGGCAGCAACCAACACCAACAGAGCTAAATACACTGTCCCATAATGCACTTGATTGCTCATATTAAGCAGGTTACTCATTTTAGTATTAGTATTTGTATTGGTAATGATGAGTAAAAACAAACACGTGTTTTTGTATTACACATACTTGTGTCAGTCTGAATAAAACAAGCTATTGATGCATGATGGTGACAAGTTTCGTGTATCTTAAAAGACGCACCTGCTGGTCCTCACCTTCCCAGGTGATATGGAAGGTTGCACTTGTAATGGAATTGGAAATGGTAAGCTCCACTCTATGGCTAAAGGTTTGTGGACATCTGATAATTTTCCATGACGCAGTCTTTAAGTTGTGTCTTTGCAATGAACATAAGGGACTCGCGGGAGAGTGGGACAGAACTGGCTCTAAGCGCTTCCCGCTCCAGATGGTGAACAGACTGAGCTGCACTCGTGGTGGTGTACCCAGACCAAGGGGTGAGACTTTTCACAGGATAGACACAGTACCCACATATCGTCCACAGTGCTGTAAAAGAAACTGCCCTAGTACAACCAGATATACATACTCATGCAGACATGTATGCAATGGATACTCATGCATGAACACACACACAATACTTTCTACAGATGACTGAAGCAGAAGCAAAAAATCATCCATACTTCAGCACCCACAGAGAAACAAGAAGGATGTCATCCATCAGGTTAAAAAAAAATAATAATGCCTGCTAAAACCAGCTGTTATTATTTCTATCAAAGTAATTGCACTCCTGTGGTCATACACCTACTAATCAAAGTTAACTCAGCAGAAAACTGGTGCCCAGCTGAAATACTGCTCACTTAATATTTATGCAGTAAACATTTTGATCATTTGTGTGCACTGAACTTTCACTCGAACACTGGAATAAGAGAAAGTGAACCAAAGCCCATTATACTTGAAAGCAGAAACATATATCAGAAGTTCACTTGCCCTCAAGTTTGTCAGCGTGCTTCCAGCATGCTGAGCTAATGTGAGGAGCATTGAGGGGTAGCAGCAATACTAATGTATGGGTAGGAAATCCCAGTGCACAGTGTGGCATCTGTCGCAGGTAATATTTCATAATGTGCTATACAAAGCATTCTCTACTGTTTTCCAGCACCCAGGAGAGGCCACATTAAAACCCTGCTGTTCAAGCCATGAATCTTTTATCTTCTATAAACTGTATGCTTGATCATCTTCACAGAACTAGTTACACATACAATTCTTACGATTTTGAGTATAGAGAATGTCTTTCATGTAGTGTAGTAACAATCACCAATGTTGTGGGCAGTGGTGGTTTAGTGGATATGGCTCTGGGTTACTGATCAGAAGGTTGGGGGTTCAAGCCCCAGTACCACCATGCTGCCACTGTTGGGCCCTTTAGCAAGGTTGCTCTAGATGAGTTAAACTATAGTAAAGTTTCTGCTGCATGGTTTGTATTTTTATCTGGTGTCACCCAAATGAGGATGGGTTTCCCTTTTAAGTCTGATTCCTCTCAAGGTTTCTTCCTCGTGTCATCTGAGGGAGATTTTTTTTTTCTTGCCACCATTGCCACAGGCTTGCTCATTAGGGATATGTAGGGTTTATAGAGAGAACTTTGAATTCTTTATTGATTTTTTATTGATTTATCATAGTTTTCACTATGCAAAGCTGCTTTGTGACAATGTCAGTTTTAAAAAGAGCTATAACAAATAAAACTGAATTGAATTGAATGGATTAGGGCGTCTGCCAAATGCCACAGATGTAAATGTTGCTGTACAGACTTTTACCAAAAAAGATCAAGAAAATACCAAAAACTAAACAGTGTGAGGCCAAAATCACAAAAAAGGTACTGTTTTTTCATACACTGCAAAAAATTTAACAAAGCTATAATATATACATTATAAGAGAAACTCAGATATTCCTAATCTGAGCAGACTGCAGGTACCTCTCCAGGACTAACACCAACAGACAGTGATGCAAAAGCTATTTTCATTTTGAAAAATAATACAACTCTCAAATAGCATAACAAAAAAAGCCTTTGCCCTGTCATCAGGATATCACAAGTTCAAACCCTGACAATTCTCCAGCCATCTGTGACGAGGTGTCCTGGACGTTAAAATTGGACAGTACTGCTCTCTCTCTGTTGTTTTCCCTGTTGAGCAGAGCAACACTAGCCAATTGTGGATGTCTGCAAGATCATGTATGGTTTATTCTAAGTGGGGGTTTTTTTAGCTGTCCTGTGGTTGTAGCATGATGGTGACAAGTTTCGTGTATCTTGAAAGACGCACCTGCTGGTCCTCACCTTCCCAGGTGATATGGAAGGGTGCACTTGTAATGGAATTGGAAATGGCAAGCTCCACTCTATGGCTAAAGGTTTGTGGACATCTGATAATTTTTTGAATATCCTTTTCCAAAATTCAGTCCACACCAATTCTGATATAATAACCTCCCCTCCTCTGGGAAGGCTTTCTAAATGTTTGAGTGTGGCTTTGGGGATTTGACCATTTAGCCATAAGAATAAACCTCATTAGTGACTTGAGGTATTAATGTGGGATGCATTTGACTTTCCAGTTCATAACAATGTTGTTGTGAAGGCATGGCTCTGTACAGGCCTCTTAAGTTCTTCAACAACAACCTTGGCATCATGTCTTTATGGGGGTGTGGTTGGGGGTGTGTGGTTGGCTTTTGTGCTGAGGGGTATTGGCTGGAGGAAAATATAAATACAATTGTAAGCCTCCAAGTTTTATGACATCAATTTGGGAAAGGCCCATGTCGACATATAAGGGTCAGATGTCTACAAGCTTTTGGCCATATGGTGTACAACACTCTCTGCCCATGAATTGTTTTCTCACAATGATTCACTCACTGTATATCAATAATGGAGAAACTACATGACGTTTTGTATTGCCTCGGACATCGAGGTCATCTATGTCTCAGATGTCATAAGAACACAAATGTACAATATTGCAAACCATACAAAGACCTTGTGTATGTTATTGACTGCTAGAAAACAGACCCAGACAGTACCTGAGAGTGGAAATCACATGGCAGCCTCAGCACAGAACACGATTATTCAGTCTGTTATTTCTGTTGATTTAATAATTATATTTCAAAAAGACAATTGATTCAGTCATTGTTACTCACTCAGGGGTTTATGGAGGGGATTATTCCATAATACAAAAAGACAAGAACAGCTTCACTTGAGACAAGAGACAGGGTCTGTCATATTAAACAGTTCTTACACTGAACACTTTAGACTCAAATCACTATAGCATACGGAATAAAAAACAAAAATCCATGAATGGATAATAATCCACAACAATCCCATGCATGCCTTTTCTCTTATTAAAAAAACTCACTCAATTTTACACTCCATTAGAAGAGTGCAACACATTTTCTAACTGCTCGCTGCTTAGCTGGAGGTCTTCTCCTTGCAGCAAGCAAGCCGATCAAGTCAAGTTTAGGGGGGACTGTCTAATTTAAAAAAATAAAAATCACTATTACCATAAAATGCTTTAATTTCATATTTTGTTGCCTTTCATGGAATTAGCAAAGAAACTGGTGTTAACAGAAGCACGTTCTAAGTGGTTAGCAGCATGTGCTCAGTTCTGGACAGCCGCATTAGGCCAGACTAAAGGGCTTAGATTAAAGGCTTAGATTAAACCTTGCTTGAAGCTGATAAAGTCGGGTTTGGTGGGCAAATCCTGTATCGTTCTTGAAAATAAAAAATATGTTTTCACTATCAAATACATTAATTGCAAATGTTGTTCCTTTTCACAGAATCAGTCTTGAATTAATGGTCAAAAAACAAAATGCTGGTATTGACTTTAAACTAAATGAGTCATGACCAACTCATTTGAGTCATGACCAACTCAAAACCAATTCAAGGTTTAGTTTTTTTTGTTTTTTGCAGTGACATTTCAGGTCACAGGTTATGAGCTGATATCCTAAGAGTAGACTGGTATGAGTGGAGCCAATCAGAGCATGCAGTTGCAAATATCAAGTGATTAGATAGAATAGAGAATGAATATTATATATATATATATATATCTCCAGTGAATGTGCTCATGTATGACTTGATTTTGCAGAATAACTGTTACATAAACTTGACTCACATCTAAGCCAGAGTGCACAAATGGTGGAACACAGATAAGATAAAACATGGATTGCATAGAAAAAGCATCGCTGTCCACTTTCCACAAATTCTTCCTCTGATATTCTACTATTACACTGTATTACCGCTAATCCCGAATATGAAGGATGTCACATCTGATTCACTGTGTGGTCGACGGTTATTTTTCAAACTGCTCAAGTGTGATTTAATTTATAATAGCAAGCATAAGTCACAGAACCAGTTCCTAAATGATTTTTGCAGCCAAAATTCTGCATCAAGAATTGTAGGAGTTTTGCATTGAGCTACACTCGGTGAGCATTTTATTAGAAACACCTATGCATTCACGGCAATTTTCTAATCAGCTAATCATGAGGTAAAAGTGAAATGCATAAAATCATTCAGGCCAGCAGATTTGTTAAATTCACATCAGTTATCAGAATGGGGAAATTATTGTGTTCTCAGAGATTTCGACCATTTTATTATTGTTGGTGCCAGTCAGGTTGCTATTTCTATAACTGCTGATCTACTAGGATTTTCAATCTCAGAATGTGCAATGAAGAAAAAAACATCAAGTGAGAAGCAGGTCTTTAGATTGAAATGCCATGATGATGAAAGAGCTCAAAAGTGAATAGTCTGATTTGTTTGAGCTGATGGAACGGCTACGGTAATTCAGATAACCACTCTGTACAACTGTGGTGAGGAGAAAAGTATAGTAGAATGCACAGCACACTGAGAATTGGGGCAGATGGGCTACAATAGCAAAGATCATATTGTGTTCCACTTTTGTAAGCTGAGAACAGAAAGATAAGGTTGCAGTGAGTACAGAGATCAACAAAACTGGACGGCTGAAGACTGGAAAAATGTAGCATGGTCTACTGAACATTGACTTCTGCTGAGGTGCACAGATGGTAGCCTCAGAATTTTATGGTTGGCATAAATCCATGAATCTAGATTGCCTTGTTTCAATGGTCCAGGCTGGTGGAGGTTTTGTAATTGTGTGAGGGATGTTTTCTTGACACACTTTGGGCTATAAATCAGTTAATACCAATTAATCATCGCTTGAATTCCACAACATATTTGACTATTGTTGGCTAATACTAAGAATCCTTTTTAGGCCACAATTCATCCATCTTCTAATGGCTACACCAATAATTCATCATGTCACAAAGCTAAAGTTGAGAACTGGTTTCATGAACACAATAATGAGTTCAGTCTTCACTGACCTTCCCAGTCACCAAAGCTAAATTCAATAGAACCCACTTGGGATGTGACAGAACAAAAGATTTACAGCAAGAAGGAGCAGGATTTGCGTTAAGCAGTCATGTCAACATGGACCAAAATCTCAAAGGAATGTCACGTGATATCCATGGCATGAATAATTGAGGCTGTTTTGAGAGAAAAGGGAAAGCCCTACCCAGTATTCGTATAGTGTTCCTAACAAAGAGTGCAGTGAGTGTACACAGTGTATCCCTGTTACTTTCCTTTATAACTTTTCTATACTGCTATTATTTTATTTTCCTAATGCCAAAGTAATACTACTTTTGGCCCTGCACCTTCTTAATTGCTATTAAATCAAGAATTATTACTGACAGGATGCCAGTTATAGTTTTAAATGATGTGATTATAAATCTCAATAGTAATCTTTTATTTAAATTCGGTCTGTTTGTCATGTTTAAACCTCAACTTTGTTATTCATGAAAAAGCGTGTTAGGCTTATTTTAAGTGAAGTAAAACCTCTGGCACAGTTGTTTCAATGGAAATGTTTTTCATCACTGACCTGAAATTGATGGTCTCCAGCCAAGCGAGTGAATTTAATTTTATGCTGTAATATACAAAACTGCTAAAAATTACATGAAAGCTACAAACTATGGAATTGTTGGCAGTATGGTAGAACTCTGTGTCCAGATATGCTACAGTATTTTTTAAATTCAGGTTAGGTACTACCTTACTCACAGTCCTTAAAACAAGACAGAAAATTGAGAAACATTGATACTGTAAGAGTGGAAACAGAACCATCGACACATTACCATCTTTCACGTCTTTCTCCAAGATGAAATGTGTTTGTTTCACTATGAAATTCAGTGAATTGTCTCCTGGAGTCTCACATGCTTTGTAGTTCCTCATATCAGAAATAATTTACTATTAATTTAGATTAAAAAACAATATATGTAAGTAATAATTCAATAAGAAATTCTTATTTTTCAAAAATTCAAAGTAGGTTTGATTTTGACCGTTGGTGTTTGTCTTTCTAATCAACCATTCTGACAGTGTTTGGTTTTAGGGAATCCAAAGTAAAACCTCGCACCAAGACATGACCAGCAGTATCCTGTGGGTGCTGTGCCATTTCTGGCAGTTAATCAATCACACAGTCAGATATCCTGCTCAGTCCGTCAATAAGACTTCATCTAAATTGACTGTTTTGAGAGTTTGAGTCATTATGGTGGAAAGCTATTGTTGTGGCATAATCACAGGAGCACAAGACAGCCATTGTCAAGAAAATGCTATAATGGGCTGCAAAATTAAGGAGGCACCATTTCAGACGTAATGCAAGAGAACATAATTCTGTACACAATTTTGGCATTTTCTGCAGTGCACCAGGAACAAACAGGATTGATATTATACAAGATGTAATGATTGGTTGGGTTCTGAAAAATTTACTACCAGTAGCAAATAAAGCACAAGCAGTCTTAAAGTCCTGAACTCTTCCAATATTT
Organism: Neosilurus mollespiculum; assembly: GCA_030014195.1. Lineage (NCBI taxonomy): Eukaryota > Metazoa > Chordata > Actinopteri > Siluriformes > Plotosidae > Neosilurus > Neosilurus mollespiculum. The sequence goes on from JAQMYF010000021.1 coordinate 26,036,876, forward strand.
TTATTATCCTGTACAGTGCGTTTCAATGATTGAAACAGTGTTATATGAAATGATTGTCTATTTTAATATTTATTGAAGTATCCATCCATCCATCCATCCATCCATTATCTGTACAGCTTATCTGCCAGGGTCCCAGAATAAACTATGGCCAATCCCAGCTGACTTTGTGCGAATAGTGGGGTACATCCTAACCAGCAGGAACAACACAGACACAAACAAGATTTCACACCAATAGGTGTATACAAATACTGTATCTTTGCACTGTGGGAGGAAACTGGAGTACCTTGAGGAAGACCATGCAAACTCCACACAGAAAAGCTCTCTAACTGCAAGGTGACATTACTAACCACTCAGCCACCATGCCAAATTTTTGGTATCTAACAGAAGACAAAGTATTCAATATATAAAATCCATTTTACTTAATACAGGTCCTTCCATTATAAAGGTTTAATAAACTAAGACAGAACATTTTCCATCAGCTCGCATGACATTAGTATCTCCAAATGGTTCCTTATCCAAATTTTTTTATGTTCCCCACTATCTAGAGACATGGAAGGGTACATGACAACATCTTTGGTACTATCCTAAAAGAAAAAAAATTCTAATAGAAAAAAAGGAATAACACCTGTGTATATTTAATGCAATTTCATATTTTATTAAAAAGATAAGAAGACTTTTAATCTATTTCCCATTGTTTGGCATCCCTCTGGAGTTTAAAGCTTACTTAGTAAATTAGTCATCTTACAACAATGAAAAGGCAAACACACCCATAACCATAAAAGACTGTTACTTATAAACAAACCCACAATATACTGTACAGTGTATAAACAAAATTAAATAGACTAACGTAAGAAAAAATATGGCACAGTGACGTCGGTTTTATTGCTACACAGTATTGAGCTACAGGGTGGCATTTCCCAATTTTTCTTTTCTTCTCTTTCTTTTTTGTTGATAAGCTTCTAAAGGGCATGACTTACATTGTAGCTGCTTCAAGCTGCTCAGTGCCAATGAAGAAAATGTTTGGGAAACGTACTTCCAAGGCCACTGATTTAAAAAAAAAAAAAAGGAATAAATAAAAATACTGACATTATAGAATGTAATCTGTCTCACAAACCTTGGATCATTATAATGTAGCGAAGACACAACCTACTTTGCAGTTAGATTAATTAAGTTCAGTGATGTGTTACACACTTGGCTCTCTTGTTTCTGTCATTTTTTACAAGCCAACATGAGCTTAGAGCAAATGGAAAACCCTACAATGATAGTGAATGTGTAAATCTCTGAGACAGGCCAGAGTGCTTACTCTGCACAATGATCTGGTGCAATGATGTGCTGCTACTGCTGCAGATGCTCAGACCTCTAATCTATTGTTCTGTGCTGATTGTAGAAGAGAGAGTGAGATCGGAGGAGGGTTAGAAGCACATAAACTTGGTCTATCTACCTTCCACTGCTGTCAGCAACTGGCTGTCAATCACTTTCTACTTTCCTCAGACCCCAGAGCAAGTGCGCACACACACACAAACACACACACACCTATTCTGAACACTATACTCCACGTGATCTGTCCTTCGAGACTGCACTTATCTTTTTTTTTCTTCGCTTCCTCTTCTATTCTTCTAATCCCCTCGTCCCTGTCGCTCTTTCAATCCATCTCCCCAGTGAAAATTGGATTAGGAAATCATGAAAGACTGGTTATGTGTTCTTTCTTTAAAAGAAGTCCTTTTTTTTAACGGTGAGTGTTCACACTCAAGCCTGGTCTAATGAAAAATTTATCTGAGAGCATGGCAGAAAGAAAGCCGCATGCAGAGTTACATATGTATCAGACAACTGCATTTATATATTACATGTATACAACTGACTGCCTCTGAAAATTATATGCCATAACTTTTATGCATTCATAGTTGATTGTATTTATTCTAATTCATTGTCACTGTTTATTTACTATGCACTTCATATGAGCGTGAATAACCTTGAGATGTAGTTCTACCCACTTCTTGATGTAGCACGTCTTTACCTCCCTGTCGCTCAAGCTGTAACTAGCAAGGCTACATTTCAAAGGTATAATAATTTCAAAGGTATAATGACTTTAAACTACAGGCTCTGGCATTTTCTGACAGCTTGCCAAGAAGAGAAGAATTCATATAT
>JAQMYF010000021.1:26044340-26056645 GCA_030014195.1 Neosilurus mollespiculum
CTCCTTTCACTTGCATAGTGTTATTCTTACTTGTATTTTATCTCAATGCCAAATTTATGTGCAATATTTGTTTCTTAAGTGCAATTTTTAGTCCAAGAATCTTATTGCTGGTAGTGATGTTTCATTGTTACTTGTATATGACAAATAAACTTGAAACTTCTCCATGTGCCTCTGTGGGTGCTCTGGTTTCTTCCCACACTCCGAAGACATATAGATTACGTCAAGTGGTTACTCTAAATTGTTCTGTGTTAGCCTCTGGCCCAAAGTCAGTTAGGATTGGTTCCAACTCACACACAACCCATAATGGATAAGTGGTATACAGTGGTAGACATAATCAATGACTGTTGCTCTATGAAATTAAGCAGAAGTCAACCTGACAATCTAGGCACTGAGGGAAAAACTGTAACATAACATATAGTATTAATACATAAAAACACGGTTTTGGTACATATTGGATAGCTATCATGACTGAAGTCATGATAGCTAACCAATATATATTTCATAGGTGCATAGGTATATATATTTCAAAGGTGAGGGTTCAGTCTGGATCTTTGGTTACTGTCTATATGGAGTTTCTGATGTTCTCTCCAAGCTGATGTAAGTTTAGGTTGGGTTTTAATTTTTTTACTACTGTCCGACTGGCTACACTAGATTATCCCTAAGTGTGGATGAGTGAATGCACTGTGCTCTGTGATCAGCTGGCATAATATCCAGGTTAAAATCCCAGTCATGACCTAAAAATTTCCAGTTATGCCTATACATTGAGAAAACCATAGGCACAGGAGCTTGGCTCTGTACAAACCAGAGGATAAAACAAGATGGTATGTTGCCATCTGCTGTTGAAAGAATGTACTTTCTTTGGGAGTACAGTAAAGCGATCATGAACATGGCATTTATATACAGAGACCGGACATAAGTAAATATACACCCAAAATTCCATAATGAATATTCGCTGGACGAAGAAGAGGCTGCTTGCTGCTTGGCCATAATAGCCCATTTGATGAAGATCGAGCGTAACAGATTTTAGGCTGGTCTGGATGTCTTCTGCAATGTCTGCATCCTTGAAATGGGGATTTTTCTCCACTGCTCTCTTCACAGAGTGAAGGCCTCTTTTTGATGGTCCAGGTCGACCTGGTCATGGGTCCGTGGTGGTCTTACCTTCACTATTAAACTTTATACCGTTGACAGAGGAATATTCAAATTGTTGGCCATTTGTCGCTGGCTGATGCCAGAAAATTAAAAATTTTAAATTAAATTTAAAAATGTAATTATTAAAATTTAATGGACACTAGTCAGACTGCTGTATAAAGGTGCACACAGTTGTGCTAAAGTTATGCGAGCATGCCTTGCACTCCAGGAGCTCAAGAATTGATTCTCTCCAGGAGCTCAAGAATTGATTCTGATTGAGAAAAGATTTTTAGAGAGGTCGAAATGTGGGTCAGTCAGAGTGTGGCATCAGCCAGCGACAAATAGCTGACATTTATATATATCGGACCACTTTAACTGGGGATTCCCACTGAATATAGTTTATATACAAACATGCATGGATATATTGATCAGTCATAACACTGAAAACATTATGACCACTAGCAACTGAAGTGAATAATTAAGTTATTCCATAATCAGGTCAAATGACCAAATAAATATTGACCTGTCTGTGGGACATGGAGTATTGTCCTGCTCAGAAATCCAGTCATCACAGTGAGGGGAACACCGTTGAGCAAAAGGAAGCAAATTTTCCTCCAGGATAACCTTGTACATGGATGATTTATGCATCACAAGGAAAAAGCTGCCCCTGTAGAAAGAGACATCTTGTCCTATGTCATGTGACACACTGATGAGCCATGATCATCATTATCATGGACGACAGATGGAGAATATATTGTGATTTAATAGTAGTTGTTTGTGGAGTTCCATCCTTGCAGAAGCACCTCCACATCATCCCAGATCCTCCACCAAATTTCACAGTGGGAGTGTGACACTGTGTCTTGTAGGCCTCTTCAGGTCTCCATCTAACCATTAGAAGAGCAGGTGATGGGAAAATCCTCTTTCGAGATTAAGTATGATTTTTATGTATTTGATGCTTGATGCATACTGATGAAGGGAGATTCTTTTTCACAGAATTTACTCGCTCACTTGCCGAACCGCTTAATCATACTAGGGTCACGGGAGGCTGAAGTCTATGTCAGCCGACACAGGGTGAAGGCACAGTACAGTCTGAACATCTCGCCAGACCACCACAGGGGCAAACACAACCATTAACACTCACCCCAAGATTGACGACTACCTTCTCCGTCACACAACAGGTGAGTTTAGTACGACACACCCAAAATTGTCCCAGGAATTTGCCTGATTTTTTTGTCATGGGCCTGTTGTACGACATATAAGACTGGGGCAAAACCATGAGTTTTTGTCTGCAGTCATGTGTAGTGTAACTAATATGCTATATACTACACTCACTTATCTGGACCTGAAGCCCTGATTTAAGTCTTGTATCGCACCTATCTCAGTTGTGCATGATATTGAGCCAAATCTATATGACAGTGGACTTGTGAAAATTTGTGTTTACAACAAATAGTGAATTAAAACTTGAATGAATGATTTGTATGAATTAAAGCCCTGTACCTGCATGGTAAGCTTAAGTTTTGAGTAAGTGTAATGTAGTGTGCAGTAAACCTATCATGTCTTATAAGCTTTATCAGTGTATTGTAATTATAACATTATAATTATATATAATTATAGCTTATAACATATTTTGGTAATAAAAAACAAACAAACAATGCTTTCAATAAGAACAAAATATTCAAATGTGTTGCAGGAAGTGAGGCAGCTCTGTCCCGCACTGGGACCCGTCTGTCTCCTCTGCCGACCCGTCCGCTTTACCCATAATCCCCCGCGCCGACACAAGATGGAAGAGGGCAACAGCTGCAGGAGAACAATGTTTTGGCATTAAACGCTGAAAGAACGGTGTGTTTGGGGTTCATTCAGACGTTAAAAGTCGGACGTTGACATGCGCGGGTGAGTGTTATTGAATCCACGTAATTCTCCGAATCTCCTAGGCTAAGATATGTCGAAATGTGCGTGGTAGCAGCGTGAAAAGCCCGAGTGCGAACGGGGAGATGCGTTAGTTGTTGGCGAGCATCATTGTTTCTGTGCGCAATGCCACCATGGGCCATTTAACACCGAGCTCTGATGCTAACAGTTCATTAGCCATGCCCTGATTTTTTTTTTCTATTTCTTAAATGGAAAGATAAACTTCACATTTTCTCGTTGGTTTTAGTTAGATCTATGAACTCACCCTTTTCTTATGTAACAGTGTAAACTGGAGTAGCTCACATTGTTGTTGTTCGACATCACATGTTATAATTAGCTAGTTGTAGCTAAAGCAGTAGCAAAGCCACGGTAATTCGTCTAGACTCCAACCGTTTTAAATAAAATTAACAAAAAGCTGTACCTAAATATCACGATGTTTGGTTGTTTGTACGTGTGTTAGTGTGTTGTTGGTTTGTTTGATTTGTTCAGCTAGTCGTGAGGGATGTGTAACGCGGTGTGAACGCTAGCAGTGTGTTGTCCATCATGGGAATGTTTTTTGTTCGATAGCTAACGCTGACTTGCTGTCGATAAACATCTCTCGGTTCGAGTGAACACCAAGTAGACTCGGTAGTGGAAAAGCCTAAATCCTAGTTAACTGTATTTTTAAATAATTTATACACAAATAAACGTCGTTTATAACTAATTTAAGTACTCTGCCTGGCTGATCTGCTGGTGAGCTGTTAGCAAGAGATTGCTAGCTACATGGCTAGTCGTTTAGCTAGCTGGTTATCTCGACCGAGATTGATTTGTTGCTTAGCGTGAGAGGTGGATTAAATGTGTTTATTAGATAAGCCTGGGGGGAAAGTTTCTAACTATAGTGCTCCAGTAAACCGTGTCGAGAGTGCGGATTCATCCTCGTCCTTTATTGGGCTACAGTGAAAGGCAGCAGCGCGGCTGTGATCTCTCTGCTTTATTCATTATTTATGTAAAGGACATTAGCTTTGATAGCTGCTAGCGCGCGTAGCTCCGTTAGCTGCTTGCTGTCGTGTGCTAGCTAACGTTCACCCGCACCACAAAAGATCCCGTGTGGTGAAATCCAGTCCTCGCCATTCGGACTGTTTACGTGATGCGAGGAGACTTAAATTATTTCACCCGATACCATGCGAGTTGACTCCAGGTTAGAAAACACTCTGTTCACTTTTTTGAGATGTTTAATAGGCCGGCTTCGTTTGGCGAGCTGAAGACGAGTCCCCGAGTCCCCTCCCTGTCTTTATGCTGCTGAAGATGAAATATTAAGAGATTGAGAAGAGAGTGCGCACCATGTGTGGATCTCAGTTCACTTTTTAACTGGAAGATAAATGATATTACCAGCCTGTAACACAGTGAAAGATCCCTGTCTTTTGTTACAGAGGTGATTCAGTTTAAATGCAGACGGTTTCAAATTCCTATCACCATTACTAATATCCCATACCAGTGAAACCCAAACATTGAGTTCCACTGAGTCATGAACAGTCACTCGGGTTATTCATGTGAATATAAGGAACATAGTGCCTGTGAATGGGTTATGATGCACTTTATTTTACGGATCAGCCTATTGAAGTCATTTATTGAAATATAGAATTCTTTGTTTGCATTGTACTGGTCGTCTTACACGGTTATTTGTTTGTTTGCAGTGTATCTCATCTTTTAAGCTGAATGACCGTTGCCCTCTTGAGGAACCAACCATGAGTATTATCCAGGACAAGCTAGGCAACGAGTTTCTGCGCAACGGCAGCATGGACCCCAACTTTGCCCCGAGCATGATCATGTTCAGCCACTTACCTCCAGTCACCAGCTTCACACGGCTCACCTCACAGCCAGTGGTGACCGATGTACCGCAAGAGATGGTCCTGAAGAAGGAGAGGGATTCTCCTGAACATGGCAGCAGCTTTCTGCACAGCATGGGGATAAAGCAGGAGAAGTTCAACGAGCTCGACTACCGCATCCCTCTGTATGGGGCAGGCCCGGGAGCTGGAGGAGGGAAAAGCTCAGACATGCTGGACATTTCACTTGGAAGCCACCAGAACGTTCATCTGCATGATGTCAACATCAACAATGTAAGCCAAGAGGATGGGATGAGAGGAGAACTGTACTTTTGTACATGTGCTTGCTTGAATGTGTAGATGAAGTTCTTCTGCATGATTAATTTATCTCCAGATATACATAGCATTCTCATCAACTTGTATGAAATCCTATAGTTTTTGCATTTGACTTGTCTCTTCATGCACCCTCAAGTTTGGTTGTATTCTTGTTTTGACAGCAGATTCCTGGAAGATTAGGGAAAGATTCAAAAGACTCCACACACAGGAAAGGACGACGGGCAAATGGGGAGGGAACAGAGGGCAGGGGCAGAAGGAAGCGAGGGGATTCCACAAAGGTGCACATTTTTTTTTTTCCCAGAGCAAAGCTTTTGAGTATATTTAGCATGGAAGAAATGTGGGGGAAATGTGGTGACTGCCACAAATGGACTAATTTTCTTATGTGTCTTTTGTTCAGTCAATGATGCTGGATGGGGAGGGGGGACCCATTTCTCCCAGTTTCAAACCGCACATATGTGAGCACTGCAGTGCTGCCTTCCGCAGCTCCTACCACCTGCGCAGACATGTGCTCATCCACACAGGTGAGAGACATCTACTACAAGCCCAATGCAGGCGCAACTCGCAGACATTTTTGCTCTCCACACGATTGTTTCATGGAATGTTTGATTAACGTTCAAGTTTGAATCTGTTTCTGATCAAACAGGTGAGAGGCCTTTTAGGTGCAGTCAGTGTAACATGAGCTTCATCCAGAAGTACCTGCTGCAGCGGCATGAAAAGATCCATAGTGGTGAGTCCCATATTGGCACTTTTTCTCTCATTTTTTTGCCTGTGTTAGATTTTAAAATCATTTAACTGAGAAATTATGGATTTTTAGATATTAGGGTTTTTTTTAAGGCATATTTATTCTAATAGGTTTGTCAGATGAAGACCCAGTTGAGACTCATTCATTGATTTTCTAATCTGCTTATTAATAATTATGGTCGTGGGGAGGCTGGGGCCTATCTCAGCTGGCTCTGAGCGAAGACGGGGTACAGCCTGAACAGTTCACCGGGCCACTGCAGGGCCAACACACAAAACCATTCACACTTACACCGAGACTGAAATACATGACATATTTCACTTAAGTTAGATGTTGTGTGATGATACTGCACTTGATCCTGTTAATCTGAGCATGCTGAGCTGACTCACTATGAAGTTGTGAGATTAGTCACACCGTATCTTTCAAATTCAACTATTCGTGGGTGTGTGTGTCTGTTTGTGTAAATGTGCAGGCTGCTGAACTGGCCAAAATCTATGAGTGAGAGTTGTACACAACAGTATTTCCTATTTTACAGGGGAAAAACCATTCAGCTGTGACCAGTGTAACATGCGCTTCATTCAGAAATACCATATGGAGCGACACAAGAGGACACACAGTGGAGAAAAGCCATACAAATGTGATACTTGCCAACAGGTAAAATGATCTTGTTTGCAATGCATCTGAAAATGCTTATAATTAAAAATTATGCACAGAAGGCAGATGTGGATAAAGCAAGATTTATTTTTTTACATTTACGCGAGTTTGTGCAAGAGCTGTGTAGCAATGTTTCTTTAATTGTTTAATTTATTTTTTACATATTTTAACCTTGGAAGAGTCAGGTCAGGTGAGCCCTGTGCTTCAAGCTGAACTAAGGGCTGTGCAGCTAAGAGCACCTGTTTAACCTACTTGTTCAGAGTTAAGTACATACTATATGGAAATGCTGGTAAACTGCAGTCTGTAAAGGTGTTTTCGTAAATATAGAAAGAGAGAGGGGGCGGGGTGAAAGTAATTTTGTTTTTTTTGCTGTTGATGTTTCATATGCTAATAATTTGTAATTGCTTATACAGCAAATTAAATATGTAGAGACAACAATGTTTCATGGAACAGTCTTAAAAAAAACTCACTCCATTTTTCTTACGTATCTACAGTATTTCTCTCGTACTGATCGTTTACTGAAGCACAAGAGAACCTGTGGAGAAGCCATAAAAAAGGGTCTGGACCCAGGGATGCTAGACCTTGGAGAAGAAGACCTTGGACAAGGCAGCTACCTACACACTCAGGGAAATGCCAGCGCACCACCACGCAAGAGAGGCAAGTCCAAGAATAATGGGGAGGGTGGAGAGCGGCGGAGGAAAAAGACAGTAGCTTCAGGGGCGGGCCAAATGGTCAGCCTGCAAGACTACGCCATAGACATGGCCGCTGGCTCTGGGGCATCCTCTTCAGGGGTGGGGAACATGGCAGACACCAGCATGGCAAACCAGCATGTTCGCAATCCCAAGCTTGCCTTTAAGAAAGGTGGACGCAAGGGTGGGGACAAGAGCCTGCTGTCAATGGGTGAGGCCGACTCGAATGCTGCTCTCCATGAGCAGAAACTGTTACCTCCTAAATCCAATCCTATGGATCTACCTGGACCAGGAGGTATGGATGGTCTAGGCCTCCTTCATAGTTCCTCAGAATCAAAGCAAGGTGGCACCAGCAGCAACTACGACGATGCCATGCAGTTTCTAAAGAAAAGGAGGTATTTACATGCAGCTAACAATAGCGGTGGTGGTGGCGACTATGTTCCGGTCCACCTTCCTCATCAGCAGACGGTTATCCAGGGTGGGATTGGTGAACCCACATTGGCGTTACTGGATACATCACCTCTGGTCAGTGTTGACAATAAGCATGACAAGTCAGGTATACCTGATGAGGTACTGCAGAGTCTGCTGGATCACTACTCCCATAAAAGTGACGTGACTTTTGACCTCTCAGAGCCGCACCACGTGGAGCTGCATGCTGCTTCGGCAACATCTGAACTGGGAGGAGATGAAACCTCTTCAAATGGCTCAGGTGACAAGAGTGGGGTCATGAACGAGTATTCCAAATTTCTGCTTCAGACACTGGAGAGAACGAGCCATGGCAGTAGTGGCATCTTTACATTCTTCCCAGAGAAGCACATGTATGGCACATCTCCTTTGGAGTGTACTTTCAGCCAGTCCATCTCCTCCCCCCATGGTCCCTCATCCACGTCTGCGCTACCAAAGTCCCATTTCGGCATGCTGATAGGCTCCCAATCTCCCTCCCATGCCCCGCCTTCCTCCCAGCAGGCCTTTCACCTGAGTTCCCTGGGGCCCTCTCCCCACCAGCAGCTCACACCATCTCAAGAGCTCACTGAGCAGTTGGACACACAGGAGCTTGCTAACGGTAATGGGCAGAAGGAGCCGCAGGTCAAGGATGGCAACTCCACCAGTGCAGGCAACACCAGAAGTGGCTCCACCACCATCTACTCCCTATCTTCTCCTGATCTGACAGCCCTTCAACCATCCAAGGAGGTAGACATGCGGCCCACGTTTCAGATCGAGAACTTCGCTCAGGCATTCGGCTCCCAGTTCAAATCCGAGCGCCGGACCCCACTGCCGTACAGCTCTGACCCTCAGATCGTCGTTGTCGAGGTTGATCCCCGAATATCGCGGACTCCCGTGTCGGAATTCTCAGGTTATACCAGTCTGTTAGCTGAAGTGAATGAGCCAGCTAGCTCAGGAACCAAAACCCCCACTAGCCAAAGCTATAGGTAAAGGTTTTGGTAGCCAGCCTAACCCTGCAGTTTGGGACAAGGACTTTCCCCAACGCCCTCAGCCCCAATTCCCTCTTTTTTAAAGCGAGATAAAATATTAATTATTACACTGCCATTAATTGTTAATACTCTACCAGGGAAGGTCTTCATGACCTCAAATGCAATTTTTTGATATTCTTCTTTTTTAATATGTATTTTAGCTCCTCGTTTTATTAGTGTAGTCATTTCCGTGATTTAGAGAGTAGGTAATGACTGGCCTGACTTTTCCGAAACCCTGTGTTTTAGCAATCAGGATAGAATTGTAAAATAGATGAAGAGGATCTATAGTAATAACTATTGTCAGGGTGTCGCCCAGTATTCCGTGGCAGAAAATGTCGGCCTATTGTCTGTTACAATAATTGAAAGTGTTACTCAGGAAAAAGCATTTTTTAATTAATTAGGTGCAACTAGCACTGCTTCTTTATTTTTCTTTTCTTTTTTTAAACACACATAGTTTAAAACTACAGTGAATCTTGTTTTCTGAAATTCCTTGAGGAAAGAAAATCGAATCCACACTCAGTCTACCTGTTCAGCTGACCACACTGGTGAATCCTTCCACTACTTGTACATATGCAGAGGTTATGGTACTTTTTCAAAGTGAAACACTCTACAAACTTTAATCACTAAAGGACCGACATAAGACACGGTTGCAAACCTAAGTGCACACTCTCAGTCCCATGCGATTGCTGGTAGAGATCTGTTTCTGTGCATGTAAGTTTTTCTAATAGCATCTTTACAGCTACTGATATGTGGCCTCAGGTTTTGTCGTACACAGGCTGATTTATACTTCTGCATCTGCAAAACTGTGAACGGGTGTGGGTGTCCTGTAAAAACATTTGCATAGGCGTCTGCCACTACAGTAGAGGGCAGTGTTGCATACAGCAAACCGGAAGGTTCTGAAGTCAAATCTGAGTCTTACATTTCAGTGTAAAAGAAATGAAGTCTAGAAGTAGGAAAGTACTGGATGCAGCTAAATACATACAAACAATTGAACATTAATGGCAATATTCTGCTGAGACTTATTATTGCATTGCCATCAATCTCTTAATTTAATAAAAATGCAGTTTTTTTTTTATTAAAAATTATAAATATTTCCCAGTTTTTTTGCTTTCTCTTTCCCTATAATTGTGTCATTAATATTCTAAAGCAAAGAGCTTCTAATGCTGTGCCTCTTCTGGAAATCAATCCTTAATCCTCTTCATCTTACTTGTGCACGGGTCACTGGATCTGGTCTAAGTGTAGAACTGTTTGGGTCTCGTTCCACCTGCAACATTTCCATTTAAACGTTTAACGTTTCAGTTGCCCATAAAGCCACACTTACTAATGAACTATTTATCGTTGTCTTGATGTTTTGCATAAGTATAAATCAGCCATAAGTCATACCTGGTTACTAAATCATTTATCCCATTTATTTCTCAAGGAATCATATTAGCACTTTTACCACTGAAGACAAAACTGTTGGATTACGAAACCATAAATGCTTTTGTTCAGAGAAAAGCTGTGATTTTTTTTTTTCCCCCCTCTTCTCAATGGAAATGGGTGTTTATTGCTTGGGGCATTTTTTTAATATATAGCGGGATGGGAGGGTTATTAGCATGATTTGTTTTAGTAATGCTATCGACATGGATGCCATACCAATTTTGTGCAGTGGAGGCTTGGGTGTAAGAACAGGGCCTCTTTGTATTCAAAATGTATTTAAGTATTAAGTTGAATTATTATTATTATTATTATTATTATTTTTATGAGTAAATAGCTGCATTTGGAATTCTACCTCTTAAATTACAAATTTGATGCCTAATGGACAAAAATGCAAAGATCCCTTTTCAAGGTCTTGTTTGGAAAGCCATCCAAGCTGTGGACATTTAAACTCATGCAAATCTGAATTGTATGGACCTGAACCTGTTGATTTTTATCTTTTTTTTTTTTTTTTTTAAACCTTGAAGTCAGGACTCTCACACAGTCCTGAGGAGACTTGTGAATCTGATAACCATTTCCCCCTCAAATGCAATCTTTGCTGTGCCCGTGAATGGAGCAGGAAGGCTCCTGTGTCTTCCTTCCATATTTCCTGCTCCTCTCCAGCATAAACGGGACCCAGCTATTGGCTTCAGTCCCTTCAAAGAGAACTGCTGATTCTGCACTAGTCTCGGGGCTCAAAACCTAAATGCTGCACTCCAAACGTTTCCCATACCTTTAAAAAAAATGGAAAAAAATGGCAAAAAGACACAATTGACCTTAATATACCTCATATCACTGTATACACGACACAACCAGGGACGTGTTTCATGTAGCCTATATAGTGGTAATAATTTAGTGTACATCAGCCATATTGTAGAACCATATAAAACCACCTGTGTTTACGATTATCATTCATGTTGGTCTGTTGGAATAAAAATTTTTTCGTCTGTTAAGCAGTTTTGCCGAGCAGTGTTTCTTTGTAGACCTATCCACCCCAACCCCACTTTAGGATTTCTTGAATTTGTTCCATGTTTTTCCTCTTGTTTGTTACTTGCCATAATGTGTTTTGATATGATCTCTAGCAAGATTTTGTTTACAGTAATGTACAAAACACTAAATATGTGTTTTTCTTTCCTGTTTGATTTTGTTGTCTGATGCATGATATGAAGTTTTTTTGTTGGGTTTTTTTTTTTTGTATTGCTTTTTTTCTTATCACAATTGCACCAAATTTATTTTTGTAGCAGATGTGTCCTCATCTTCAAATTTTTTGTGACTCTACAGGGCTGAACATGTCAGATGACTTTATATATGATTAGATAAGCCAATAAAAACTTTTGTTATGAACGGGTGTCTGTTTTGTGACCTGGTATCTGAGGCTCCTAACTAATTGCACTATTAACTGACGATGTGCGTGGTGTGGGAGTTCAATTTCCTTCATTTCCGAGGTTTGCTTCATTGGCTGAAAGTGATCGTTATAATTAAAGCAGTGAGTCACAGTGTATGATCCAAAATTTATCGTAACATTCCCTCTCAACATTTGCCTCTGCACTTAGCTGTTCATTTTTTAAATTACCTGATCAAGTCCTTTACTCAAATGGTTCTTGTTCCTTTTGAGTTTGGCGATGTCCCACACTCTAAATTTAGTTAAACCCTGACTCTGGACCTCCCTTAAATCACACTTTTCTCTGTGTAGGGAACACGACAGCACTGCAAACTCTTTGGATAATGTTACATTTCTTGTTCTGCTGGCACTCCAATCACATATATACCATCAACAGACATGACCTGACATCTATCCAACACAAAATAACTCTGTTACCAGCCATGGCAGCTAAAACAAATATTTTCTTCACGGGTATACAATGAGTAGTGACATTGTTTAGACGCATCCTTTCTTGGAGCAAGTTAGGGATCTGATCTTTCTGATGTCTTGTAGGGCTTGTTCCACACACACATACACACATATATATAAATATATATATATATATATATATATATATACAGTACAGACCAAAAGTTTGGACACACCTTCTCATTCAATGAGTTTATTGACTTTCTTTTCATGACTATTGACATTGTAGATTCACACTGAAGGCATCAAAACTATGAATTAACACATGTGGAA
>JAQMYF010000021.1:26056745-26066940 GCA_030014195.1 Neosilurus mollespiculum
TTACATAGATACTGTATATATATGTGTGTGTGTGTGTGTGTGTGTGTGTGTGTGTGTGTGTGTGTGTGTGTGTGCAATCATATTTGTTCCTTAATTTTCATCAATGGGTTGTGTAAAAACTACTGTGGGGAAAAACATTAAGAAAATTTTAAGGCTGCCACTGTGGTGTAGTAGTTAGCACTTCCAACTCACAGCAAGAAGGTCTTGGGTTTGATTCAATACATTAGGCTAACTGGCTATTCCAAACTGACCCTAGGTGTGAGTATGAATAGTTGTGTGTGTGTGTGTGTGTGTGTATGAGATGGCCCTGTGATGTACATCTGTTCAGGGTGTACTCAGCCTTCACCCAGTGTCCCCATGGCCCTAGTAGGATTAAGCGGTTCGACAAGTGAGTGAGTGAAAATTTCTAATTGTAACAGCCGAGACATACATAACATTTAAATTATAAATTTGAATTAACACCCTTAGATATAAGTACTTTTTGTTAAACTGTCCTGAAGATTTCATAGTTGAAACAAAATCACTGTTTATAAATTATTTATATATATATATATATATATATATATATATATACAGCTGGAAGAGTTGTTTGTGATGTTGCAAAGAACTGGTCGCATAGGCTCAGTTAATGTTTTTGAATGTTTTACAGATGATATTTGTAAGATTAAAAAACTTTAAATGTCTTGTATTGTACATTATGGAGAATCCACTACAAAATAGAAAATTATTCAGACATATCTGATCGAAATATGAACTAAATAGGTTCAAAACATCTGTCTCTACTTACTTACCTCTTTAATTAGTTGTTAATGTGATTTAATGACAGAACCGTATGAAAACAAATAGAACTTGAGTTTACAGAATATTATGGTTCTTTTGTTTTCTGTTTAAAGATCCACTTTCTAAATGTCTCAATTTTCGTCATGCTAATTTGAAATAAGGGTAAAGTGTAAAACTTGAGCTGCAAATATAAATTTCATTATAAATATAAATTCTAAAAAAATGTAGGTTTTTGTGGGTTTGCCATACAATCTTATTTTTCCGGGTCAGGATAGATTACCGTATATAAGTACAAAAGATAACACGTCTTTCCAAAGCATTTCATGTGATGTCTTTTACTACAACCTCTGTTATGCTTTGTGAGCTAGTCATTCCTTATGACCCTGCTTACAGTAAAGTGTGAGGCGTTGCTGTGTGACTTGTCAGGACTGTTAAAAACATCCCAGTCCAAACCAGTCGGGAGTATTACCTTAGCTAATTGGTTCTATCCAGAAGCCATGTACATGCATTATTACAGCCTACACTGAAAATTAGAATATGAGCTCCCTTTTAAATTAACCTTTTTTCATTAACCCATGAGCTGAGGACAAGGCTGTGATGCATCACCTTGTTGCTGAGATCTATTTATACGGGATACCAAAATATACTTCCATATAATTAGGGCAGGGATGACGTGCATGCCTGAAAGTATAATGGTGTACAAGGGCTTTGTTAATCTGAGAAACTTTGGACCCAGCTCCATGGTGACAGACAATTCCACTGTCAGTTTGGGTAATAAGGATGCCACTCCTACTGATACTACCTTGTGTCATTATGTTCTCTGACCAAATTGTGCCACGAGTCAGTGATTTTCCTTCAATAGCAGCCCATGTAGTCCTAACAGATGTATCCTGTTTTGTCTCTTAAAATCCATAAATTAGAATTTACCATTTTGTCCTATACACACTGTGCTGTTTTTATCTTTTTGGAGGTGGCAGAGATGATGGGAGAAACATGATATATGACTAGTGATTTATTCTGTGAGCATTTAGACCTTCATTCAGTGCAGTGTTGTGTTCATTTATACTTTTATTTTTCTTTAACAAATCATTGAGGACCAGAAATAACACCAAAACTAAAAAAAGCAGGTCTTTGGTGTCAATAAATCCAAAACAGTTTGTTCCATTATGTGACGTGTTTTATACCTCATATACACCCTGATATCTATCCCCACCTCACTGTCTTCAGGATATCGCTTGTGAAAAGGTGTTAATGATAAACCAAATTGGCCTCAGAATGTCATTTAGAAAATATGTTGTAAGTCCTGGGCTAATAAAGCACTGCTCATGCTTTTGAGATAATGTTTTACCTGAACAGAAACATAGTGCAAGGGGATGAAAGTGCCTTGCCAGTGGGGAAGGGTTTCATTTTAGCCTAGCATGGAATTCCTCTTGTTACTCGTATGCTTTATTTCACACTGCTATAATGGCTCCTCCCTGGGTCACTGTTGCCAAGGAATGGATACATACAATACAAAATTAAAAAATATATTTTTTATCTTCAAAAACCTTCATAGTTTTCGTGGAATGATTAACAGTTACTCAACTCAGGCTTGGTGGCTGGCAGGCAGGCTTGATGTTCTATCTCCAGGACTGTTCCGTGACATCCGCCTCACCTTCGACAAACAATTGTTTATTAGCCTGTTAAATTATAGGCCAAAATGCAATATGCCGACATTATGAGCAAATTTTGTGCAAGGTTCAAACCCAAAACCTTCCTGTTGTGAGGCAACAATGCAAAATGCTACACTATTATGATGCCCCAAAGAGCAGTGGCTGAATTGGCTGAATTAGTGGCTTAAATCAGTACGGTTAGAATTTCCATGCAAGTTCCATGTTTTAATAAAATAACACGACTTTTATGAAACTAATTTAAAGTCATGGTAGGAAAGAGTGAACTTTTTCGACCTCAATATTAGTTTACTCTCACTATTAGCTGCTTATCAGTGTGTGATATAAAGTCTATACAAAGAACCAACTATACAAGCTTCAGGTGGACCAATGTACTCTCCATATCAGACTAATAATAATAGCACTCTAATCACCAATGAGCTTAACATAAACTTGAAGGAAAAGATGTAATGAAGGTGCTTTAGGAAGTCTATATTTCAAAATGACTGAATGAATTAGAAATGTTTATCGTATATATGATAACTGTACTTTGACTTGGGGTTACTTTTTCTCTTCTTCCTGCTTCCTGCTATAATGAACTTCCTGGTTGCATAATTGCACCGTTTTTGACCATATAGGAGAATACAGTCACAGAAGAAAAATTTTATAATCACTCTCGGTGTCACCTAAACCAGGAAGACAGTCAGCAGAACTGAATTGCAGAGCATCTCTTTTGTCTGATTCCAGGAAAATATTAATTAATTAATTCATTCATTCATTCATTTGCTGAACTGCTCAGTCCTATTAGGGTCACAGGGAGGCTGGATCCTATCTCAGCAGACTCTAGGTGAAGGCAGGGTACACTCTTCATACTCCAATTTGGGGGCAATTTGGAACAGTTTAATGTGCATGTCTTTGGACTGTGGGAGGAAATCGGCGTGCCCAGAAGAAATTCACTCAGGCATAGTGAGGACATGTAAACTCCACACAGAAGCATTCGTGGAGCCCGGGACTCGAACCCAGGACCTTCTTGCTAACCACTACACCACTGTGCCATCCAGGACTAAACATGCCACAATGATATCACACTACCCTTTATTACAAATGATTATTTTAAATTCGATTACATTTAAAATTTAATTGACACTTTGAAAATGTGCTACACTCCGAAGACTCATTATAAATCCTTTAGTGAGATCCAGCATCATCATAGCATGAGCTTGGCATAAGCATTGCCATTTTGCTTTGTTGGTGAACTCACATATTAAATGCAAATTTACATGGAAAATATTGGGAAAAATTATGAAGTTCAAATATAGCTGCCAAAACGCAGACACAAATCAACCTTGGTGAGATCATACATCAAGGCTGCTTTCAGCCAAAGATTCAAATGTTAAAATGAGTTATTTGGCTCTGCAACAGTCTGGTAAGCTGTTCCGGGTGTACCTTGTCTTTTGCCCAGAGTCTGCTGGGATAGGCTCCAGCTTTCCCTGACTGTAAAGAGGATAAATAGTACCAGTGGCTACTGGTGGTCTTTCAAACATGGGAAGCACATTTTAGGCCTACATCATAAAATTTGTTAAATATTGTATCATGTTATTCATATGTAAATTCTTATATATGACTTGTGAAAGTCATCCAGATCTCCAAAGTTTTGACCAAACATCCTAAGATGGTTTCATTAAAATGCCAGCAGTGCAATCTCTCTAAAACAGCACTTCCAGTCTGCTGGCTCACCTTCTCATACCAGGAGAGTTAATCGACCACTTATTGTTCCCCCACTTCTGAATCAAATCACTGTTTGACATTGATCTGCATTTCTGTTCTGAGTCTCTCTGAGTTCCATTATTCACAGCTAACTAGCAAACTTTACTAAACAAACAAACTTTACAGAACTAAACCAATGAGTAAACTCAAGAACACTATATTTGAATTTATTTACAACAGAATATGTACAAATAAAAATAGTAAGCTTTATCGCTAGCAAAAACAGATTATCAGCAGCAGTTGTTTGCTAAAAATCCAAGTCAAACTATATTAGGGAAGCTTTGGGGGCAATTGCAATCAAGCAGAGGCTCCAGCCACTTCAACAGTTCCTCCACTCATCATGCAGCAGCCCAGCATCCTGTCTCGCCCTCTCAGAAACCCAGAAAAGCTAATCGTCCAGTGGTAGAACATTTTCAAACATTTGTTCAATGAATGTCTCGCTTTGCTGCACTGAAAGCAGAACATATGTACGTATGTATGCATGACACTAAGGATCTGAAGGGAGTTTTAGCTGACACAGATGGTAGACCATTCTTGTCTGCAGTATTGCTTGCACAAAAAAAAAAATTTACATTAGCAGGAAACTTTACCTGTGGGTTCATTACGAAAGTGAACATTTGAAGTATGCAAAACAACATCAAGGTAAGCCGGAGGAATTTGGACTGTGGCTGCTGGACTGATGATTAGGTTGTAAACTGATTAAGATACTAAAGTTACTACAGTATATGCAGTTGAACTGGCACATTGCCAACTATTAAGTATGGGATAGTTCAATTGTTCTTTGATAAACTCAGAGTTTCTGACAGCCAGTGGCATGGGAATATTGGACAAGCAGATCAGCACAATTTAAAAAAACAAATGTGACACAGTCAAGAAACTGAGGTTAAAAGATTAAATTGAAAAGATGAAGTTAAGTGATTGGATTCTACATTACATTCAACATTGATCCAAAACATCCCTCAAGGTCCGATGGGAACTACTTCAAGAAAAGCTAATTAAAGGCTTCAGAATTGCCCACACAGTCCTCTGACCTAAACTGACACTGATGTAGACTTTCAGTAAAAATTTGTGGGTAGATTTTAAACATGGCTGTGCATTCAAATTTTCATTTGGACATTCATGTTTGGGCCTCTTACATCTTGTGAAGAGAAATCTTTAAGCTACAATATATGAGGACATTCTACTAGACAATTAAGTGAGTCAAGCTTTATGAAAACAGTGTGGGAAAGGCAGGCAAATAAGTGTGCTGGTTAGGTACTTTTTCGGCATATGGTTTCATTCATTCATTTTTCATTGTCCAAACTAATTTATTCTTTATGAGGGTTGTGGGAGGCATATATACTGTATAACCAGAAGTTTGGGATCAATTAGAAATTTCCTTGTTTTTTCAATAAAGACACTCTAAACACTGTTAATGTTATACATGACTATTATTAGTGGAAATTTTTAGTTGTATATATATAAATATATATTTGAATTTTTAATGCAATATCTACATACATAGATGTACAGAGGCCCATTTTCAGCAACTATCATACTTGTGTTCCAATGGCACATGATGTTAGCTAATCCAAATTTGCCATGTTAAAAACATACTTCATGTCAAAAGAAGCAATACAACTGTCCTACTTTATGCTAGTTGAATATCTGGAGAATCAGCATTTCTGGGTTTGATAATATCAAAGTATTTAAAATGGCCAGAAAAAACTTTCTTATGAAATTCATCAGTCTGTATTTGTTCTGGGAAATCAGGGCTATTCCATATGAGAAATTCCCAAGAAACCGAAGCTGTTAAACTACTCCCTTCACAGAACATCATAAACTGACTCTAACCAGGATAGAAAGAGAAGTCTGAGGTCATGGTGCACAACTGAGCAAGAGGACAAGTATATCAGAGTGTCTAATTTAAAAAACAAACATCTAACAGGTCCTTAGTTGGCAGCTTCATTAAATAGTACCCGCAAAACACCAATCTCAACAACCTTCAACAGTGAAGAAGCGACTCCAGGATGCCGACTTCCTGGACAGAGTTGGCAAGAAAAAGTTATATCTGGGACTGGTCAGTAAAGGCAAACGATGAAGATGGGCATCAGAACACGCATATTAGATAAGAGAAGATTTGGAGGAGAAAAGTGCTATAGATAGACAAATCTAAGTTTGAGCTGTTTGGGTAACAAAGAAGAACATTTATAAGGCACAGAACAAATGAAATGGAGGAATGCTTGATGCCATCTGTCAAACATGGTGGAGAAAATGTGATGGTCTGGGAGTGCTTTAGTGGTGGTAAAGTGGGAGATTTGTACTGGGAAACGTGAACTTTAACAATAAAGGCTATCGCTATATCTAACAACATGCGATAGCCAGTAGACAGCGCTTGAATGGATTCAGTTTTCTCCTACAACAGGACAAAGTTCCAAACTATTCAAGAACTATTTAGAAAAGAAGCTTTCAGCTGGTATTCTCTCAATAATGGAGTGGCCAGCTCAGTTACCAAAGCTCGAACTGATTGAGCTGCTGTGGGAACAGCTTAACTGTATGGTACATAAGAGGTGCCCATCAAGCATGTCTAACTTGTGAAAGGTGCTTCAGGAAGTATGGGGTGAAATTTCTTTATCTTACCTCTACCTTGACAACTAGAATCACAAAGGTCAGCCAGGCTGTAATAGCTGAAATGAAGGATTGTTTTTAGGAAAGCGAAGTTTAATGACAAAATTATTTTAAGTATAAATTATTATGTGTAACCTTGTCAGTGTCTGGATTATATTTCTTCTTTATTTTTGCAACTCATTTGATGCATATAAGTTTGTGATTTAATATTTTAAATATAACTTCAATATTCGTTAAACTCCTATAACTAATCACTCATTCATTGGGAGTTGAACTGTAAGCAGTTATTTCTGTAAGTATTTAGCTCAGCTTGTAATATAATATAGCTTAAGGTCTTCAGGTCCAGTCCACATTTTTCATTACAACGAGGAACAGCACAGTAACCTGGTTTAATTGTCTAACTAATCTTCATGCAGCAGTTTCAAAATTCAGCCACTTACACTTATTGGAGGTAAATATTAGGTGTTGTGATTTTAGTTTGGGGGAGTGGCCTGGTGCTCTGACCACACCCCTCCTTCTGCACTAAAACTGTAGAAGCACACAGAACTGAATCATTATACACAAGAAAAGAAGTTTAAGGAAGTTCTTATATGAGCATTGAGCCTTTTTTCCTCTTATTCAACACAGGACTTGCATTATGGCTGTAATTAAACAACTATTGAGCTTATTTTTACTGGTTCTACTTGTGGGTGAGTGATGCTTTCTTGTTTAACATCATTAAAATCTTTAGGAACAGACAGCCCTACAAAATGATGAAAATCCTGTTAACTTGTGTCGCACTCAAAACCCAATCATTTTTGACCACCATTTTTTATTTAGCTTACTTAAAGAACCTGATAATAAATAATTCTAACCACAGCAACACTTTTAAATTATGAGACTCAAGTTTTTATAGTGTGATTTCTGTTCCTTTTTAATAATGTTTTAAACTATATGTTTCATCTGAATTATGAGACTTTTTATTTTCTCCTTTTTAACTAAAGCAGTCACATAACCATGTTCCATGTTGAGGAAGGACCATATTTGGATAATATATAGTACAATTAATCAATTATTGGGCTTGCTCTGATACATTTACATTTTGGTCACTGTTCATGCAGTGTTAATGAATTGCACAATACACAGAAAATCATTAAAATAACAATCTTATGATGTTGACATCTCTTTTAATTGATAGGATCATTTTCTTTTTTCTTTTCATTTATAATTTTTTTTCTAGTTTTTGTGGCAAACAAATTAGTTTCATTCAGTACCTGATTCAACTCAAGAACAGTCTTCAAAAACATGAGAATATCTTTGTTTGGGGTTAAGGGCTTTTTCCAGACTTGTATCACACTGTGCCACATCTGCACAATGTCAAACAGTAAAACCTCAACATAATACAGACATAATAGCAGGACAAAAATCACCAAAATGATCAAAAAGAATGGTTAAGTCCTTAAAAGAAGATGTGAACCTTTGGGACTCCAACTACTTATGAATAAGTTAACAAAGAATTTTAAACCTTAAAAAAAGAAAGAACCTTGGCACTTTTGAAAATGTTCTGGTTAACCTTTAACTGTTTATTTTCCCAATACAAGTGTCACCCTTCTGGTTTATGGGCTTGTATAGTTTTCCTGTACTGTTAACTGATATTTTATGACATTACAAAGTCCTTAAGTGATATCAGCCTGCGTATGTATTGCTTCCGTATTTCTGCACAAAACTTTAAGGGCTCCTAACATCACCATTACTAAATATATTATATCTGGTAACAGTTTTTTTCAAAGTTAAATTCAGATTATGTGGGATTTGAAGGAAATAGTATAGCAGTGTCCTACATTCAAAATTTAATTAAACAACAGTGTGAGAGCACAAACCTTTGTTAAACCAGAAAAAATAAAAATAACAGAAAGTACACAGCACCCCATGCTGGGCCTACTGTAATACCACACTTAAAAAAATCCAAACTTACAGTATTAAAGAAAGTGCTATCCTGTCCTATTAAAGAATCATTTAAAAAAGTCTGTAGTCTAGTCTAGGAGTCTGTATTTATCCAAAGCCGCACCTCTGGTAAAAATCTCATGAAAGTCCGAGCATAACTTTTTGCGTACTTTTACTAAAAAACACACAGACACCAAAAAAGAAAACAAAAAAACAAAAAAAAACCAATGCTGACAAAAACAAAAAACATAACCATCTTGACAGACGATAATAATTAATTTAATAACTGACTAGTACAACTAGTATGAATGTGCATGTAAAATATATTCTTGTACAATAACCTTGATATTGTGAGTGTTTGTGTGTGTGTGTGTGTGTGTGTGTGTGTGTGTGTGTTTGAGTGAATGTGTATTGTATTGTATCTAATATATGGCTTATGTGCAAACATAAACACATATGAGACGTCTACCAGATTGTGTCTATATTGTGTCTATACTGCGTTGGTTGATTTAGGACCGTATCTGTATACCTGCACGACGTGAAAATCAATTTTAGTATCTGGATGTCTGGCTATGTCCCCACCTGGATGTAGATATTTATCATATTTAAAAGCTAGAGTAGGAGTTTTTGAAAATCTGTGGATGTTAAAAGATTAGGTGCAGGAATTCGACATGTGATTCATTTATTATTAATTCAGTTTAGAAGTTGTGGTACATATAGCAATTACTGGGTACTGTACCGAGTATTTGGTTTAATTTTACTTTTATACGGACATCATTTTAGTCCCTCAGGGGATGTCTTTTCAACTTGTTCATGACATCAAAAAGACATATTTTTAGTGTATCTATGCACAGTGGTTATTTATATTTTTTAAATGACAGAAATTGGAATTCCTGCTCTTCAGTCAATCAGATAATTACCATTAACTCTTTAACAGGCACATGTGGAAAACAAACTGTAAAAAATAATTTAATGTTATTATTCTTTTATTTATGATCCAAGTAAACCATTCTCTCTCTTTTTTAAATTTCTCATATATTTTGGATTTTATGAGTTGTTGCCTTATTAAGGTAATAAACAGAGCAGAAATCTGTAGTATCTCCTGGTGCATGTTGCCTGTTTAAGTGTTAAGAGGCAACTCTTTAGCTCCAAAATGGCTTCTTACCATTTTTATTTTCTAAACCAAACTAAACCAAACAATTTTTGTTAAATCCCTTTTTTTAAACATTCATATATCCATTACAGGGGGCAGTGGTGGCCTGGTGGTAAGGTGCTGGGTTACTGATCCCAAGGTCGGGGGTTCAAGCCCCACTTTCAACGGGTTGTCACTGCTGTCCCCCCAGTGCAGCTAACTGGGTTATCAAATGCCGACCATGCCTCTCACTGTCTATGGTGTAAAAGAACCATTGCTGATTTTCGTCAAGAGTAGGCTGCATAGCCGTCAGCATGTTTCTGCCCTGCGATGGCCT
>JAQMYF010000021.1:26067040-26078764 GCA_030014195.1 Neosilurus mollespiculum
TCAACAATATAAAGTATTTGATTTGATGGTTTCTTTATACATGTCTCATAATTATTTTCTGTCTTCTCTCTCTCTCTAATGATTTTTATTCATTACTTCCCCTTAACATAATTGGTAACTGAAGTCCCGACTACTGCTACAGATCCACCAGGTAAGGAGGAATTATACCACCAGGACCTTATGTGTTTCCTTATGTGTTTTATGCAAGTTTCTTTAACACTTTAAGATTACAGATATTTTTCCATTATTGTTTTTTTCTGGCTTTTCCTTTTACACTTGTTTAAAATTTTTGTAATGATATTCTGTCTCACAAATCAAGTATTACAGGCTTATTTGACATTTCTCATATCTATTTTTTTATCCTTCTCTTTTTGGCTGTATGTCATTGATCTCAGCTAAAACAGGGGGCAAAGGTGGGGTGCATCCTGAACAGCTCACCAGACCATTGCAGGGCCAACACATACACAATCAATCAGACTCACACCTAGGAGCAATTTGGAACAGCCAGTTAGCCTAATGGACATGACTTTAGGCTATGGGAGGAAACCCGATTAACTAGAGGACACCCACACAAGCATGGGGAGAACATGCAAACTCCACACAGGGATGCCCAAGCTCAGGACTCGAGTCCAGGAACTTCTTGCTGTAAGGCGGGTGGGCCAACCACTACGCCACTGTGCCGCCCATGTATTTGAACTTGGAAATATTATTATTATTTTTTGACATACTTAGGGTTGATCACACTAGAGGTGTGATAGAAAAGTGACTGATGCGAATTGATTTTTTGCGAATTTTAAAATTCTCATCAAGATGTTTTGCTACTCCACATGCAAGCGAATATTTTGTGGCTAAAATAGGTATATTGTGCAAAAGTCACATGACTGATTTGTGGATGTTTGGCGAAAAAAGCGAATCTCCTTTTGTAAATCAGTCACTTTTTGTTCTCAAACCATTCAGTTTTTATTTGTGCATTATTAACGTGGACAAGATGCAAATAAAATGTGAATAATGACAACATACATGGACTATGGCGAATGCCAGCAAGTCTCCAACTTTTCACAAAACCTCTGCATAAGAGTCTCCAACCTCTCGATTTTCCTTGTGAATGGAAAATGAATAATTTGCAAGCAAAATGACAACTTTGCAACCTGCTCATGACATGAGCGGACCATTTGAGACAACTCCATGTCAAAGACTTGTTTTGCGACATTCGCAGAAATTTCAAATGTTTGAATTTTTTTCCGAAGAATTCACGAACCATGCAACCAAAGTGTGATGCTGCGAATGTCACGAGATAAATTTGAGAACATTGAGAAGCGACAGCCGCGAATTGCGTCTTCTACCATTCTATTAACATTTCTGATTTTTCTTACTGTCAATGTGCTGTACTTGATGGGTCCATTTGCCTTCAATATTTCTTCTATACACAGCACCTGTCAAGCGCTCCTGATTAACAAATGAAAAAGTCACATTCATTCTTTATCTGACTTTCCTCATAATTTTCGTTTTCACTTTTTGCTACTTTATTGAAGGTGAAACAACAAGTGCTACCAAAACAACATCACCAGGTAAGGTCGAATTGAGCCACTATAGAACTGTCTTCAACATTTATTGTTAACAGTATGTAGAATTTGAAACTTAGAGTGTTTTTCTCACTGTTGATTATCCATGTGCCTTGAACTCTTGTTCTTAACACAACACCTACCAAGAGCTTCTGCCCAACTAAACAAAATTTTACAATCAGTGCTATTTAACACACTTATATCTATTATTTTCTTTATATTTTCTCTGTTTTTTTTTTCTCTTTTTTCTTAATTTTAAAAGGTGGATCCACAGCTGCTGCAACCACGCATGCACCGGGTGAGGCAGAATTTGAACACCTTGTAACGGTCTTCAATACTTGGGAAAAATATTGTATTAACATTCATTGTTCTGATTATTAATATAATTGCCAGGTCTCTGTGCATCAAGCCCTTGTCCTGTAGGGAGCATCTGTGAAGAGCTATTTAAAAACTACACATGTGTGTGTCAACCAGGACTGTTCTATAATGAAAAAAAAAACCACTGTGATAAAGGTTTGTTAGGACTGCTCTTTTTGTCCTCTCTTGAATGTCTAACATACATATGTACTTACCTTACTAACTATATTATTGTATTTAAAGAGTTGTGGGTTTGTTTGTTTTTTAGTCAAATCATTGACTACAGAAATCTGTTTATTCATTAGATTTCATTGTATAGTTATACTCTCACATGTCATTTCATCCCAGCAAAGACTTTCCCAGTTGATTTGAAAATTAACTTGATATATAATTCAGCAATGGAAAATAAGAGCTCAGAAGAATTTAAGAATACCACAGATGACATTATTAAAGTGGTGGGTTCCTGACATTCCTTTTTGTTTAAATCAATATTATTTAAATCTTTACTCTGCTTAAGATGTCTAATGTTATGCTCTAAAATATGTACATTTTCAAAAATATTAAAAATAATGATTTATTATAACTTTCTCTGATGTGTTTCAAATCAAACACAGCTTCAGAAGGTTTTCACTGATGAAGTCACTTACCTGGGATCCAACGTTTTGAGTCTAAAGTAAGTATATTTCTGCAGATGTGTATAACTGAGGTGGAGTTAAAATAAAACAGTGGTCAGTGAACAGTGGGCCTCATTCATAAATATCATTAATAAGTGTTTAAATTAAAAAAAAAGAAAAGTCGGATTCATGACGTGTTCTTGAACCTTTAATTTGTTCTGCGCTGCATTTTTAGGTTGGGGAATCCCAATGTCTACGTAAATTGAAAGTGCATGCTAGTTCCTCTAATCAGCATAAGTGAACATCCTGTATATCTCCATAAATGGTAGCAGGACCTCCAGTGGTGTCCCCAGGTCCCGTTCCTCTTATCTGATCTTGGAGACAGTTTTTTTGCCCAGACACTATAACAAATAGCAGCAACACTGGGCATAATTTTAGATACACTCAAAGAAATAAAACATGCACTGAAACTGGTGTCCTTTCTTAAGTAACTTGAAATGTTTATTGTAGTTACAATAAGTCATACCTTTACAAAGGTTTAATTGTTGTCAAATTTGGAATTAATATCACACGTTTGTGCAGTCTACAGCTCTGATGTGCAAACCACCAACATGAATTGAACAGGTCAAGAAATGCTTGTGATACACCCAGCCTGTCTCAGAGCTCCCTCTGAAATGTCCCAGGCCAAAAAGGCATGTGGTTAGGTATGAGTGTTGGGTATGGGCCCACAGTATCGAAGTTG
The DNA here is from genome assembly GCA_030014195.1 of Neosilurus mollespiculum. Taxonomy (NCBI): domain Eukaryota; kingdom Metazoa; phylum Chordata; class Actinopteri; order Siluriformes; family Plotosidae; genus Neosilurus; species Neosilurus mollespiculum. Next base: position 26,070,316 of record JAQMYF010000021.1, read on the forward strand.
AACGGCTCTATGAGAAAACCTCTTTGTAGTGGAAACTGTCTTTTATTTGTGCTAATAAGTCTGCATGGGCTTTGAGACGCATTCTCTCCGAAGTGCACAAGCTTTAATTTACTCTACTAAGATATGCCATAGTGCCAATCTTGAAATAATCAATCTGTAACTACCCTTATCAATTATTAAATAAGCCATGGTTTCCAATGAACATAATTTATGTCATGAACTGATCTTTATTTATATGATGGTTTGAAACAATGAAAATGATTATCAAAAAAGTTTATATGCTAAAAAAAATAATAAATTCAGGCCCTGACATCATATTATGAATCGGAAAAATCTAAGAAAAGAGTTCTCTTTCATCTTCATAAATTTTAATCTTAGCTAAGAACAAATCCCACTTAAAAATATAAGTGAATGTCATAAAAGTGCGTAAGTGAGATTTAAGAATTCATTTATTCTGAAGAACAGTTGGTGAATGAGACCCAAAGTCTATGATTACCAATTAGAAGTTTAATCATATTCTTTTTTTTTTTTTACAGTATATATACAGAAATCCAGTGTGTTTTGTGATTATGCTCCTTTAAAGCAGAACATCTGAGGAGTTTAAACTGGCTGTATAGAACAACAGAAGTACTGATTTTAAAAAGGTTATATTTAAATTCATTTATTATTATTGTGTTTATGTGCAGAAAAGGCAGTGTGATAGCAGATGTGGATAATTTCTTCAGTGAATCATCAAACATTACTTCAGAAAATGTATTAAGTAAAATAAATTACGAAATTAAAAATGGACAAGGGATTTTCAGAAACGCTACAGTTGCAAGTATGTCTGTCTCTGTGCTATGCACATCACCACTTTTACTGATAATAAAATGTACTCCCTTGTTTGTGAGGGCAAAGTTTTTCTAAAACTAACTTTGTCTCTCTCCAGCGAAGGACATATGCTCTAGAAATGTCGGCTGTGAAGAGACCTCTACGAGATGTGAAAGCAAGACTGGTGAACCTGTGTGCACTTGCAGAAAAGGATACAAAAAGTTAGACGTAACAGACAAGGCATGCGTCCGTAAGTAACATGCTGCCCTTAACCTGATTTTAAAGTAAATCTGGATGTTACATTTCCATAACTATTGATCGTATGCCCTTTCACCACAGCCTGTCCCAAAGGGAAGAGACTAGAGGATTCTGGAACATGTAAAGAGTAAGTTTTAGCTTACAGATGCAAATATTTGGTATACAAACTGAACTTGTTTTTGATAGGTACCCTCGACCAGGTATTGAGTTTGTAATTTTTATAAGATTTTTTTTTTTTTTAAATCAATGTAAATTATACAACATATATAAAACACTGTTATTGTTTTTTCTTAGATGTTCTTTTGGATACTCTGGTTTCGACTGTGAAGAATGTAAGTTTACATAAAGTACATGAAAACTGATAAACTAAAACAGACTCTTATTCTATATACACTTAATATTTTATTAAAATAAATGCATGTATATTGTTAATACAAGTGGTGTGGACAGTCCCAATGTGAATCTGAAATTTCCAACATTCCAGCTTACCTCTTAATTCTGGTGGTGGTCGCCTGTGTTTTGGGCACACTTCTTCTGGGTACTGTCATAGGCTGTACAGTCTGGCAGAAGAGGTAAGAACCCATAGTTAGTGTATAAAAACACAAGTTACTTGGTTTAACTTAAATTTTTTGCATCTGAATAACGTTCATTTTTGATGTGGGCAAAACCAGGCCTTTTACAGTGAAGTGGCCAAGTAGCAATTTTATTGGGCATAATATAACTGCAATCTAGGATAGGACAAGTACTAATCAACAGCCATAGAAAATAATATAATGTGGCTATTTAGGTAGGGTCTGCGTAGGGCATCAATCATATAAAGTGGTATGAAAATTATGAAATTAATGCATAGCAACATATGTATATAAACATAGATATTTAGTCTACTAAGTTATAGGTTGATTATTAGCAGGATATTTTGCTTGCAGATATATACTTGTACTACAGTATACAGTGAATTTTAGTGAAGTACAGTGTTATTCTTTCAAAATACTTTGTAAGCCTCCAAGTAATACACTGTTAACATAAAAAAAAACTTTAAGTAGTATTTAGGAAAACGTTTTCCTCTGTGCTAGCTTAACGTGTTCCCTCCTGCAACTTATTAGCAATCCTCATCATTGATGACTGATTAAATGAACTTTCAAATTTCCCAGTGATGTCAACGAGGGCAATCTTTTATTAAAATATCAACATTTACCAAGTTGTTTGGTTTAGCATCATATGACACTAGTAACTGCACTGGTGATAATTATAAATGTATGATTGCTATAAGCCTGTATCTGTAGCTATGGCTACAATCTCCAAGACATAGAGAAGCAGAAAAAATGTTATTGCTATTTTTGTGTTTTTCCTTTATAAAAGGTCAAAGAAAACTTCCAATCCATTAGAAAAACAGACCTTGAATGGCAATCTGGAGTTCACTAAACCTGCAGGAATTCCCAAGATCCCACGGGCCAACCCTAATTCTGGTTGGCAACCAGCCAACCTGGAGATGACTGACAGTGGAAGCAGAAATGCCCTGGTGACAAAAGATCATACAGACAAAGCAGCAGTGAGAACTTTCTGTCAATTATTTCATTCAGGATTTACATGATAAATTAGAAATTTATGTTGTTGGTTAAACTCAGTATGTTACCTCATATATTCTGATTTGATGAAAGGCTAAAATAATTAAATGATCTATTCTAGATGTGGGACTATGATTACAATGATGACTCAAGGAACTATAGGAGCCAGACACCTACTAAAGCAGGATATGGTGCCGCAGGAGAGAATGATGGTTCCAGGGCCACAAGGAATCCTTACTACGATGCATATGAGGATAGAATGCGCAGATATTAATTTTACAGAAGAAAGGTTTGAATGTGTTGATCTCATCAGTAGAAATTTTTGTCTTATAATAAGGTTGACATGATAGAAAGCCAGTATGAAGAATCTGTAGAAATAGGAAGCATTTTTAAAGTGCCCGGCCCTAATATTTGATTTATTAGATGATATGAAGCAAAGCAAGAAGCTCTTTCACTCAACTACATGCTGGAAAAGTGCACTTGTGCTCTGCCTCTCTGTGTGTGTGCATGTGTGTTTAAAAGACTATGAGACAGAGATGGTATGTGATGGTAGTGTGTTAAGTGCTATTTGATCAAATTAATTAAACTTTATCTAATTTATCGTTCTTAAAATTTGTTGTTAGCAAAGCTTTAAATCACACATGTAGTGAAACTCAAACATGAAGTAACTCATTATGTCTAAGATGGAATTCTTGGGAGGCATAATAACACTCAATCTTGTTCTTAAGTTCTGATCCAGCAGATGCCACTGTTTCATGCACTTTGGGGTTCCATCTTCCATCAATGACATGATGTTTGCTGTTGTATTAACCATTTTAATTGTTTTTGATGCCGAATACGTTGTTGTTGTTTTTATGATCTAATGTTGCCTGAGATTGATCTTATATACAGCAATTTCAATGCAAGCACAAGTGTTTAGTTTCTGATATTACAATAAAAAGAATAGCATTATGTAACTTATGTACTATACATATCTGCACATTTGAAAGGAATCGCATGTAAATATGAGCATTCCAGTTGATGTGCTGCATTTTATACTCTTTGGCTTTTCTCATACAGACATATGTTTAAATAAATTATGAATATACTAAGCAATAAGGTGATCAATAATGTAAAAAAAAAAAAGGAATGTTTATTAACAGCAGTAATAAAATAAATTGCAAACATGCACTGAATACATTTCTTTAAACCTTTTAACAAAGGTCTGATAAAATTATTAAAATATTTTAAAATACTGTTCCTTAAAGAAAGATATGAAGGGAATTGTATATGTCACAGTCTACAGTGCATTATATCATTAAACAGGGTATCTGGAGAAATTTTGGGGCATAAAGAGTGAGAGTACAAGCCTATACTGAAAACCTGTGATCTCTGGTTCCTCAGATAGCATCAAGATCCCATCTGTCATTAATATTCTGCAAACAAACCAACACATATGGATGGGCAAGCAACAGTTAAAAAGAAATTATTTGTAAATTGATTCAGAGCATCATGTGAGATCATGATAAAGATTAGAACATTCATGCAGTTCTTTAAAGTCATAGAAAAAGTATTTCAGCAAAATTAATCTTCAAGGGTCAGCCCCAACCAATCTATACTAGTTTCCATGCTTCAAAGCGATTTGTAAAATAGGTTATTCAGCACTCTTGTACTCTATTCAGACTGAACATCATTAATAAAAACTGTGAATCACGCCAAATTGTATTCTTTTTTTTACTTTTATTTTAATAAATTTATTTTTATTATTAGGGTTTTTTTTTTTTTTTTTTTGATACACATATGCACACACCCCTATGCAAGCATGAGAAGAACACAGGACCTTCTTGGTGTGAGGTGGATATGCTAACCTCTACACTGTGCCACCCTAGGTCAAAACATTATATAGAAAATATTTATTTCCAGTTTTACTTTCAGCATACTATCGAAACCTTTCCTGACCTGGGGTTGAAGAAAAGTACACCTTCACCGGTATACAGAAGCAGAAGGATGGACGATAGTATGACTCTGTAGGTAAACAGCACTTAGTCCAAATCCTTACAGACAGTATAGTAATACACAGGAATACCCCCCCCCCCCACCCGCACACACACACACACACACACACACACACACACACACACACACACACACACACACACACACTCAGAAAAAACCTTTTGTTTAAATGTCTCCAGTTTTCTCATTTCAAATCAGCATTTGATTTGAGTCTGCCCACACTCTGGATGGCAGCTCAGACCAAACTAATGTTTGAATAGATTTTCCACAGTTGACTAGCTGTATTTTATGTAATGCTATTAGAAAGTTTTAATCGAAGTGTGAGCTCAGATAGAACTTCATCCATTTATCATAAGCATCAGATATTACTGTAATGCTCCATTTCCCCTCCTATATCATCCTTTAATACTCCTTCAGTATCGAGCATCTTTCAATCACATTATTGCAATCATAGTGTTCTTTCATCATCATGTAGTTTTTGAGATGTCTTTCTTATTGCAGTGCAGCAAATCTGAGCTCATGTTGGCTGTTGATGAAATGCACTGTATGGCATTACATAAATAACTTTGTGACAAGAATGAATGAGGGTTTGTGTTTCAAATAAAAGGAATAACACTGCTTTGGAGGACTACTGTGTTACTCAGAGTTGTTGACATCCTGAATTCTTTTATCGTGAATAGAAATTACTGCAGCACCTTTTCCTAAGGAGCTTCATTTTATATCTCAATAGTAATAAAAAAACACAAAACAAGCCTTCCCTTTTCACCAGACAGGCTACACCCCCTTTGAGGAAGCTATGCATTCATTGCTGATTTGCTTCCAAAGAAAAGGGGGCTGACCGCTGTTCTACAGGAGCTTGTTTCCTCCGCATATGAGAAAATACTTATCTGAAAATTCAAACATAATTTCAAATAATCACCCTTTTATTTCTCATAATCATTTGCATCATTTCCAATAATCAATCCCCAATAAACCCTGTAGTGTATGAACATGCAATATAACCTACTGGAAGTTAGTAGATACCGACCACTCCGGGGGACACGGTGATGTAGTGGTTAGCAATGTCGCCTCACGGAAAGAAGGTTCTGGATTCAAACTTGCCAATTGACTGGAGCCTTACTATCTGGTATTTGTATGTTCTCCCTGTGTCTGCATAAGTTTCCTCCAGGTGCTCCAGTTGAGAAGTTAAGATGTAGAACCATACCATGAATTAGAAATTACAGAGTACTAGGGCCAAGGCCACTTTATAATTTAGTAGAGTCTTGAGAAGGCTGAGGCCCATCCCAGATGACTCTGGGGTAAACAATGGGGAGTACATGCAAACTCCACACAGAAACGTCCTCTGCGAACCTGGGACTCAAACTCAGGGCCTTCTTTCTGTGAGGCAGATATGCTAACCAATATAGATTATAAATACTGCCAGGTTTGTGAACAGTAAGAGAATAGCAGATAACCTGTGGAATGGTTTATGCAGGAATGTAGTGATTTAGTAAATTACGCATAGATGACCCCACATCACAGCACACAGTCTCATAACACCTTACAACCCAATGATTTATCCTTCCTCAGTAGATGCTTTGTCCTGATTAGGGTTGAGAAAGATCTGGAGCTTGTGAGGCTTCTGAAGGCTCACATCTTTTTGTGTTAGTGGTAGATATGACACCTTTTAGATGATGTACTGAAGAGAATAAAATCGGAATAAACCTACAGGCTACTTATGCTTCTTCTGTAGAAGTTAAAGGTGATGGAGGTAAAGTATGTGGGAAGGGGGTGGGGGGGTGACGAGTCTGATTTATTATGTAACTCTGCCGATCCGAATGTGTTCTTCTATCACTCCTACTCATATTTATATCTATGGATACCTTATAGCTTCATGGTATATAGCACACTCTGCCAGTTTGCTAAAAGCTAAATATAGATCAGCTGTAAATGTTCAACACCACTAGAGAGTAAGAAAGTGTGTGTGTGTGTGTAAGAATGCAAACTTTGAAGGTAATAGGTTATGCTCACTGCATCACTGTTTATGAACACATGTGCAAAGACTATAATCTATAGAGCTCCATCTCTGTGACACTGCTGAAAACAAGGCATCGTGCTGGTTCAGACACTAAAAAGAGAAATAGAAAACGAAAGGATTAGAAGGGACAGGGGGTATTTCATCACGTTAATAAAAGAAAGTCTCTGATACAGAAACATCACATAACATCACATGTAAAAATGTTTTAGACACTTCTAGTTTTATTTTGTTTTAGGCGGCACGGTGGTGTAGTGATTAGCACGTCCGCCTCACAGCAAGGTCCTGGGTCCTCTGGGTACTCCGGTTACCTCCCACAGACATGCACATTAGGCTAATTAGCTTGCCCCTAGATAAGAGTGTGAATGGTTGTGTATGTGCTGCCCTTTGATTCTCTGGTGAGCTGTTCAGGGTGTACCCTGCCTTTGTCCTGTGTCGGCTAAGATAGGCATCAGCCTCCCTGTGGCCCTGGTAGGATTAGGCAGTTCAGCAAATGAGTGAATGAGAGTTTATAATCAAAACCCAAGTAACTGAACTCAAAATAACTCAAACTGCTTTTATTTGATATTTGGGAAAAGTCTACTTAGTGTGTGGCCTATTTAGGAACTCTAAAAAGTTTTGGTTGCGACATGAAGCTGTGCTTTCCCAGGACACTGCATCATTCCATGTGTGTCATTTCAAGTGTTAAAGCTTTTAGTACTATTGTTGTTTTTAAAGGTCTAGGTCTTTTTTGAAGATCCTGACAATATAATAATCCTGTGTGAGTGTGTGACAGTAACAGTTGCACTGAACTGAAGTCGTTTAACTTTTGCTTCATCGTGCTCTGCCTTTCCTGTCAGTCTATCTGATAATGAATGTAGCTATACAATTATTCATGCAAAAAAAAGAAAAGAAAAAAAAAAAGAAAAGTATAATTCCAGGAACTTGTATAATCACAAATTAATAAGTGATATATTTCTCTGTAAAGGAATTTAAATTAAGTTGAGAAAATAAAACTGTACCCTCATGATTAACTCTGTGGTTGGTACTGTAACATCAGTTGTTCATATTTAAGAAAAAGGGACTGTTGTTATGTAGTTTCTTTGCAGGACCCGATGGACATGGCCCACAATCAAAATAGCTTTGGACCATGTAATGTCAGGAGAACTGTCCTGAATCAGTGGAATATAAATTATACCCTGTGGATGATACATGCTGAAAATATGTTATGCTACTAGGATCTGTTTTCATTACACCTCAGCCATCAGGGTATTGTCATAGCCTGTGTCTGCATCCACGTTTAAATGTAGTCTTTTTTTGGCTATTTATCAAGAATTGCTGGGTGGATCATTCTGAAATTTTGCATGCAGGTTTCCTGTGGTGCACAGACGTGCATAGGTTTGTCAGTTTCCCTGTTTGACTTTGTGTGATGCATTGCTATGACATGGTGCAGGTGTACCAATATTGCTAATAAAGTGGTCACAACCTTGTCCAGGCTATTTCTCAAGAATTCTTGGCTGATCATTCTGAAATGCTGCATGCATTTTTCTTATGGTGTGTTTGTGTGCATAGGCTCAGGTTTCTCAGTTTACCCTTTGACTTTGTCAAAATGACCATGACCTTACACATTTTGTCCGGGCGATTTCTCAAGAACTGCTGGTTGGCTGAGGGGTTTCGCCATCATTGATGGCTATTTTCTTTTTATTTGATAAGACTTGTACTCTTTAACATGGTTGGAGAAACCATTATGAGATTCATTCATTCATTCATTTTCTGAACCGCTTATTCCTAATTAGGGTCGCGGGGAGGCTGGTGCCCATCTCAGCCG
>JAQMYF010000021.1:26087544-26098259 GCA_030014195.1 Neosilurus mollespiculum
CACACACACATATTCTTTTATCACACTCAGATGTTAATGTGACGCTATGTGATCTGACTGGAACATTTGGTGTCCAGGGGGCAACCATCCGCAGGGATGAGGTCACCGGAGCAGTGGTGGTTGCTAGGATTATGAGGGGTGGGGCTGCAGACCGCAGTGGTGAGTGGTGACTTCCCCTCTTGCTTCTTTTGATTTACTTCTTTCCTCTGGCAGATTGATTAAATAGAGCGTTTCTGTTTGCAGTCATAAAACAGTGTGTGTGATCAGACAAACCCTATCAAAACTATACCAGATTTTAAATGTTTTAATACAGAGTCCAGTGGATGGATTTATTAAATGCTGCAGCCTGTTACACCTACAGGAGAAAATTCACTTCTGTTTCAAGGATAACTTCAGGATTTTTTTTTAACTCCCAAGTTGCTATCCTGAATATTTGCTGGTGAAATGTCAAGCAGTTCTTGAAATACAGGTGTGCAGAGCCACAAAAAAATAAATAAGTAAAAATACACACACAAGAAAAAGCACAAACTGACAGAAGTGAAAACAATACGAGTTATGCTATCATGGCTGGTAAAAATGTGGTCACAAGACAAGCCAAAGTCAGAGCCGACCTGCTGCATAGACAGTATAGGGAAGTGCTAGGGGTGCACCAAAGAAGTGAGGAAAAGAAATATGATTTATTTTTTTTAGACTCTATTGTTTTAATGTAATTGTTTTGAAACACACAGGTATGTAACTACATAATCTATTACATCACTACAACATATAATTCATGCATTTTCTAAGCCGTTTTTTTGGGTTTGGGGGGGGGGGTCTGGCCCCCATCTCAGCCGGCTCTGGGTGAGGGCGCGGTACACTTTGCAGGGCCCACACACACACACACACACACACACACACACACACACACACACACACACACACAAAGACACACAGCCATGCACACTCACACTCACACCTAGAGGTGATTTTAAACACCTACTGTGCATGTTTTTGGACTGTATGAGGAAACCAGAGTACCCAGTGGAAAACCACGCAAGCACGGTGAGAACATGCAAACTCCACACAGAAATGCACAGGAATCAAACCCAGTCCTTCCTTCTGTGAGGTGGATGTGCTAACCACTGTGCCACCGTGCCGCCCACTATGACGTGTCCTCGGCTTAAATTTTGTGGATTTTTCTTTGTTTCATAAATAAAGAACATCATAAAGACAAGGTATGCATTTTCTGTGTGAAAATATGAACACAGTCATTGATGGTGGAATTGGCTAGGATACAACCAAATAATATCGTGCCAAGTTGGTCAGGTCTGCCAGCTGCGGGAAGGGTAAATATACCAGAAGTACTGTTCAAATTTATAGTGCTGAGCAATGGCTAGCAAGGCCAGATAAGACAAGATGAAACCAGAAAAAAGGTCTTACACAAGTGTACTATCCAGACAAAACAACTCAGAGGTCGCTAGCAGCAGTAAGGGCAAGGTGTGAAGCTGCATGCCAAGTTCAAGGTCCATCTGCTATTAAAGTTTAGAGGAGATGTTAAAGTTTTTGGCTCAACTCCTGCCACAATAATTAACTTATTCTCAAAGGCCTTTTTCTTTTGGCTTTGATCCAAATTTAAGAAGAACTGGGTTTCCTCTGAATGTCACTGGGCATAGCACAGGGTTAATTCCTTGACTGTTTCATGAACATATTGTATCTGTACATGTATTTTTTTCCACACTCCTTTATTCAGATTTTTCCCTTCATTGATCACATATCTGTAGCTATCTACAGTGATCTCCTACTGACTGGATTTCATTGTGAATATGTCCGCAGGGCTGGTGCATGTGGGAGATGAGCTCAGGGAAGTAAATGGAAATCTCATCAGTAATAAGCAACCTGATGAGATCAGTCAGATTTTGGTACGTATTTCTGCAGACTGATCCTGCTTAGTCAATTCATATTTTGCAAAAAATATTTTTATTGAAATGCAAGGTCAGATATACTACACGTACACTTGCTGATGTATTTCTTTCTTTTCTTTTCTTGCTTTTTGTTTTTTGCCTCCAACCGCAGTCTCAGTCTCAGGGCTCCATCACTTTGAAGATAATCCCTGCCATTAAGGAGGAGGACAAACACAAGGAGAGTACGGTGAATGACATCAGTCATTATGATCCTCCAGGATTTCAACATACAGCTTATTTATATGGATAGTCTAATAGTGTTATTGATTTTGACACATACATGTGTTCTCATATATTCTCTGGTTTTGTTATAAGGTCTATTTAAGGGCCCTATTTGACTACAACCCATTTGAAGACAAGGCCACACCTTGCCAAGAGGCAGGACTTCCTTTCCTGAAAGGTGACATCCTGCAGGTGGTGAGTCAAGATGACCCAACATGGTGGCAGGCCAAACGTGTAGGTGACAGCAACCTGCGTGCTGGTCTTATCCCATCAAAACTCTTCCAGCAGAGGTGCGCACTCAGTACATGAACTGTAGTGACCATTACAAAGCATGCTTTTGAATTAAACTAGTTTAATACATTAGAAGAGCTTACATCAGCTTAAGATCAGTGGGATAACTAGTTAACCAGATAACTCGCTTTTTATTATTTGTGCAGGCGCCTGGCACATCGGCTGAGAACTGCCACATCCCATAGTCCTAAGTCACCAAGTGCACCACCCTGTAAGTAATTGAAAATGAGCTTACCATCAAATCCACAAATTCACTCTGTCAGTCTAAACAGCAACGGTGCCATTACGAGTCTATTTTGGTCACTCTAATCTGACAGCAACATGCTTGGCCCAATCTGAAATGGAAACAGGGCTTTACTGCTGCCACAGTCAGACAGAAGTAAAACTATTCTCAGATTAGTTCCCTTCTGTTCAAATCCCAGGCCATTTCACCTTGTTTTTTTCAGAGCATTTGTTATTATATCTACACTCACTGTCCACTTTATTAGGAACATCTGTATGACCATACAGCAATTAAATAACATTTTATTCAACTGTGAACTATTTCCTCACAACTGTGAGGAAAGAAACATCTCAGAAGGCCCAACATGTCACCTCTTAAAACAGATGGGCTATAAGAGCTGAAGACCGCACTGGGTTCCACTTTCATCAGCCAAGAACAGGAATCCGAGGCTATGGTACGTATGGGTTCTCTAATGCTGGGCAGTTGAAGATTGGAACACAAACATTGCCTGGTCTTTTTCTAATCCTCAGCTGTCCACACCAAGGTCAAAACCAATTAGATCACATTTATTCCCTGTTCTGATGTGTGATGTGAAGATTACCTAAAGATCTTGTATAAGATGCTTGTATGATACTTTGCAGCATGACTGGCTGATTGCATAATTGCATAAATAAGCAGGTGTACAGGTGTTCCTAATAAAGTGAAGGGTGTGTCTACTGTGCATATTTTGCATACCCCCTTAATGCAAACCATAAGGAAACAAACAAAGCAGAATAGATATATCATATGATGTGATATATGATATGATATGATATGATATGATATGATATGATATGATATGATATGATATGATATGATATGATATGATATCAGCATGAGTATACTTTCATGCATGGAATATTCACTTTACCACGGTGTGATCTTGTGCAGAAGCAGATACTTCAGTTATCCTTTTTTCACTCTGCATTGCTACAGATGACCAGGCTTGCAATAAAGGTATGTGATTGGGGAAAAAGTAGTAAAAGTAACATAACACAGGGTATATATGTGTATGAACTGTAAAGGACTCGGGCCTAGAAGACAAGTTTGTGCATGTTATGCCATGAAGTTTAATTCTCCTCCACTTACGGCTAATGACATCTGACACTTGACTGCCACCGGACTGACTCATTTTAATTTTAGTAAAATACATGGTATGAAATACATCTCAGTTTAGCTGATATATACTGAAAAAAAAAATCTTGACATATTGATGGGCAGCACATATTGATGGTTAGCATGTCCATCTCACAGCACGAAGGCCCTGGACTCAGGCATTTCAATGGGAGTTTAAATGTTCTCCCCGTGCTTGAATGGGATTCCTCCAGGTAATCTGATTTCTTCACATAGTCCAAAGACATGGATATTAGGCTAACTGGCTGTTCCACATTGTACCTAGGTGTGGGCGTGAGTGTGAATGGTTGTGTGTGTTGCCCTGCGATGGTCTGACGAGCTGTTCAGGGTGTACCCTGCCTTCACCAAGTGTTGGCTGAGATAGGCACTAGTCTCTCCATAACCCTAATACTAGGATAAAATGTTTCGGTAAATGAATGAGGGGGTAAGTGACTACAAATTTCCAAAACTGGTAGTGTGATTGTTTCTGTTCCATTCTGCTAGAATATTCTTCACTGGCTTTCTAAGAAATGCAAAAGAGCTACTATTTGCTAACAGATTCTTTTAACTTATTTTAGACCAACTAATGCTAGAGTGCGCTTTGCATGCAAGAAGAGCAATTCTTTTCATGCCCCCGTAATAATTTATAAAGTGTAGCCGGGGAGGTGTGTATATTTTATTTGGAGGGGAAATATTTCTTCAGACAGTAAACAACAATGGAAAAATCATGGGGTGAAAACAATGCCCAAACAAACAATAAAAGACAAATAGGTTATATAGCATATGTAACACACTATTTAATGTATTCATTTAATGTATCATTTAATTGCAGTGGGATTTGGGGGCTTAAGCTCAAAACATAGTACATGTATGTTATAGAAATACTGAAGGAAATATTTGGGAGGGGTTTGGGGCCTTTGTTATTTATTAAAAATGGATTGCATGTACAAAAGGCAATTCTGCTCCCCAACAATAAATAAATGCACAATTTAATTTATTTATTAATTTGTGACATTTATTTATTATATGGACACCCATACTTCCATCATGTGTGAATTTAAAGTGCCAAATGCCCTCTGCTTATGCCATTTATGCTGCTAAATCTCAGTGGAATATTCAGTGCAATAGCAGACTATCACCACTCTTGAATAATGTGCAGACTCTTAGTTTGCTTGTGGCAGTAATTCTGTGCACTTCCTCACTCTGTTAAATTGTTATAAACAGGAAATCTTGTGGAAATATTCCACAGGAAAACTTCTGTTGCAATTCAAGAAATGTTTCAATTGCTATAGCATCTTACATGTGCGGGTTATATTTGGTGCTAAGAGTGGCTGGCAAAAAGAGCCATCATTTGGATTTTTAAGAAGGAAATACTTAACATCTTTGACTCAATAATTACTTCAGTGATTAATATGTTTCCACTGGCAACAATTCTTTTAACCTAAATGATGCAGTGATGCACAGTGGCATGGTGGATAGTGTACTGGAGAACAATTTACGGAGTGATTTGTTTCTCCCGACATCGATGCAAGATCTTGTTGTCAGAACATGGAAATAGAGGCTGTGGTTGGACATGCATGTTTTGACATTGTAAAAGTTTATTGAAACAATGCCATGGTGAATGTATTTCAGAGTTAAAGGCAGTCCAAGGAAATATTGGAGTCTGGGTCACTTTTTTTTTTTTTTTTTTGGCCAGACAGTGTATATTTGCACCTAAAAACACAAGTCCCATACTCTCAGTATGTTAACCACACACCACCTGAGAAAACCCTGTGTGTTCCTGCCCATATGTCTTCTCTCATTATCTAACCTTGCACCCTGCATTAAAATAACATCTGTACACTTATACATGTCCTAGCGCCTCACGGATTCTCCCCTTTCTTCATCCTATGCTCTCCTCCTTTCCCTTTTCCTACCTTTTCATAGAGGACTGTGATTGTGAGGGCAGTGGACAGCACATAGGTAGGTGTGACAGCACTATCTTTCGCACCCACACTCATGGTGGATGTGGCTTTGGTGTGGCTTTAGTGGTGTGGCAGTGATACATGTCTGGCCCTACGAATAATTCAACAAGAATAGCTCACTGCACTGCTGCTGTCTGGCTGCTTTAATGTATGTCTTGATGTTGGTGTTCGGTGTGTGTGTGTCTGTGTGTGTGTGTGTGTGTGTGTGTGTGTGTGTGTGTGTGTGTGTGTGTGTGTGTGTGTGCTGTGTGTAGAAGGAGTCTTCTATCAGTGTGCTGCACTTCATGCTTTAAGGAGAGCTTTGCTGGGAACATATGGCTTTATCTCAGGGGAGCTTTGTTTTGATTACATGGCAGAGTGTGCAGCATGGCTGCTAGCTTGCTGTCACTGATCCCTGTAAAACAATATTAGATGTGTGATGATGGTCTAATACTAGTTGTAGTTTCTCCAAAGTGTAAGGCGGTGGCACCCACCTGTGGTCAGGCCTTTTCCTGGGAGTTCTATTCAGGTACCACTTCCCATTTTGAATGCCATCATGTGTGAGAACTGAATGGTGGTTGTTTTGTGTGAATAATTTCACACGTTGATTTTCTTTTTTTAAAATATTGCAGCATTTTTATGGTGTCAACATGAGCCCAAGTGCCCTTCAAAAACATACAGTATCTTCATATCAGTTTATTTCAGTGCAACTGTTCTCAAGAGCGGTGTTCTATGTCCTTATCACGTTTTATTCCACTGGATCTCAGCAAGTCTTAGAAGAAGTTTCCGGTTAAGTCGTAAAGATCGACACAGCACTCCTGAAGAATCTCAGCCTGCAGAGTACGGAGACTTCAAGTTTCTCGTTTATGAAGAGGTCACCCGCTATCAACAGAAACCTTCAGACAAACCCAGACTGGTGGTGTTAATCGGTGAGAATCAGGAAGGGTGGTGTCAATCTCAACCTTATCAGTGTGTCATTTTGGCATTGGTGGAGACATGTTATTCATTTTTATCGCTCATTCGTTTCTGCCTTTCTCTAATTATCTCTCTAGGGTCCCTGGGTGCTCGAATCAATGAACTGAAACAAAGAGTGATAGCTGAGAACCCACATCGGTATGGAATAGCTGTGCCACGTAAGTCTGTTTTTATTGATCAGACACAATAAAGAGCTGTAGAGTTGAGAGGCATTCTCAGACTTGAAGAAATCTGTCACTCTGTGCGGGTATAATTCAGAAGTCATCAGTAATTCCTTTTATGTAAGCTCCATTGTTGGAAATGAATACAGTGTAACTTCATTTTGTATGTGTATTCTGACAGACACCACTCGGCCCAAGAAGAGCCATGAAAAAGAGGGTGTTGAATATCACTTCATCTCAAAGCAGGACTTTGAGGCAGACATTCTCAGTAATAAGTAGGTTATCCTGGAATATTCTACATTTTTACACCCTTGGTCATGTTTGGTATTTGTAATAAATCCTGAAATAAATGTGCAATAACATACAGCACTAATCTGCACTTGTTTTACTGATTTAGGTTTATTGAGCATGGAGAGTATAAAGATAACCAATACGGGACAAGTATGGAGTCAGTGCGGAGTGTACTGGTCAGAAACAAAATGTGTTTGGTGGATGTTCAACCTGAGGTTAGTCTCTCTCTCTCTCTCTCTCTCTCTCTCTCTCTCTCTCTCTCATATATGTATGTATCTATAAAAGAATAATATAGTCTTTTTGTGGGTGTCAGTGTTTTATAATGTAGGGCTTTTTATACATTTACACACACACACACACACACACAGGAGGCAGTGGTGGCCTGGTGGTTAAGGCCCAGTGGTGGCTGAGGGTCAGAGATTCAAGCCCCACTATCATAACTACAGTTGTGTGCACCCTGAGCAGGCTGGCAAGCTATCACATGGCTAACATAGAGAGGAGTAACTGCTCTCACACACACGTTCATACCTTTGGGCAATTTAGTGTCTCCAGTTGATCTAATCTGCATGTCTTTGACTATGGACGAAAACCGGAGTACACAGAAGAAACTCATGCAAACCCATTCCGAGGTTCAAACCACTATGCTGGAGCCTTTTCTATCTCAGACATAGAAAACAGCTTTAACTGCTCGACAGTCCATCATAGGGCCAATACACACAACCATTCACACACAGCCTAACACCTAGGGGCAATTAGGAACAGTCAGTTAGTCTCATGTGTATGTCTTTATACTGTGAAAGCCTGCATTTTAAATTACTTTAAAAAAGAAAACAAAAATCCATAAAACACTTTGCACATGGTGACAAAAGCTTTTTATTCTCTACTATCCATACAGCTAATTACAATATTTTTATTCCTTATAAATGACCAGGCTCTAAAAATCCTTCGCACCGCTGAGTTTAAGCCCTTTGTGATATTTGTCAAACCATTCATCCCTGAGAGCCGCCATGATTGCAGCAGAGCCTCATCACCATCAGGAGGCGATAATGGACATCTCACAGTAAGAGTTTTTAACCCCATAAGACCTGCATATTGAGTTTTATTTGTATAGCGCTTTTTTATGATTTTAGGAAAAAACAACATTTTTTTTACTTTTAGAAATTTCAACTAGAAACCCACAGTGTTAAAAAAGTGTTATAAAGCTTCTCATAGAGTGCAAGGTAAAAACATGATGTTTTAAATGATATTTATGCAGAAATATAGAACCGCAGTGTTAATTATAAACCTCATAGAGTGCAAGGTACCTCCAACAGGCATAAATGAATTACATAGACAAAGGCACTGATTAACTGGAAAAATTCACCTAAGACTGCAGGTTTTTATAACTTAATGATAATCACTCTCTCACTCACTCATTTGCTGAACCCCTTAATCCTACTAGATTCACAGGGAGGCTGGAGCCTAACTCAGCCAACAGTGGGCAAAGGCAGGGTACACACTGAAGAGCTCACCAGACCATCGCAGGGCCAATACACACAAAACCATTCACACTTACACCTATGGTCAATTCAGAAGAGCCTATTAGCCTAATGTGCATGTCTTTGGGCTGTGGGAGCAAACTGGAGTACCCAGAGGAAACCTACGCAAACACGGGGAGAGCATTCAAACTCCATACACAAAAACACCTGAGCCCGGGACTCGAACAAAGAACCTTCTAGCCATGAGGCAGATGTTCTAACCACTACTCCACCATGCTGCCCTAAATTGGGATAGTTATGTTGAAGCGTATTTGCTTGTTCAAACATGTTGAATTTATGCTGTGCAATTATTATACAATCTATATCCATTTCTATCTTCTCATTATGTTAAGGAGGAAGAGCTTCAAGAGATGTATCATTCAGCCAAGCAGCTGGAGCACCAGTACGGCCACCTGGTGGATAGGGTTCTAGTGAAAGAAGACTCCACAAGTGCTTGTGCAGAGCTAAGGAGCATCCTCGAGCGACTGGAGACAGAGCCGCAATGGGTTCCAGTTAGCTGGATCTGAGCATGAATCCTTTTTCATTCTTGATCAGGGTGCTCATAAACCTGACTGCCTCTGCACCAACCACAGAAATGCATCTAAAGTACTATTTTGTAGCTGTGCTAATGGAGCCTCATGTCTTGCATGAAATAATATCTGAAAATTGCATCAGTAAGTAAGCAGGGCTCAGGTTTAACTGTGCAACAGAAAGAAATCAAACATGAGTATCCATGCAAACAGAAATTTCAGAATTCAACTGTTACTTAGGTAAACACGGAGCTCAGTTGTGGATGTCAGTACAAGTGGGGCTTCACGAGATTTAGGATGAATAAGAGTTCACTTTTTGGGTGTTAAGTATTTGCTGAAATGATGAATAATTTGATTATTGGCTATTATTGATTTTTGTCTCTGTCCCTTGGGGTGGGGACGGGGGTTTAAGTCAGTAAGTAGATTAGATTTGTTAAACTGGCCAAAGTGTAAATGAGTGTGCTTCATGTCCAGCTTTCCTGGAACAAACTGCAGATTGACTGATCAGGTTAAAGTGGTTACAATAAATGACTGAATAATATCAAGGATTGAATGAATTTACTAGCAGATGTACAGGGGCGCTTAAAATTTTGTGAATCCTTTAGCATTTTCTATATTTCTGCATAAATGTCATTTAAAACATCATCATGTTTTTTACAAGTCCAAAAGTAGATAAAGAGAACAAATTATGCAAAAATAGAACACCGCCATTTATTCACTGATAAAAATGATCCAATATTACATATATGTAAGTGGCAAAAGTATGTAAAATAAACAAGTAAAATATTCTGTCTTATCTGTTTAATTGGGTTAATTTTTTATCATAATTATGCAGAAATATAAAAAAAATTTGTAAAGGATTCACAAACTTTCAAGCACCACTGTAGCTCAATAAAATATGCAAGGTGTAAAAAAAATTGTCTTTTTCTGTATTTTATTCATGCAAAAACAGTATAGGCAGTAAAATTATCATTTTATGATGATGATGAAGAAGAAGACAAATACATTATTATTATTATTATTATTATTATTATTATTATTATTATTATTATTACTACTGGCAGCTTGCGTGGGTTTCCTCTGGGTACTCTGGTTACCTCCACATTCCAAAAACATGCACAGCTGGCTAATTGGCTGTTCCAAATTGCCCTTAGGTGTAAGTGTGAGTGCAAATGGTTGTATGAGTGTTGCCCTGCAACGGCCTGGCGAGCTGTACAGGGTGTCCTTTGCCCAGAGTCAGCTGAGATGGGCGCCAGCCTCCCCACAGCCCGAATGATAAAGCAGCTTAGAAAATGAATGAATGAAAGAATTATTATTATTATTATATTTACAAGTCTTGATTTCCCCCATCATGTTGTGCAGTTTACCAAAAATGGAGGGTGGGCTTCTAAAAATATGTGTGTGTGTGTGTGTGTGTGTGTGTGTGTGTGTGTGTGTGTGTGTGTGTGTGTATATATATATATATATATA
>JAQMYF010000021.1:26107483-26128332 GCA_030014195.1 Neosilurus mollespiculum
TATATATATATACAGTGTTGGTTAGTCCGGGAACATATTTGTATGTCTGAATGATGTTCAGTATCTGAATGGTTAACTTTGACCCTACCTAGACATAGCTATGCAATTCAATATTTGAACATCTGGCAAGAAGAATTTAGGACATCTACAGACGTGCAAGATGCAAGATAGAGGATATTGACATATGATTATTTTATTGTTGGGGTGGAACAGTGGTTCACTTCAAGAGGATTCTGAGTTCAAATCTTGCAGCTGACAGTTTCCTCCCACAGTCAAAAGAATCTAAAATTCTCCATAAGTGTGAGTGTTTGTTTGTGTCTGTGTTAGTTCTGCAATAGATTGACTACCTGTTCATGATGTGTACGCTATTGCTTCCCCATAGTCAGTTGAGACTGACAGATAAGCACTATATATAATGGATGTATATTTTATTGTTAATTTAATTCAAAAGTTGTCAGTGTCATTTGTGGTCAACACATGGTTGTATTTGTATGAATTATACTTTTGGTATGGGCACCATCACTGGATCTTCAAAAAATGTCAAAAGATCTCCTTATAGCCCCCTCAGGTGAAATTCTTTTGAACCTTTGACAAGTTTTTCAAAAGATGTATTTTGGACGTACCTTTGCTCAGTATGTTGATAGCTAGCCAACAAGAAGCAATTATAATAGAAAGAAACTACTCGAAACATGATTTGTTTAGCGACAAGTTCAGTCACATTGAACTTTTATTACTGACCTAATGAGCAATTATTTCTAAATGAGTTTTATTTTTCCTAAATAAGTCTAATCAAAGAATGACATTGTCCCATGATATAACTGATTAAATATAAAGCCACATATAGGTAAAATGTTTGTACTGTTACAAAATCATGACCGGTACATGGGTGAAATGGGTTGCTTGTCATGAAAGAGAAAATTAAACCAATTAATCCAGCAGATTATGTGTTTGCCATGTAACTACCAAGTGAGTAATGCCACATTTATAGTGCAACCCAAATTACTTTTTTAGTCACTGTTTATGTCTTAGTCAAGCACAGTTCCAGGCCAGCTTCACTCCTTCTGTAACAGATAATTATAACCATTGTATTTACATTTGTTGTTTTCAGACCTACTCACATTTGAAAATATATTCATTCATTCATTTGCCAAAACCATTTAATACTACTATGGTCACAGGGATCTCAGCCAATTCTGGGCAAATACGTGTACAGCCTGAACAGCTCGCCAGTCCATCGCAGGGCAACACACAACCATTCACACTCACCCTCACAAGTAGGGGGAATTTGGACCAGCCAATTAGCCTACTGTGCATGTTTTGGGAATCAGAAACTCCTTTGCTGACCCTGGGACTCAAACCCACAACCTTCATGCCTTGAGGTGGATGTAATAACCTCTATGCCACCATGCTGCCCATTAAAAGTATATACACAAAATATACAACTAAAGGTATGTTGCTACAAATATGAAAGCACACAATTTTTTAGGATGTCTATGTATGTTGTAGCATTACTCTTTCTCTCCACTGGAGCTAAGGGGCCCAAAGGTGCTGACAGTACCCCTGTGCTCTAAAGTGAGGTCGATGAAGACATAATTTGCCAATATTGGATTGGAAGCGCTTTAGTGACCTGCAAAGAGTACTGACCTTATCCCCAGTAAACACTTTTGGGATGAAACACTGAATAACCTCAGACCCTCTCATAAAACATAAGTGCCTGACCTCACTAATGCTTCTGTGGATGAATGGGCATGAATTCCCACAGCAATGCTCTCCCAGAAGAGTAGAGTTTATTTTAACACTAGAAGTAAATCTCGAATAAAATATTCAAAAAGGTCAGGTGTCCACAAACCTCTGTCCATATAATATAGCTATCATATGAAACTTCCCTTCAGTAACACTTGTTCGAATGCCACATACTGAATTTTACCATGCTCTCTGTTTGTAAAGTGTAAGTTTACACCAACAGAAAATGACATTAGGTTGCTATTTAGGAAACTCAAAACTCTGACTTTAAATGTTCCTTTTTTCCATGCAAGGTTAATTAATAATAGTCCTTATGTGTTGTATATGGCACACTGTCAGTGCCAGTATTTTGGCAAGCGAGCAGCTATTGACATGAAGTGAAATAGATTCCCACCCAGTATTGTTCTCCTTTTCAGTTAAGATATCATCCATCTGCCATGAAAACAATACCCTTGTGTTCATTTCTCAATGTCATGCCAGCATTCATATTAGCAGATGCCAAAAGTGACCCAGAGATTAAGAACGTCTGATGCATGTAGTGGCAACAAACCTCTGCAAAACAAACAGAACTGAGTTTTTACCCATGTTGTGACATAGTATTACGATACAGCTGTATCTATAAGCACTCAAGTGAAATACAGAAAGCAGGCACTGTGACAGAGAACATCCTGTTTTGAAAGTCTAGTGAGGCAGTGCACCGGGGAAGGCTGAAGTTTTGGTCTTTTTGTGTATTGGGATTTATTGTGCACATTCTGAGAGAAGCATTCCTGAAACTCTAAAGGAGTAAGTGGATGTATAAACATCTTAATCGTTAAAACAAACATTTCTTTTGTCTTGTGTTTTATCTAATTAGTTGGTATTTATATAAAATCTCTAATGCAGCATACATATCAAAGACTATGGAATTATTATGTCATATTATTTAAAACTTTCTATAATTTTTGCTTTGTTTTATAAATATTTTTGAGATTGATAAAGATTGCTTTTTCTGTAGCTACCCTATCTGTGATATAGTATGGGAAAAGTCAGGGGTACTATTAGCCTGCTAATAACAGCCATTCTTTGCAGTAATGTGTGAACAACTTTGACATATCAAAATGGCTTCCATTGTCAAGACGAGCAATACGAAGAGTAGCCAAACAATAGGAAGTGATGAAAAAAGATTTTTTTTTTTTTGCTTACCCACAGTAAAAGAATGCTACAGTGAAATGCCTAGTTACTCAATTTGATCAGTTCCAACTTGAAGCCATTGCTTCATTATTTTCTGAGTGACGTGTATTAGACCAGCTATGGGTACCTGATGCCCCATACCAGAGTTTTCTCTGCTAAAGGGAGTGTTTCCCTACACAGGCATGAGTTTAAGTGAACTAATCTGCTCAAGCCCAGGTGAAACACACATAAGAAAACACAGATATACTATAGGTTCTTTTCCTATCACTCTTTTTAATCAATTCAGCGGAGAACTGGAACTAGTAAGGGTACCATGTGTTGGTTGTGTGTATTTTCAGTTTACAGAGGAATGCATTATTATGCAAAACTTTATTTCTTAAAGTTACATGCATCCATGTGTCCTAAACTCTATCTTTCTGTACATTATGCAAATCTTTACTCTGTAGTAGTTCACAATTACACTCACTTATTTGCCAAACTGGTTAATCCTACTAGTGTCGCAGGGAAGGCTGGAGCCTATCTCAGCCAACAGTGGGCACAGGTAGGGTACACCCTGAACAGCTCGCCAGACCATAACACACAAACAACACACACAAACAACCATTTACACTTACACCCAGGGTTAATTTGGAACAGCCTAATTTGCCTAATGTGCATGCCTTTGGACTGTGAGAGGAAACCGGAGTATCCAGAGGAAACCCACACAAGCAGAGGGAAAACATTTAAACTCAGAACCGGGAAACCCAGAAATCGAAACCTCAACCTTCTTGCTGTGAGGTGGATGTGCTAACCACTTTGCCATCTTGCTGCCCATGTCTTATTCATTATTTGTTTATTAATTAATTAATTAATTAATTTTTATTTCATATACAACTCTAAACCCATGAAGTTATTTTCATCCACAGGTCCAAGGAACTCATCAAGGAAGCCATTTATTTTGCAATTACACTAAATACAAATAATAATACAATAAACAAACAAACAACAGGTTGGGATGGTTTACACCATGTTGTCAAAGAACTCTTTATTGCTTGTTAAAGAGTGCCGCTCTCGTGGATCAAGGAATGATGCAAATTTACTAATAAGAAGATCTGAAATCTGATGGTACACTGCATCCAAAATCTATCTGACCAATGCAATTGCAATGCACAATTCTTCTAATGGGTCAGACATTACAAAAACTTTCTTTTACGATCTACACTGAAAAATGGATATACTTAATATTTTTTTAATTATTTATTGGGTGATGTTGAAACTCATCTGGTCTTGGCCGGGGTTTATATTAGGTGGAGAATTGGTGTTTCCAGCATGTCAGGAAAATTTAACTTTGTGAAATTATTAACTTACCATTGGTCTAAGCTCTGTTTGGGGGCATCATGGCCCTAATAAGTGGGTTAAACAACACAGCACTCATAAAACACTCAAATCTAACTGATAATACATCATCAAATTCTAATTTGAATGGTCTCTCCATTTTGACATCGGTATGGTGCAGTGTGAATGTGCCAAGGTGTAATTTACTAATCGAATGATTGCACTCAATGAATGTGAATTTCATTTCACAACCCTCCCTGCATGTTTTATTCTGCTACACCTTTCTCAGGATTTCAGTTTGTGAACAAGTCTATCAAGATGTTATAATGGGTGCGTTAGGGCCAAAAAAAAAAAAGAAAAAAAAAAGTCCATGAGTAGTTTTGAGAAACCCTGGTCTGTCTGCGATTGCAGCTGTTTGTCTGATGCATGATTCAGATATGATGCAACTGCAAGGTACATTTGGAGTCTTTAGTAATCTGTACTGTAATCAATGAAAAATCCTTTTTTTTTAACATGGAAAGTGGAATTTGGTTAAAGCAGATGACAGCTCAGATTTGTGTGTATATGAAAGATTACTATTCCTACTATTCTTTCTATGCAGCAAAATGGGTGGATTTAGGAACATTCTTTTCAAAGTGAAACTTCATTTATGTGTGGGGATATATAAGTGTGTGTGTGTGTGTGTAAACCTAAATTTATCTTGAAATACTTTTCACTAGGAGCCCAGTAGAGGTCCTTCTCCTGAGGGTGTCTTCCGCTTCTCACTAGCTGCCTTACTTCCTCCAGCACGCGCTCCGTGAGTGATCCCGTTCTGCACGCTGATTGGTCGAACGCTTTGTTTTACTAATCTCTCATTGGACAATGTGGTGCGACCTCAAAGCCCATGCGCCCAAAAAGAGCTATAGAGAAGCGGTTGAAAGTCGCTCCACATTAAGCCCGCAGAGGAGCTGTGAGGGGGCGTGCCGTTCAGAACTCACTCCTCTCTCTGCTTTCTCATGGCCTGAAGCGTCCTGAAGCACTACGAGTTTTTTTCTTTTGTTGTGTGAAGTTAGTTTTTTGGGGAACACATTTTGGGGTTTTTTTAGTCGTCGGGGGAGTGTTTACAGGGTTTACGGATGAACTGCACCAGGTAAGGAGAGAGAGAGAGAAGGAGAGAGTGTGTGAGAGTGCAGGAGAGTGTGTGAGAGTGTGTGAGAGTGCAGGAGAGTGTGTGAGAGTGCAGGAGTGCGTAATGGCTGTGAGGGAATGAGTTCAGAGTGTTTAAAATGGATTTTAATTAATTAATACAGTGTAAGAGCCGGTTTATATGTGTGTGTACACACACACACACACACACACACACACACACACACAGAAATAAATAAATAGAGAGAGTGAGATAGTGAAAGTAGTAGTGTGTGCATGATTACTCTTTATCTGTTGTTATTTTTCTGTTGTTGGTGCAGATGGAGGACATGTATTCAGTTCATTATAATCCCAGTACTTCCTGTGTTCATATCCTCTTGAAAACACATTCAAACCAGCTCCACTCAAGCCATTTAAAATCCCTGTCAGTGTGGATATGAAACAGTCTTTTCTCCTGTGCACAGCACCGACCTCAGTTCCCCACAGATATAGTGTTAATGCATCACCTTTTATTTCCCTGTGTGTTTAGAGTAAAAAGAGAAATTCTCATGTTTGATTGGTCTTTCTTTACTTAAAAACCAAAGGGCTGTGCAGGAGCTGAGGCCCAGCAAACATAAAACATGCACAGTGCACAACACCAATGTAAGAGCTGTATCATGGTCAGGGTTGTCTTTTTAAAATGATACCAGGGAGCCCTTTAAGGAGGCACTTGTGTACTTTATGACTGTCTCTTGTTTATTATTGTATAGAGGAAGAGTAGTCCCAGCTGCACTAGTGAAATCTTTTCTCAATTCCAAATAAATATTGTAGGAAAATATTGCTCAGATAGTACAGAATTCAATTCTCTCCCCTGTAATAAAAATAGTAGCTTTTACCTGAAAAAATTCTGAATTGCCTCCTAATTACTGACTTTTACTTTTAGATTTGTATTTTCTTACAATCTAGAAAGATGTTCTGCTGCTTGTAAGATCTATTTATAATCTAAATAGCTTTGCCGGGATCCTTTGTCTGGCAAAATTGTCTTCTCCGGAAAGTAGACATAACGTGTGAAGGGCAGAAGTGCTTTTTATTGTGATATTAATTGCATTTTTTTTTTTTTTTTCTAAATCAGCATAATACTGTATAGCTTGCTGAAAAATATAATTGGATTGAACGTGAAAATGAGTTCCACATCAGCCTGAGGGGCATGTTGTTCAAAAAGTGTCTTCTCTGGAAAACCAAAATGATTGTCACTGATGCTGTTGTTACTGCAGTTAATAATGTATACAACTAATGTTGCATGAATCCTGCTCAGATAATGTGTTTAGTGAGCTTTTATTCTTATTCTACAAGCATATATAGTTATTGTAGAGACCCTGTACCTGTTATACTTTCACCCAGTGTAATTTAGACACCATTATACCTGTAGCTCTGATACTTCACAAAAAATATTCTAGTTTCATAAGACGTTGACTGGTAACAAGAAACCACAAAAACTAGGAGTTCTATTTTTGAGCTACTATTAACCCCAAAAGGTAATATTGTGAAGTCCTGATTGTGAAACTGCCCATAAACACCCTATTCAATAAATATATAGCCTGTTTTATTAGCTGGCTAGCAATGAATATGCAGGAGATTAGAATCTTTTTATTTTTTTATTTATTTAAAGCAAAACTAGCCCTAGGTCATTTCACATCAGTGTCTTTTTATTGAGTACTTTTTAACTCACTCACTTGTCAAACCGCTTAGTCCTCTAGGGTCATGGGGAGGCTGGAACCTATCTCAGCCAGAATTGGTGAAGGTAAACCCTAAACAGCTCGCCATTCTGTTGCAGGTCCAACACACTTACACCTAGGGGCAATTTGGAACAGCCAGTAGTCTAATGTGTGTCTTTGCACTGTGGGAGAAAACCGGGGCACCCGGAGAAAACCCATGCAAGCACTGGGAGAACATGCAAACTCCACACTCCTCGGTGAGCCTGAGACTTGAACCCAGATCCTTCTTGCAGTGCGGCAGATATGCTAACCATGTTGTGGACATGGACTTAGTGTGTGTGATAGTTTGCTCGATCTCATGTGAGGCTGCAGTGACTAAGATTATTCTGAAGGTTAGGTTTTTCCATAACTACTTTTTTCCTAAAGAAAGTAATTCATTGCAGTTCTATATTAGGTTTTCAGAGCTTAATTTATTAATTTTTAATACTATATATCAAAATGTCTTACTTTTTGACAGGTGAAAGATCTGTATGGTTTGTTTTCTAGTAAACTTCCCTTCAAAACCTAAATGTGCACAAACATGCTCAGCATGTATAAATAATTGTTATGCAATATATTACTGTAGATCTGTAGTAATTTCCCCAGTACACATGTTTTTCTTTTTTATAGCTCTGGCTCAGTAAAATGTAGTAAAGTATGTTGTTGTTTTTTTTTTTTTTTGTCTCCCCACCACCCACAGAGTTTTGCACATTTTGAACCCTAGACCGATGCCATCTCCCATCATGCCTGTGGATGTGGCCATGAGAATCTGTCTGGCACACTCCCCGCCCCTTCGCAGCTTCCTTGGTTCTTACGAGAACTGTAAGTCCAGAAACTTGGTCAAGCCATTCAGACCACTGAGATCATGCATCAGCTCGAAGACCAAGGTGGAGGCCACAAACCGAGGATGGAAAAGTCCTAAAGGCAAAGCCAAGAAGCGAGTGGTTTTTGCTGACTCCAAAGGCATGTCATTGACAGCCATCCATGTGTTCAAGGAGTTTGAGGAAGACTCCCTTTTACCACCAGACTTGCAGTTTGAGATGTCTGATTTGGAGGAAGCCATTGTGGGCCTGAAGGTGGAGAAGGAGATGAATCTTGTTTTGGACTTCCCCCAGCCTGCTGCAGACTACCTGGACTTTCGGAACCGTCTCAAGAAAAATCTGGTGTGTTTGGAAAACTGTGTAATTCAGGACAAATCCCTAATGGGCACAATAAAAGTAATAAATGTAAGCTTTGAGAAGTCTGTTCATGTCCGGATAACATTTGATGCGTGGAAAAGCTACAAGGACATTCCTTGTGTGTATATGAATAATGTTTATGGGAGCGCAGACATTGACACCTTTTCTTTCACCATTGATCTGCCGAGTTCTGTACCGCATGGTGATCACCTGGAGTTCTGCATCTCCTACAACGCTCATGACCAAACACACTGGGATAATAATGATGGGAAGAACTATAGGCTGGCACATGTGGATAATGACAGCAACCAGACCAAACGTGTCACTCAGGCAACAACTCATGAAACCAGAAGCACCAGCAAAAGGCCTGAGATGGAGTTTGATCAGTTTGGGAGCCCGAGAACCTGTAGTGGTTTCTTCCCAGAGTGGCAAAGTTGGGGGCGAATTGAGAACAACTCCCCCTACTGGTGAGGGTACATGTCGCCTGAAAATGAAAACATCACTTCTAGCAGGAGGCGCTAGAAATCCAGAATTGTCAGTAAGATTGTATTAGTAAATAAAGTTAAGAGGAATTTAAATTGAAAAAAAAAATGAAATGCTGAGCCCATCCTAACGATCATATTGGGGGTATTTCTCATTTGTACAAATTGTCCAATGTTAAAGGTCAGGATTTTGAAGAGAATTGATCTTTAAGCATTTTGAGTCAAATACTAACAATCTTAACACTATACAGTTAAAAGTAATTTCACCTAATTTTTGTGCACTAAAGCATTTCCACGGTTAGAAGTGCTCCAAACCGACAAGCATCATGAAATAGATTGCCTTTTTTTTAACGGTCAGGTCTTGAAAAATTCAGAAAAATTATGGCATTATTGGAATCTTATTCAAAAACAAATTGCACCTCTAAAAAGTCACTACTGTGCGGTAGTTTCTATCGAGTAGATTCCGTACGAATTATTCTGTTAACTTGATCTGTGTGCAGCATTGAGAGAAAGAATGTCTTCTTCCTCGTAGCAAAACACCGTGCATTCAACCCGGGGAGAAAAGCCTCCTCTGTATGCATTGTGGCTCTTCTTACAAATGTGCTTCCATGAAAACTAGAAACGGGGAATTTGCACTGTGTGAGATGCCTTTAAACTAAAAAGTGTGAAAGTGGAGTAATTTGGTACAACATCAAAGTGCTTCATATTGAAGTTTATGTAATTTTTTGTACCATTTTATTGGCCACTTTGCAGCTGAAGCAATAATCTGAAAGTTGTACATTATTATGGACGCCCGTGTAATATACTGCTGTTCATGAAAATGTCACTATCTGTGCACCTTATCCTTCTTTAGTTCAGTTTGTATATCTTTGCATTGCACACACACTTGACTTTCTGCTGTGTCTCGTTTTCCATGTTTGCTGCTGTGTCTTTGATTATGCCAGTATTTCTCTGCATTGTTTCATTGATTTGTGAGATGAAATGGTCGGGATATTGAATGTTAACTAGTGCAAGTGATGGCAAGTGCAGTAATCCAGATGTAAGTGGGGTATTTATGAGATTAGTTATCATGTTTCTCATGCTTGCTTCCTGTTTTCCCATTAGGAAGGAAAGAAAAACCAGTCTGGTCATTGTGAACGATTGAATGTGAATAATTTTAATGCAAATGGCTGATGTCGTTGGCTACTGTTTATTTTAGAGATGGAATATGTATGTTGATTTGTCTATAAGGGCTGGAAATGGTGTTTTTTTTTCTACTGCAAGGAATGATGTCTGTCTACTTATTATTTAATTCTGTGCTCTTTTTAGAAAGAAATTGAATAAATGCAATGTTTCTACTGGGAAAAGTTTCTGCCTCAGTTATTGTAAGTCTGTTGTCCTTATGGAGATGTAAAGGCAGGGATAAGAACCACAGGTATTATGGAATAATACATACATATAAATACAAACTAAGATTACACAAGCAAGAGTGCTGTGCTTCGGATAATCACAGCAGTGTTCAGCATAATTGTGTGAGTGTGGTATTTTATAGAATTGAATTTAATTTAAAATGAGATTTCAGACCAAGTATGGACAAATATTGTATTCATTCCTGATGTTAATGAAAATATTTCCCAAAAAAGCCACAGCAGAAAAGAGAAGTGCATGTCTCTGTGCAATACACGACCTGACTGCAAGTCCATGGTAAGTGTAATTTAACCTGTTTTACTGTAAAGACCCAGAAATGGAAGTTAGTGAAATGAACACAAATAAGCAAAGTGAAGCAACCAGGGTAAGGGTCCAGAGCTGTTTATAAAAAAACATCACTCTCAGGGTGCCACTTGTCTAATCAGAATTATTGGAAATAAACCAGCTTGTATAATTTAGAATCCTGTTATACCTTGTGAAGTGTTGGTAAATACCAAATGTAAAATGATGAGATTAGCACCTTCAGTAATAAATCAATCTGTCCTAGTGAACTAGTTTCTGCACAGCTTTATTGGTCGAGTCTGCAACACACTTATGTAAGTCACAGTGGTTAAGTCAGTCTGCCAAATACCATAAATGTAAGTATTCAATACCATTTCTTTGGAAGTCTTTCTGTCAATGTAGCATATTTTGCAAGCTCTGCCAATAATTATGGCATAACCAGTGGTGGCTCAGTGGCTAAGGCTCTGGGTTAGTGCTCAGAGGGTTGGGGGTTCATGCCTGAGTACCACTGAGCTGCTACTGGTGGGCCCTTGAGCAAAGCTCTTAATTGCTCAGTTGTATAAAGGAGATAAAAATGTAAGTCTCTCTGGATAAGGGCATCTGCTAAATGCCGTAAATGTAAATCTATATTTAAAAAGGTTGCAACGGACTGTGGCTTAATTAACGTAAAGCTCATATTTGGGGTTGGTTGTGCGTACTTGTGTTGATGAGGTGCTTTCGATATGACCCAGTGTTCTAGGATCAGTTGATTTTTAAAGAAGAAATGACAAAGAATGGAAAGAGATACAAACTCATCTGCTAGGAAAGAGAAATCTAACAATTTAGATAACAGCTTAACAGATTTATGACAATATTTCATGTTTGTGTTTGTGGCAGTGAAGTGCGGTGATCTGTTTTCTTGCATAGTTCAAAACAGGAAGCTGAATCACTAATAACGGTCAGTTTTAGGGCTTATCACACTGACTGACCTCGCACTTACACAAGTCTGTATATTTCATCCATGGGTGGTGCAGTGGCTAGTGTTGGTGCTGCTGGCAAACTGGCTCAAACTAGTAACCTTTCCCACACTCCTTCATACTGTAAAGCCGTGTTATATTGCAAGTTGTCTGATTAGATATGACAGACTGGCAGACCAAACACTGATTAAAATTCCTGCTATTGTATTGCAGTTGTTAAATTGTCTACTTTAATCTTAGATGAGGTGAAGTGTAATGATCCATTTATTTGTCAAACTGGATGTAAATATACCTTTAGTCAGTTTAAAGTGCTTGCATGACAAGACTGTCTGTTTTCTCCCACAATCTAAGACATTAGGCTAATTAGTTGTTCAAAATTGCCCCTGGGTGTGAATGGTTGTGTGTGTGTAGGCCCTGCAATGGTCTGGTGAGCTATTCAGGGTGTAACCTGCTTCCACCCAGTGTCAGCTGAGAGAGGCTCCCTACTAGGTGAGAGACTGAGTCCTGTTTTGTCTCTAATTCGAATTCTGAATCTCATACTGATTCTGATATTATAATACTCCAAGCCATTATATCTCAGGTCCGAGTCACCACTTGAGTCTAGAGTCACCATAACAGTATAAATACTAGTATACTATAATCAAATCAGCCAGTCTTTCCACTATGAATCACAGTATGTCTTAAAAGGTACTATTAGTAGCTATTTAAAACGATCACATATGACATCAGCGGTTCCCTCCGGAAACGTCAGTCCTTGACCCTTGTGAAAGTATGTGTGAGTGCTGTGACACTGTGCATGCTTAGAGACATGTTGCCTTCCTCTGTGGCTGTTCCAGCCTGGTAGTGATGCGAACTTGTTGGATTGGCTGGGCTATGTCACTGACCCGTGCATCATAACACATTACTGTCCAGTGCTGAGCTGCACAAACAACAAGCGCAGAAGTTGCAGAAAACATTTCTTTGTGTTCCTAAACCAACTGACGACAGGAAAGCCGAGTTGGCAAAACGTTGGCTGCATAAGCCATTTTGGATTTACCAGCACGTAAATCTCTGGCAAGATTCTTGTCCTCAGAGTCACTAGAAGGTGATGCCTTACTGTATCTACAAGACTCCTCCCTCTCTGGTTCAAATAGGTAATCATTTACGCCCATTTCCTCCAAATTGCTAGCCATAGTTGCTTCCTGAACAAGTTTTTTTATCACCTAAAATTTCGCTCGCTGAATAGATCAGCTTGTTTACTTGCACTAGACAAAAGAGACCAATGGGTTCACTTCACTTCTGGGGAGAAAACGACTGCTAACCATTGGTTCAGCCCTCGCTAGCAGTTTTGTGCTTTTTATGGTCATTAATGTTAAAATAAGCATCTGTATAACTGTATTACATACGCATGAATTATGCTGTAAGGATGACTAATACCAGTACTCTTTAAATAGAGGTGTATGGTAAAGCAACATGAGTAAAAAAAAATAATAAATGTAATAAATAAATAACAAATCGTTACAAAAAAGGGACAATCAAAACAAGAAGTTAGTATATGGCATCTTAAATATTTTAATAGATTATATAAAAGAGGTCGTAGACTACTCTAAGTAATTAGAGGTTTTTGAAAAGAAATGGATTTTTCTATCACATTCAGAAAGGGGCAGCCATTTGAACTAACTCACTGTTTGTTTAAATTTCACAAATAATACCTCACATTATTTGGCCAGGTTTATTGCACTTGTTCCATGCATACACACCAGGTCATCCATGACCCCTAACAAAGCATAGTGGTTTCTCAAGAAAGCATGAGCGATCTCTGAAGTATGGGTGAGAGCCAGAAAGGCGTTCCCCTATGCGTGGATAATTACAGGAATACATTCTCTGATTAATGTCCTGATGTACTGACATGTTGGTCAGGGAAATGACAAGTGACAGAGGAATGCAAGAAATTGCATCAGAAATGTGTCACTACTTTCATTTTGAGTAGAAGAGACACCAATGTGTTAGTGTTAACCAAAGTGTTAATACCAGAGAACATGGCCAGACCTGTCAGTTTCCATACTACGTGACTGTTGTGTATGCAGACTGTTCGCCATATTTTTATATTTATTGTGCACGTACATTTGCACACACACACACACACACACACACACACACCTACACACATTGCACAGCCCTGAGACGTATATTACCTATGACGGTTTGAGTCAAACATGATGAGGTGTTTATCTGAGAAACCTTAACTCCCACTGATATATTACTGCATTTTGATCCATATTTAAAATGAACAAACCCAGTATTGACTTTTGCTCCTGCTACAGGCTGCTTTAAATCAATATAATCTGAATTCTCTTTCATCATGTATGCTGTAACTACACCAGAAGCCACTCTTCTTTTACATATAGGGATTATGTTCTTGTGTTTACTCTATATGGGTTGGTTGCATCCTCGGCTCTGCCATGATTTGTTGGATAACAGTAGGCAGTGTGAATAAAGTAGGACACCCACTGGGATTACCACAGCCCAGAGTAGTCTAACACCGGATGTCAGGATCATTAGAGATCCAGCGCAGGCTCAGAGACATGGCCTGTGTGCGTCACAGCGTCATTGGCCTGACATGACTATATGGATTAGTGAAAGTTAATCTAGTGCTGAATGGCTTCTGTGGCTTCATCAAGGATACAGACAGATAGGGATTTCGCATTGCCTGTGTGTGGATCCTGCAGCATACTGTATAATATACAGGTGAAACTCGAAAAATTACAATATTGTGCAAAAGTTCATTTATTTCAGTAATTCAACTTAAAAGATGAAAATTATATATTATATAGACTCATTACATGCAAAGTAAAATATTTCAAGCCTTTATTTGTTATAATTTTGATGATTATGGCTTACAGCTTATGAAACCCCAAATCCGAAATCTCAGAAAATTAGAATATTGTGAAAAAGTTCAATATTGTAGGCTTAAAGTATCACATCCTAATCAGCTAATTAATCCAAAACACCTGCAAAGGGTTCCTGAGTCTTTAAATGGTCTCCCGGTCTGGTTCAGTAGAATTCACTATCATGAGGAAGAGACTGCTGACCTGACTGTTGTGCAGAAAATCATCAAATCAAGGTGCACAAGCAGCAAGGATGACCGCAGCATGGAGAAGATTGTCAGAAAAAGGTCATTCAAAAGTGTGGGGGAGCGCGAGCCTAATTAGGATTAAGCGGTTCAGAAAATGAATGAATGAAAAGTGTGGGGGAGCTTTTGGACATGACGAGAATGAGATGAGAGACATGAGACTAAACAATGCAGAAGCGCTGAAGGCCGCTATTGAAGCATCCTGGTCTTCTATAAGACCTCAGCAGTGCCACAGGCTGATAGCATCCATGCCACGCCGCACTGAGGCAGTAATTCATGCAAAAGGGGCCCAAACTAAGTACTGAGTACATATGCATGATTATACTTTTCAGAGGGCTGACATTTCTGATTTAAAATGCTTTTTTTATTGATTTCATATAATCTAATTTTCTGAGATTTTGGATTTGCGGTTTTCATAAGCTGTAAACCATAATCATCAAAATTATAACAAATAAAGGCTTGAAATAATTCACTTTGCATGTAATGAGTCGCTATAATACATTAGTTTGACCTTTAAAGTTGAATTACTGAAATAAAAGAATTTTTGCACAATATTCTCATTTTTCGCGTTTCACCTGTACACACTTAAAACAATTTATTAATTTATTATATTACCTTTTGAAATGTTAATTTCACATGAACATGGAAACAATCTTGAGTGTCAGTGTTTTGTGACAGTTAGTCATTTTTCCGCTACAGTAAATTTTTCAGGAAGGAAGTTTTTGTGGTTTCTCTGAAAAATGACATTGCTTTTTGTCATATAATTTCAGGAGAATTATTTCAATTACAGGAACTAATTTCATAGAAAGATGTGAAAGACAAGGTTCAGTGATGTAACAGAATTGTTATGAATTCACCATTCAGCCATTACAGTATGTGGTTAGGCAGCCCATACACAGCAATGCACTGCGTGTTCTTATACCTTTCCTACATAGCCAGCATTAACAGTGTCAGCAGTTTATGCAACTTGAGACATACTAGCCTTCACTTCACATCAATAGATGCTACCCCATATTGTGCCAGGGTGAAAGACTACCCAAGGCTTGTAGCCTAGAGTTTTAAACCTCAAGCCAAAAGCCTATTATCACACCCATAATCCAGCAGTTTCCACCCTTAACATGCTGCCTTGCTGTAAATGTCCCCCAAACTGCCTGAGACAAATGAACCAAAGAAGAACCAAGAATAAATTCAGTGGAGACCAAAGTAGAACTTTGTTTGCAGCTGTTGATCTATCCCTTGTTTAGAGCATTTTAGTAAAGCCAAGAAAAGGAAATTAAAGCTCGGCAAATGCTGTGCTGACAGTGCTGGCTGCCGGGGGACAAACAGCAATCTTGCAACGCGAAGTGTAGTTTTGCAAACTGAAGTTTGTCACCATTTACATGAAGTGTGCATCACAGCAAACAAAAGGTATTTAACTATTTACATAAGGTGACCATCACAGCAAACAAAAACACCAAGTACTTCTGCGGCTATTTACTTGGAGAGCCCAAATATAATACAAATGCTAATCTGTGCTAAACAGAATATTATGGAGTTATGCTCCAAAACTTACGTTTTACCTTTTTTTTTTTACCTAGCTTTTGACAAACGTTCAGCTGAATAATTTCCACTGTTTTTAAAAGTAAAATAAATTAATGTTTAAAAAACTCACTGACTGAAAGAGTCTAAACCAGACCTGGGCAATGTACGGTCACTGGGTCGCATCCGGCCTGCTGGTTGTCCCTTAATGGCCTGTGTATGTTAGCCTATGCCCGTATGTATACATGCTTAGCCTATACCCATATGTATCCATGCGTAGCCTACGCACGTATGCATACCTAGTAGTCTACCAATGTATACGTGCGTAAGCTACGCAATGCGGTCAGTGAAAGGGATGACTATGGGGAATGATTTGTTCATGGAGGTAAATGCATGCCTGGACAAGCTGGGACTGTAATAGGACAGACTGGTAGGTGTTACAATGGATGGCTGTCCAAATCTAACGGGGAAAAACATTGGACTTTTAAAACAGATGCAAGATAAAGTAACTGAAATTAACCCGGGAATGAAATTGGTATTCTTACATGGTATCATACATCAGAATGTGTGGTGTAAGTCAGTGGTAAAACTTAGCCATGGTAAATAAAATAGTTAACTTCATCACGACACGAGCATTAAATCATAGACAGTTTGTTGCACTCAAGGAGGAGCATGATATTGAATATACATGGTATACAAATTTATTTTGCCATCTGCACTTTACAGTTGGAACTCAGGGAGTTCAAATACAACATCATTCTCTGTGAGTTTCTTGTAGACACCAGCAAAAGTCTCAAATTTGTGTTCGACATTGTTTTGCTGTGCCTTGATGAGGTGGACTTTGATGAGCTGATTACTGTCCAGTTTCATGCGAATCCTCTTGCCAACAATCTCACTGGGGTAGACCAGGTCTTCAAGGATGGCATCGTGCACAGCAGTAAGAGTTCGGCTCCTTAGCAGCAGTGATGTTCAGTTCCCTCAGCTGACCCTTCAACTGGAAAGCAACAATCTCACTCACATGCAAACCCTGAGGGAAGTCACACCATCAGCTGATCAACTCTGCAGGTACTCATCCATGTTACAAGCACTGCATGGTGAATTTTCAAGGTGATTTGAAGACTTCAGAACACTTGAGGGTGAAATTCACATGATTTCCTCTCCCTTTACCTGCAGTGTGGATAATGTACCCAGTGATGTTCAGCTGGAACTCATTGACCTGCAATCTGATATGATGCTGGCAGAGTAGCTTAAGTCAGTATCGCTGCTGGATTTTTACTCTTCTCTCAAGGAGGAGAACTTTCCTCACATAAGGAGGCATGCTCAGGAGATGTTGGTTCTCTTTGGCTCTACCTATATATATATGAGCAAACATTCTCAGTGATAAAATTTAACAAATCCAGGTACAGATCCTCTCTCACTGATGATCATCTGTCAGCTGTCCTTTGCATTTCCTCCTCAGAAAGCCAGACTTCGATGCACTTGTTCAAGCCAAACAGAGACTAGATTTCTCTCATTGAACAAGAAAAAAAACCTGAAAAACAGCAAATGAGGTGGTTGGACTACAAGCAAAATGGTAATATCAATTTGTATTAAGTTGATTTAATGCTGGTCGTTCAAAAATGGTACATTTCTGAACATTCACATTTTGTGTTTTGGGGAATTTTGATTGAATAAATTATGTTTTTCCTGAGTGTACTTTTCATTGTTCAATCACACCTTGTCAAAAGGATGCAATTTACTGCTTTTATAAAGCAGTTTATCTAAATTAGAGAATATCTTAATTAATATTAAGCATAATTTAGTTGACTTCCAGTATGGCAGTGCACTAGGTGGACGCGCACTTTCTTCCTTAGTAAATATTTGCCAAGAAGACCAGACTAAAATAATCCTTAGACATTAAAATACAAACAGGAACTCCGCTAAAAGTTTCCTTATGTCGTCCGCACCAAGTAAAGGGTCGTGGTAAACCCTCACAATCCAAGATTCATTTCGGATCATCTAAACAGAGTGGAGAAGCTAAAGCTAGCGCAATGGCGGAAGAGTTAACTAGTCCCGAAGAAGGACCTAACCACGCTCTGGTTCTTGAAGCTATCAGAGATTTAAAGGCCGACTTCTCCAACAGGTTTGACGGCTTATTGGCTGCAATAGAGGCAATGAGAGTCCTGGAGGGCTAATCTGAGACTGGTGAATCTACCAGAGAAAGTGGAAGGAGCCGATGCTTGCTCCTTTCTGGAAACCTGGATCCCGGAGATGCTAGACATCCTCCTGCTAAAATCAAAACCATTTCTGGAAAGGGCTCACCAAATTGGCCCAAGGAATGACCCAAAAACCCCCCCTAAGAACACTTATCATGAAATTCCTAAGCGACAGAGACAAGGTAATGGTGTTAAAAGCGATTAAAGTTAAAAAACAACTACTCTACGCGAATACTCTGGTACGATTTTACCCTGATCTGGCGGCCAGAATACACAAGAAACAGAAGGAATTCGACTCTGTGAGACAGCAGCTGCGAGTCATGGGGATAAGACACGGCATGCTTCTCCCCGCCAGTCTGTTGGTGACCCACGACGATAAAACACTTACTTTTGGTAAACTGGAGGACGCGGAAGCTTTCGTTAGATGGGTAAGAGAGGACGACATAAGTGATACTACTGAGTCACTGTAATAATGAATCATTGTGCTTGGCAGCTAATTTCTGGGGCTACTGTTAAAAGAACATTGAACTAAGCCACGGTACGGTCCTCCGTTAGATTTCTATGTTTTTTTAATTGTTTTTTTTTTTTTTTTAAGGGTTTTATTAATTAATTAATTTATTTGTTTGTTTTATTATTTATTTATTATTTATTATTATTATTATTATTTATTTTTTATTATAATTATTATTTGAACCCCCCCGGGGGGTTAATTACCTTTTCTTCATTTGGAGGACAATCTGAGTTATACACACATGATAATTGGGTAACAGTATGGTAGACCCCTAATGTTTAGATTTTTTTCTTTCTTTTTTTCTTTCTTTTTTTTTGTATGAATCTGTTTGGTATGTGAATGTTTTCTTGGCGACATAGATATTTTACTTCAAGTGAACAATGGAGGAAGTGCTTATGTCTAATATAAGATAGGATTGTGGACTGGTCATTAGCAATACCGAAATGTGTGGTAGGGAGATCGGAATCTGGCCAATAGGCCAAAGGGTTTGTGTTCTGTGTTTGATGCAGTTAAAAGCATCTGTGTTATTTGTAATGTTTTGGTTGTTTACAGGTACATTTTTATACATTACCATGAGAAGTGCCTCCGTAAAGAGCAGCTATGACCAATGTTCTAGAAATTAAGATGACAACATGGAACTGTAGAGGGTTGCAAAAACTTAAAAAAATTAAGCAAGTGATGGGCAGATTAAAAGATATGCAGTCCAAAATTATTTTTTTCCAAGAGACACACTTACTTAAAGACTTAAAGATTAAAAGGAGGTGGCAAGGGGAGGTATTTTCAGCACCTTTTACCTCCCAAGCGAGAGGGGTCATAACTTTGGTACATAAGTCCAATCCTCTTAATGTTCATAAGGTAATTGTTGACAAGATGGGAAGGTATCTGATTGTTCAGGTTCCCTTTATACAGAGCATCTACATTTAATTAATAGTTACGCTCCCAATAAGGATGAACCAAGCTTTTTAGTAATTTATTCTGCATGTTATCATCACTGCAGGGTCATTATATTTTAGCTGGAGACTTTAATTGTACTCTTAATCCTAATGTAGATAAATCACACTTAGACAAATCGCACAGCCAGAGTAGAGAAACCATTCTTCAGTTTGCTAAGGAATTAAATCTTAAGGATATATGGAGAGACAGAAACCCTGGAGTATCAATGTATTCCTGTTTTTCTAGCGCACATAAGTCATACTCACGGATTGATTACTTTTTGATCTCAGCAAGTCTCTCATATAAAGTAAAAGATTGTGACTATGGCAGTATTCTGATTTCAGACTATGCCCCAGCCAATTTGGTATATGTAGATCCAGGGCTGATACAAGATCTCCCCAGATGGAAATTTCAACAAAAATGGCTAAAGGAAAAAGACCTAATGGTATACCTTGAAAAACAAATTGATGAATATTTTAAGTTCAATACCTTTAACCTTTGAACAGTTAGTCTCTAAATTTAATATCCCCCGAAAACATTTTTTCAGGTACTTGCAACTCAGGAGTTTTATCAGGTCTTACCAAACCGATTTTACACAAATCCCTCCGATGTCCACACTAGAGAAAATTCCAACTAAAAATCCCTTTTGTAAAGCTATGATATCTGAACTGTATGGCTTGCTGGTGGCATCTTCTCCAGACTCCTCTGCTGCTAAGCTTAATGCTTGGAGTAATGATTTACAGAAGGAATTGACAATGGAACAGTGGAGTAAAGCTGGTAAGGTAGCCCAAACACAGACGGGTAACACGCGTCTAAAAATACTGCAATTCAATTGGCTAATGCGAGTATATATAACACCAGAAAAACTTCATAAATTGAATATGCATATACCTGACCTCTGTAATAGATGTGGAGAGGAAAAAGGCAAACTGTTCCATTGTCTATGGTCATGTCCAAAAATAAAGGAATTTTTGGAAGAGGTTAGAGTAATAATACAGGAGATCTTGTCAATAAGCCTAGTGTTGGAACCCAAATTTTTCATATTGGGCTTATACCCTGTAGGACATAATATAAATCGCTATGAAAAAATGTTCATAAACACGGGAATATTACAAGATTGGCAAACCAAGTATTATACAATGGTTCAAAGAAGTGTCTTTATGTTTACCACTGGAGAAAATTACATATAT
>JAQMYF010000021.1:26154904-26166170 GCA_030014195.1 Neosilurus mollespiculum
ACACACACACACACACACACACACACACACACACACAGACACACACACACACACACACACACACACACACACACACAATAGCTCTTTGTGTAGACCAAAACCAAGAAAGTCAGTGTGTGTTTTATTTTTTGTTCTACTATTTTTTGTAACAGTACTGTTTACTTGGGTTTGTTACACACCGTGTAAAGCAAAGCATCATAAACAGCATTGACAAATTTGGTGTTTATTCCTGAGTCTTCAATAGTGTTGAATGGAGCATTTGCTTCTCTCTGGGGGAAAATAGGAAAAATCTGTCACAGAAATTATAAATAGTTTTTGCTTCAAGTATAATATTAAAAAATGCACAAAAACATTATTGCTGAGGGGTTTATCAGTCTTTATGGAAAGACTGAGAGGAGAAGAGAGAGAGGGAAGAGAGAGATACATACACAGACACACATTTCAAGAAAAAGGTATGTTAAGACTGCTATATCTCTAACTTGATGATCAGATATCCAGCAAGATGGTCACCTGTAATTATATCAGCGCTCTGTATAGAATCCATATGCAGGTGTTCTCTTTTCTTACTCTCTGAATGAGCTCATTCATACCCAGCCCTAAGAGTAACATTTGGGTTTTTCCCTTTCTCTTGTTTTTACTGTCGGGTCAGGATTTCAGCAGCTCTCAGTAAAAACGTGCACAATTCAAAAGGAACACACTGGATTTAACTGGTTTAACACTTAACATTCTGTTAACCACACACACCTCTTCTGTGCAAGCTGTTCATTCGTGTTACACAATTAATATACATTCATATTTACATGGTATTCATAATTTACATGTAAAAAATTTTTTTACAGAAATGAGCAAACCTTAAAAGCAGCATTGAGTTCCAAGAAGGAGCCGAATGTGGTCATGTAGAAATCATGGACATGCCTCCAATCACCTGAGATAGTTGCCTTTTCGACATCTTCTCTGGATTTTAATCATAAAAGACACATTAAGTGTAGTTTCATGCAAACCAATTCTAAAAAAAACAAGCCATAGTGTAACCAGCATAATAGACTAAGAGCCCATACTGAAACTCTTTAGAAGTTTTTGTCCGGATGGGAATGATGGGATCTGATACGAAGCGGGCTTTAACTTCTGGAGGCAAAACATCTATAGAGATTCGCTGCTTCTGTCTCACATCTGGATAGATTGGGGGAAGCTCTCTCACTGTAGATAAAAAAGTACAAACATGCAGGTGAAGATATTTCTTACAAGATAACTACATGCAAAGCATGGTAACACAAAACAAAATGTTTCTACATGAGATTTTTCAGTGCATAAAATGAAACTTTATGGCCCTTAATGTCCTGGTAATAAGTATGTGTATTCTCAATGCACTAAAAAATTATGGCTAATTAATTAAGAGAAGCTCATCATGCTTCTCTGCACACTCTGATGGAAAAACTAACCACACGATTAGTGCGTGTCTAGTCCAAGGGACATGCTAACACTGTATTAAATAAATCTTCTAAAAAAGACAGTTGATCTGATTCTGGATTAGAGTAGATCATTTCTATTTAGTTAACAACTAACGAACTGGTAAATTTTTTGATTCCATTTTAAATTGCAGGAATCTCTTCTTTTTATTGTAAATACTTGTGTTATTAACTTTTCAAAATTAAAGTCAGATTTTGTTCATAAATGCATGGCCATTTTTTCTTCAAAATACAGGTCAGACCATGAACTTGATATCATATTTCTATCTGCAACTGAGTTCTAAAATATGTTCCAAAGTCAAAAATGAAATTATTGGCACATTTTAAGAGAATGCAAAAAATACAAGCAAATAAACACCTTAAGAAACTACTGAAGAAATGATCATAGGAACACATTTAAATGAGGTGGTCTGTATAATAGAAAGCGCTCATCTCAGCTGACTCTGGGCGAGGGTAGAGTACACCCTGAACAGCTCGCCTGGCCATCGCAGGGCAGAAACACGCTGACGGCAACTCAATGGCCCACTCTTTACGAAAGTCAGCAACTGTTCTTTTACATGCCTCTCACCGCAGACAGTGAGAGACATCGCTGGCCTTTGATAACCCAGTTAGCTGCACTGAGGAGACAGCAGTGGCAAGTGGTGATAGTGGGGCTTCAGCCCCTGACTTTCAGATCACTAAGCCAGCACCCCACCACCGGGCCACCACTGCCCCCTAAAAATGTGCACAGATACATTATTTAATATCTACATAAAAATATGCATTTGTATTTTTTCAAACAATTATATTTCCTGTTTTTAAAAAACAAGTATTTCATATTAAATGAAATAAAAAGGTGAATCTCTAATTTTTATAATTTAATTCAATTTCATTCAAATCAGTTTTATTTCAAATAGCTTTACATCGTAAAAAACAAATTTGATAAATAATTTAAACAGTTCTCTATAAACCCAATACATCCCCAATGAGCAAGCCAGTGGCAACAGTGGCAGGGAAAAAAAGGGAACCAGACTCAAAGGGAAACGCATCCTCATTTCAGTAAAACCAGATAAAAATTCGAACCATGCAGCAGAAACTTCACTATAGTTTAACGTGAAGTCTAGGTGGTTATCTTATAACTGTAATGGAAATTGTAGTCCTGAATCATTTCAATGTAAGAGTTTATATCACCAGCAGTGAAAAGTCATCTTCACAGTTTCTAAATGTATATTTAGTTCCATAACAACAGAGCATGGTGTGAAAAAAAAAAAAAAAAAAACATCTTGCAAGCACAAGGACGGTCTCTGCATAAACTGTTGTGTGTAAAATCCCAAGAGATCTTAAATTTCCATGAAATGGTTAAAGGCACCTGGATCAGATTCGATCTTCATTCCATGTTGGATTTGAGCACTGACTTTAGCTATTAATCAGTAAAAAAAAAAAAAAAAAAAAAAAAAATTTAAAAAGTAAGGACTGGGCTTTTACACCCAAACCTAGTGGCTTGTCAGAACCGGAGTTTATCCTGGTTTCTGTAGCATGAAGTGATTAGGAGTTCAGCTCCTTCTGGACGGGATGATAGTCCATCGCAGGTTACCTTCTCAGTATTTTTCTGGTACTTATTTATACTGCTGGGTGAACAGAGGCACACTTGTGGTTAAGACCTTGACCGGGGGTCTTAGACGGTGGGGATCTAATGAGGATTCAAACTTATGCCGTTCCACCATGAGCCCAGCACCCTAACCACTACACCACCGGCCCCATTGATCTGTATTTACATTATATTTTTGCTGTCACATAATTGGCTGATTAGATAATTATATGAATCTGCAGACCCAAAGGCGTTCCTAATAAACCAAATGCAAACAAACTGCCATGAATATACAAAATTGCACATATGTGAATCCGTTACAATCAGATC
Source organism: Neosilurus mollespiculum (assembly GCA_030014195.1). Classification (NCBI taxonomy): domain Eukaryota; kingdom Metazoa; phylum Chordata; class Actinopteri; order Siluriformes; family Plotosidae; genus Neosilurus; species Neosilurus mollespiculum. The sequence continues at coordinate 26,158,268 of JAQMYF010000021.1, forward strand.
AGAACCCAAAAAAATGCCCTAGCTTCTTTGGTATGGTAGCAGATTCTGAACAAACAACCGAACCAAAAAAAAAAACAAAAAAAAAAAAACAAGAACACTTAGCCAGTATTAATTATAAATTATCATTTATAGTTTGAGGCTGTAGTAGGATAATTTTACCCTAAATTCATTTCTCTATGTCAGAAAATTTGGCTGTACATGCAGCAAGATAAACACAGTCTGAGTTCAACAATTTATTTTTATCCGGATGCAATTTAAGTCAAAAAGCCATAGAGTCAACCTCATCAGTGTATTTTTCTACTTTGCCTGTGCAAACTGAGGCACATCTTACTCCATCTCATGCAGCTCTGTCTCATCGGTTGAACTTTAAAAGGTAAGCAGCAAACGGGTGTCATACTGCAGTTTCATTAAACTTTAATTACAGCTGATAGGCTCAAAATCCAAAAGCCTGACTCTCTCTCTCTCTCTCTCTCTGTATAAAAAACAGTGGTTTAGCCAGTGCTTTTATCTCACATCATCAATCTGCAGTCAACTGTGTAGCTTCACTCCAAGGAGTCAGTCATGGCTAGTTTATACACTCTGTAAGTTAACCTTTGGAAGAGTGTTATGAAATGAAGTGTCACAGTTTTTGAGTTTATGTGGTTAGCACTTTGAACATTCGAACATTATCTGAATAAATCCTCAAAATATGTAATAGCTTGTAGCAGTTGCGTGAAATTTTACTATCTTTACTATTAACAAGATAATGACAGGAAGTGTAGTTATAAATCAGAAACGCTGAAGACGACGATCAGCTTTAAATGTTCTGTGTGGAGCAGGAGTGGACCTAGATTCCTTCTGCAAGTGTCTTTAATCGTATTAGATATCACAGGAAAACACTCGATGCTGTTATTCTAGTATTACTAATCAGAGTGCCATTAGTTTTATAACAAATGTTCTGGGGGAAACCTGTACTACTTATGAAAACTTACATTTGTAAATATAGTTACCAAATAAAAATAAAAAGCATCCACGTATGATTCACATTGCTTGTTTTTTTAGAGAGCAAATAAATCCGGATTTTGAAAATGACTTTATGGCTGAGGACAGAACGCCAGAGAGTTAAACAACTGAACATGAGAGGGTGTGTGTCTCTGGGAACTGATTTAGCGTCCAAAAGTGGCGTGTTGCTATGCAGCAAAGTAAAATACAAACACTGCTTGTATTCTGTATTTAGTGTATAAGTTACTTATATACAAATAAAATATTTTCTAAACATTCAATCTGGAAGTAAAGCAGGAAGCTGCAAGATACTATGTTTGAAGGCAAATGTGCATCTATTTTACTATATCTGTATTAGAATAATAGTGATAACTAAGAATATCAATAACAACCTACTGCTATGAAGAGCCTCTGATGGTTCAGACTCTAAGTGTGATGAAACACATGGATGTTTTTTCTTTAGAAAACAAGTACAGTGCTTTTCACCCGATCAAGCAGCATGGTCTGATCTTACTGATATTACATCCCTAAAATGTTAAGGTCATAAAAATATGATATTAAATAAAATTGTTTTGAGTGGAAAAACATGCTGGACATAGTGCAGGTTTTCATCACACTCAAGTACAACTACTCAAATAGCTGCCCTCTTCATTCAGGGGCAACTACCAATCAACATCAACACAAAGTGCTGTGGTTAACAGACAGAACAGATTACAGATGCTAGAACTGCTCTCAGTTCCTCAACTGGATAGATCCTCAGAGACACGCTACACCAGAAGATAACACAGAGTGGGAATGACTGGCAATAATTTCACCAAAAAGTGCTTCTTTATAGAACTACACATTCAGACCACCTCAGAGTACAGCCTTCACGTCAGTGTCAATACGAGGCCTGATTGTGACGCACTGATCCTCAAGTCTGCTAAAACATCATTGATCTCAAGGGAAACACATACACACCTGCTTGCAGTATTGTACTGCTCATTAATTCATAGCAGCTAAAGAGAACTCTTTGAAATGCAATTAGTATTCTGCCCTGTATCTAAGCATTATCTTTAAATTACATGTGCATATCATTTAATATCGCGCTGACCTTTCAACAAGTGTTTCTCTGCCACGCATAAAACACAGGCTATCAAAGCACAGAAATCGTGGCCACTTCAATCTTTTATCATTAATTTCAAGACAGCTCTAAGTAGCTTGAAAGCCTAAGATCCTTCTACACATATCTTGTGTTCAATACAGTGATGTATCCAGGACATTATTTTAAGGTGTGAGAATATACAGTATAAAAAATAAAAATCATGATGTCATCTGTATGATTAAACTGATGCATGAATTTTAAATGACGGAATACAAGACGTAATGCTGTTCAGTGTTAGTTGTTGAATTATTCAAGGCACAATCAACAATTAAACATTCATTCATTCTTTTTCTGAACTGCTTAATCCTAATTAGGGTCGCGGGGAGGCTGGAGTACACCCTGGACAGCTCGCCAGGCTATTGCAGCCACAATCAAACAATATTCCTATATTAATAACATTGAATTCTCCAATAAGTGTTGCAGTGTGATGACTATATCAAAGGGAAGCTTGGATTATAAACCAGATACACTTTTCTGTTTTTACTTCTACCTATAACACTGTTATAACACAAATAATCTGCTGTCACCTTGATATCCTTACACTCCTTAGCTTTTAAATGGAAACAGGAATCCTGTATGGTTAATTCTGTTTCTTGACATAGCAGCTGGTAGGCAATAAAATAAAATAAAAGATGGGTTTGTTGGACATGTATGGAGGTTTAACACAGAATCATGATGATAATTTCTTAATTGATGATACAGTAATTTTGCAAAACAATGCAAAATTACTGTATCATCAATTAAGAAATTATTGTGTGTGCATGTGCGTGTGTGTGTGTTTGTGTGTTATGTTACCCCTCTACACACCCAAAAAAAACATTTGGAGCTGTCATAAAATATTTCAGGGGTCGGAACCCAAAAACACCCCCACCCCTAAAAAGCTACACCACTTGTCCAAAAACAAAACCATCGCCAGGTGGTGGGTGCGCTGACCTTGTCGGATGGCAGGTAAGAGGAGCTGTGTGGACAGGCTGTGAGTGCCTGACTCTCTCCTGTGGCTCAGGGTTGAGATGAAACTCCCATAGGCGGAGAAGGGTAGCTTTGGTCCACGATCCAAACTCTACGAGAAGGATGAAAGAGGCATAAATCCCGTATGCACTGTGACTAAATATGTGTGTCACAAATTAATATGTGATCTCACAGGAACATTACAATTAGGTGGAAAGCACTAATTTACTTGCAGCACAGAGGAGCTCAAAGCCTGGAAATGGTGTGCCGCTGTGCGTAGGAGGTGAAAAGTACTGGTTTAATCAGTTTCGATGGCCTGTAATCTCAGCATCACTATTCATCAGGCCAGACAAACAAAGTGATGCTTGAAGAAAATACCACAAAAGATGGAAAACGAAAAGCAAAGCTTGTATAAAAAGCCCATCTTCTTGTTTGATCTTGTCATAAACAAATATCTGGAGGTTTTCTTTAAAGAGCAGAGGAATCGGGTGTTGGCAAGATGTTTCCACCCATGTGTTTTAATTAGTAAGATCATTTTTGCACATCAGAAAGGAGAGGTGATGCTTTGGGGAAGATGTGTGTTGGACAGAGTGCAGGATTGTGTATGGAGTGCAAGCTGGGTGTATAAAAAGCAGTTGATGTCAGAGTTCGATGTTGTTTTGTGGGTTTTTTTCTATGTTCTTTAGGATGTTAATGTTCTGTCAAAGTCTCAGACCCACCATTTTCCCAATGTCGGGAATTTCCATCTGCCTTGGGTTTCCCTCCGTGGAAAGGATCACTTAACAACCCATCACACCAAACTTTTTTTTTCCTTTTTCTTAGTTCTAGATGAAAACCAAACTTTCACTGCAAGCTTCTGTTGAGAAAAGGAAAAGGAGACTTACATGGTTTATGATGGGAGGAAGTCTGTCTCTGTCTCTCTCTTCAAAAGGATAATTGTTCTCACTCATATTTTGGTGCATGTCCTCCAAACTCGATCACATGGCTTGTTTTGTTTGCATAAAGACCCTTTTTAAAGCTGTGGAATAAAGTGTGTGTGTGTGTTAGTGGTGTTCCGGACTGTAAACACACACACAGCCGTGCTGCTGTTCTCGGGACGCGCTGTTCCTCGCGGCCAGCAGGTGAGTTCTGGAAGTTGTCACGATAACCGAAAAAAAGATGCTTTTTTTTCTCTTCTTCTTCTTTTTTTCTTTCTCAACTCCAAAGTCGAGGATCAAACTATAGACCCAAACATGTACACCACAAGACAGTAACATAACAAACGAAAAACGTGATCTTTGCGAAGCTGCGTCGGTCCACGCGGTTGTGGGAGTTAAGTTAGTGAAGCTGAGCCGAGGCGCGCCGCTGCGCTCCAGCTGCTGCTCTCCGCCGCCATGTTGGTGAGGATGAAGCTCTCGAGGAGCAACTTGGTAACGGTAACTAACGCTACGTCATACCAAGGGCGGGGCTTATTATTATTATTTTTTTTGCTGAGTCAGATTTATTGCACGCGCTCTTCCTAATGAAAACCTCAGGGTCGCAGTAAAGACACAGAAGTAGCTTACCACACACCACAGGATTAAAGTATGATTCAGGTGACACAGGTGCACAGCATTCAGCTATTCATTCATTTGCTCAACCATTTCATTCTGTTAGGGCCACGAGGAGGCTGGAGCCTATCTCAGCCGACTCGGGGCGAAGGTGGGGTACACCCTGAACAGCTCGCCAGGCCATCGCAGGGCCAACACCCACCGAATATCCACACTCACACCTCGCGGTGATTTGGAACATTAGCCTGTTAGCCTAATGTGCATGTCTTTGGACTGGAGGAGAAAACCGGAGATGAAACCGGAGCACACAGAACCCCCTCCCCGAGCCCGGGGCTCAAACCCAGGACCTTCTTGCGGTGAGATGGACATTTTTTTGGAAATAAACCACCTAAATTAATTTGGAGATGGAGGCATGTACAAACAAAAAGAATCACAATTTATTTTTTTAATCCTGTACATACATAATATATGGTCACATTTTTTGGCACCTGATCGTCATGTGTTCCTTCTCCAAACTGTTACCCCAAATGTGTAAACACACAGTCCTATAGGATGTCTTTGCATGCTTCAGCATGAAGAATTCCTCTTTACTACAACCAAACCTGGTCCAGTATGAAAATGCCCCATGTACAAAGGGACATCCATGAAGATCTGCCAAAGTTGAAGTGGAAGAACTTGAATGATTTTCACAGAGCTTTGGGATGAACTGGAACACCAGCAGCTCACAGTCCTCCTCAAGTGACCTCAGTGCCTCAGTGCTACACTAATGCTTTTGTAGCAGAATGGACAAATCCACACAATCATGCTTCAAAACCTAGTGGAGGCCTTCGCAGAAGAGTGAAGAGAACTTAATCTAGAATATTCAAAAAACAGGTGTGTGAATAGTTGTGTGTTAGTATATGTGTGTTGGCCCTGCGATGGTCTGGCAATCTGTTCAGGGTGTACCCTGCCTTCGCACAAAGTCACCTGGCATGGGCTCCAGTTCCACTGTCACCTCGATAAAGAATAAAGTGATTCAGAAAATGAAATGAAATGAAACTGCTAAACTATTAGGCCACACCCACTTGTCATTAAACTGTCATTTGGCCCCCATCTTAACCTACTGAATAATTTTTGACACCTTGACTCCTAAGAATGATGAGTCTTCATTATCATATAATTCAATAGTGGGTGCAATCACCAGCATCCCATGCTCAACCAGCATACAGCACCAAAACACAATATAATATGCTGGTAATGCTGGTAACCAGCTATGCTGATCTATGCTCATTTTTCCAGCAGGGAAGGGCTGGGGCATGGAATATAAAGATGCACCAAATGGTTGACTCTATATCAAAGTGGGCTTTGCATGGTTGAGGATTATTTTAACCAGTAGATGGTGTTTTGAGCCATTTTTAGTCCAAAATACTGATTTTTACAAAGGGCAGCACGGGGGTGTGGTGGTTAGCATGTCTGCCTCACAGCAAGAAGGTTCTGGGTTCGAGTCCTGGGTTCAGTTGCTTCTATGTGGAGTTTGCTGTTTTCCCCGTGCTTGCGTGGGTACTCCGGTTTCCCCCCGTAGTCCAAAGACATGCATATTAGATTAATTGGCTGTTCCAAATTGCCCCTAGGTGTGGATTTGAGTGTGAATGGTTGTGTGTGTTGCACTGCAGTGGTCTGGCAAGCTGTTTAGGGTGTACCCTGCCTTTACCCAGATAGGTTTCTGCTTTATAAGAGATTAAGCGGTTCAGCAAAGTGATTTTTATAAAAATCAGTATTGATGTTTTACACAAGAGTATAGTCCTATCATTTAGTTTACATCTACAACTAGAGAAAAATGTACTTAAGTCAAGTTGAAGGCCGGCCAGACAAACAAAGATGTGTGCATGGTGAGAGGTAACAAGCTTAGGCTAGAGACTAGGGCCAATTTCTACAGAATTCTTTATTCAGTTTGTTGAAACAGTTATTGTGTTTGAAGTTAAACAAGTTTACTTGTGACTTTTTACAGCCTCTACAAATTCCTGATGCTCTGGTGTTCGTAATTTTGACAATATTGAAACTTCAAAAAGTCATGAAAATATGCTTACCTACCTGAAAAGATTCATTTCTCTGCTTGTTTCTGGTTCTCTGCCTCTATTCTGGTATGCTTTACAAAGACATAGCCGGATACAATGACTGAAATAACACTTTATGGATTTCAGATGAAGCCAGAAAACAAACTCAATCTGTCTTTGGATTATATTGAGACACTGTGAATGTTTTGTGCTGATATTTGACTTCATTTTTAAGTTATCCTGCTGAAACCACCAGACTGGACGCAGGCAGTGGAGAAAGAAGATCAGTAAAGCCAAGGAAGACTGCCCCATCCTCACATATGACCAAATATAATCTTTCCTTAAGAGATGCTCACAAATGAATGAATTCATAAAACCATAAAAAAAGTAAAATGCATCATGCCTTTATTAATGTCACACGATGTTCTTTCTTTCTTTCTTTCTTTCTTTCTTCTTGGAAAATGAAAGTTTTTTGTGTATTATTTTATGTTGCATTTAATTTGAAAACAAATAAAAGGCTTGTGCAGCCTTTTATAGCAGCCACTGAAATTTAAAAGCATGGAGTGGTATGCCACTGTGAGTAATTTGGATGACAATCTCCCCATGCACAGACTTTGTAATCACCAAATCCTAAGATATTGGAATGCCTTTTGCCAGTCCAATTCTCTATAACCATCATACCACCAACTGAGGGAATAACTTTTCAGTACAGATTAACTACTAAGGTGTACTGAAGCTCTTCTGGTGCTGCACCATCATACCAAAACACTCTATACTGTTTTTTCCTTTAATTTTTCAATAGAATTATATTGCTTAAAATTGCCAGGATTATATGGCGATATTGTTACACATTTCTACAGTCTTGAGATTTTGCTTCTTACAGCCTGTAATCTAAATTGATTTTTCTTCTTACAGCCTGTAATCTAAATTGATTAGTGTAATGGACCAACACAAAGTAGTGCAAATTGGTGAAGTAAAATGAAAATGCAAAAATAGTGTATTTTTAATAAATAAATAAATACATAAACACATACATACATACATACATACATACATACATACATACATACATTAATTAATTAATTAATTAATTAATTAATTAAGAAAGAAAGAAAAAAGAAAGAAAGAAAGAAAGTGCATATATATGCATTCACCCACTTTGCTATCAAGCCCTAAATAAGATTTTGTGCTACCAATTACCATCAAAGACACAGAATTAAACTAAATCAGGCCAACTTGTGTGCAGTCTAAGTGTCAAATGATCTAAA
>JAQMYF010000021.1:26240821-26279032 GCA_030014195.1 Neosilurus mollespiculum
TATATATTACGATCATTTTAGTTTAAAGATGTGAAAGCATCATTCTGTCTCTGTATCCTTGTTAGTCATAAGTATGTAACACTACATTATTCTCTAATGATTTAATCAGAAGTAAATATCCCTTAAATAGCCAGTATTTATTTGAATTTGCAAGCAAATTTGTGCTAGCTAGAGATCGTGCCAGTTTAAGATCGTGTTAGCAAGATGAAAGGTCAACTGCTAATGTTAATTGCTAAATACTGTATTTATAGTAACAAGTTAATGTTAGCAAATTAGTAAACCTTGTCTCCACATGCCTTTTAAAATTATGTGGAGTTCTTGCCATTGAGGCAGGTAAGGTAACTGCCTCGTTTTATATAAGCTTTTGCTTGCTCCAGCATGCTGAAACATGTACAGAGAGCAGGGGACTTTCATCCTCATGTTCCATATTGCAGTTGGTGGCTTATCCATCTATAGCAATACACAGATGGCTACTATATTTCATTAGCTATTTTGTGTAAAATAAGAATGGTACATTAGATGATGAATTGGTCTGATTCATGATCATGTTTCTATGCTAAAGAACTTTGATGCTAAACCAAGCCCATTCAGTGGCCCACTGGCTGGATTAAAGCAGAAGAGCCCTATGTGATTTGTAAGAATAATACAGTTTATAAAAAGTATAATAAATTAATACTTAGCAACAAAATCCAATTGCATTTAACAGTATTATCTGCTGAGGAAGACACACTATCACTTCAGTCATTACTTAATATATTAATTTATTCATTTGCATAATCTTTCTATGGTTGCAGAGAGGCTGGGGCCTATCTCAGCTGACTCTGGGCAAATGCAGGGTACACCCTGAATGGCTCACCAGTCCATCACAGGGCCAACACACACAAACATTCACACTCACACCTAGGGGCAATATGGAACAGCCAATTAGAGTAATATGCATGTCTGCCTAAGGAAACCGGAGTACCCAGAGGAAACCTATGCAAGCACAGGAAGAACTCCACATAGGAACTCCTTTGATAAGCCTGGGACTTAACCCCAGGTCCTTCTTGCTGTGAGGTGGATGTGCTAACCACCATGCCACCCATTTCTTGACACATATGTCACAACACACTAAGTGGGACAACTGTGTTACATGATAACTCAAAAATTAAACCAGATATTTCCCAATTTTTTCCTGCAAGCCATAAGGTATCATCCACAAGTACCCCTTCATGAGAAAGAAAAAAAATAAATCAACGACTTGTTACTTTGTAGTCACCTCATGAATAACATCGGTTAACATCAAATACAGGCCAAGTTTTGAATGTAAACAATTCAGAACTCAAAATGCCAAGGACACAACATGCCACCAGCACAGTGCCACTGCTTCTTGGAAGTGGCCAGTGCATGCAAGGTATGTAATTTCACAGCAATGTTAAAAAAAAAAAAACTAAATGGGATCTGGGTATTTCCTGCGTGAATTAATGCTTTATGTGGACGTAACATACAATGTCAGACACCAAAATAACCAGAAAATGGAATTGAAGAAAATCTAACAATGCAAACAAATTTCCTTCAACACACAGATTGATTGGAAGGTAATATATTTGAGGAATGACCATATAGTGACCCATAAATAAATTTATTAGTTTGGGAAAATTGAGAACGATATCACAAAGACTATGGATTTTACACAGAGTATATAAACAAAGTAATATAGTTTATTATGTGAGCCATTTCTTTGTGAATGTGATATGTGATTATTCAGCAGGGACATTGACACTCTTGCTTCTGCAGAAAAGAAAGATGTGATAAAAGAAATGTAAACAATTAGACAGTAGCAGTGGAATCGTATTTGTTGGCCAGTGTGCATATTGGCTCATACAACCACATGCAAAGTTCAAAGAAAGCTCAAATGGAACCATGGGGTATACAGCATATGTTTACCTATGCTTCTTTGGAGCGAACCATTCAATGTTTATAACTTCTTCAGTAGGTGGCTAAGATAGTGAATGATGATGTGATTACTGGTTAATATTCACTATGTACTGCATACACTTACAGAAGTAGGGGTAGAGCAGGAGTCCATTTCTGTCCCCTAAGGTACAAGCTACACTTATGTCCCCATAAGGGCTAATTTTTGGACCTCAGGGTAAGGTCCTAAAATGTGACTCATCATAGCAAAGTGGGAATTAAGCCGGAAATTATTAATTTTGAGCTATTGGTACCATTTTGTAGTTGATATCCTAAGCTTTAAAATGATACCAAATTTTGTAACATATGTATGTCGCTAATTTTGGAGTAACTAATCAAAACCTGCCAGGAATTTTCAGCCTTTTAAGCATACAACTTTGGAGAAGATTGTGTCTTAACAAAGTATTTAATAATTTCTATCTTAATACCCACTTTGGTGTGATGGGTAACAAATGTACATACAGTGAGTACAGAAAAGAACAACCTGCAAACTCACACACAAACTCACACACAAAAATCTTTACTATATATATTAGAATAAAATAAAATATATAGTGTTACTCAATTCAACTTTTAACAGCCAACTGAAATATATAACAGCAATAACTCCAAAAATGTAAATAAATGAATGAATGAATGAATGAATGAATGAATGAATGAATGGTGGCCCGGTGGTAGGGTGCTGGATTATTGAGCCGAAGGTCAGGGGTTCAAGCCCCACTGTCACCAAGTTGTCACTGCTGTCCCCCAGTGCAGCTAACTGGGTTATCAAAGGCCAGCCATGTCTCTCACTGTCTGTGGTGAGAGGCATGTAAAAGAACCATTGCTGTCGTTTGAAAAGAGTAGGCTGCATAGCCGTCAGCGTGTTTCTGATCTGCAATGGCCTGGCGAGCTGTCCAGGGTGCCCTCACTCAGAGTCGGCTGAGTCAGCCTACCCGCGACCCTAATTAATATTAACTGGTTCAGAAAATGGATGAATGAATGAATGAACTAAACAAATAAATACATAAATAAATAATGAACATTAAAATGGTTAAATATCATTCCGTCCTGAAACTACTTTTAAACTCTCTGAGGTGTAACTTATCACCCTTTCCACTGCACACCAAGCTAATTGGCTTTCACATGTGATCGACTGTACTGAATCTGATTAGTTCAGCAAAAATAGCTAATTTAAGAGCATTTCGGCATGTAATTGTAACTGAAAGCAACCAAACAATTATGGGTGGCACGGCCCTGTCAAATTATCTCAGGGATAAAGTTGTGGACAAAAAAAAACAAACAAAAGCAAAATGAAAAATCAAAGTCTTTATTAGTCCCTAATAGTACAGTAAAATCTATAACCAAGAAGGGAAAAGAAGGTACTAGGACCCTTCCCAGATCAGGCTGTCACTCCAAACTGGACAAAAGAGTGAGGAAGAAACTTGTCAGAGATGCCACCACGAGGCCTATGGCAACTTTGAAGCAGTTGCAGGACGTTAGGGCAAAGAGTGTTCATTGTGTGCATGTGAGAGCAATAAGAAGAAGGTTCCCCTTCCAACATGACAATAATCCAAATTAGACCACACAGTGGCTGAAGGAGGATAAGGTGAATATCCTTGCATGGCCTAGTTAGAGCCCAGACTTAAACACTATTGTAATTCTGTGGAATGAATATTGCAGTCCACCAAAAGTAACCATGATGACGCCAGTGAAGATTCCACCCGTTCCAAGTGACCATGACATGACATTTTAATTCAAGCAAATCCACTCGGGATAATGTTTTTTAATCACCATGTAGAAACAATTAGTTTAATAATCCCTTTTGTTTTGGTTGTTTTTCTTTTACTGTGTAGACTTTTAGACTGAATGTTATTGATTAACAAACTAACCTGCTGAAATCTACAGTTCAAGTCTTCTGAAGAAAGAATATAAATGACTCAAATGCTGCCATGATTTTAAATTAATTTGACCTTGTCTTGACAGTAAATACTGTATACAACCTGACCTGAACCTTCATGAAAGAACTGATATGAATGTATGCTTCAATTTTTTTCTTTTTCAGCTTGCTGGCAAGCGATTTGGCTTAAAAGAAGGAACTGACTCTTTAAAACAGGAATACCTGGCAGGTGAATATGAGAAATCCTTCCGCCAAGAGCGAAAAGATGAGTTGAGGATCAACAGTAAGCTTGATAGTAACTATGAAATCGCAAAGGTATGCTGATCATCAGAATCTATTAGGAATATTAGTTTAAAATTATGTAATCAGGGCACCACTCAATTCTCATATACTGTACAGTGTAGTTAATTTTGTAATTTTGTTATTGCATTTCATTTTCTTCTTTTTACAGTCAAACAAGATTCACAGCCTAAACCATGACTTCCAGAAGGTTTTGGAAGTGAGACAAAGGAGGAACATGAGGAAGACTTCTGAGCACAAACAACAGCCAGCACCTGAAATAGTGGTAAGTGCTTGTAGTGTAAATTCTTAATTGCGAGGGTTCATAGTAAAACCTGCAATAACATTCGGCTATTATTCCCACAGAATGACTGTGTTGATGAAGATGACTTTCTGAAAGCAGTAGTGGAAAACAAATTACCAATAGTTGAACGTTATCTCGCCACGCATGCGGACCCAAACGTGTGTGATAGTGTGAGTGCTGAAACAAACCCCATGTTTCATTCAGACTGTTCAGCTTTTCAAACTCCCGCAGAGATGATCATCACACTCTCTCTCTCTCTCTCTCTCTCTCTCTCTCTCTCTCTCTCTCTCTCTCTCTCTCTCTCTCTCTCTCGTAGTTTAACTGCACAGCTCTCCAGAGAGCATGCTCTCAGGGGAATGTAGAGATTGTGAGGAGACTGCTGGAAGCTGGGGCTTTAACTGAAAACAAGGATAAGGTGCATTTGAAATCTGACCGTACAGAGACATGTCAAAAGTACATAGACCCCCCTCATTACAGAGTTTTATCTGTGAAACTCATTAAATCTGATCCAACTTGTTAATCTTATTATTTATTTTATACATGTTACAGTATAAAAATTGTTGATAGAAACAAGCTATGGCACTAACACCAGGAGCAGAAGAGTTTGGGGTCAAACTGAGAGTGGGTTAGTCAGTGTTAGGTTGCATAAAACCTTGGGATTCCTCTTGCAACAGTCAACAGAGTGATTGTACAATTCACCTGCACAGGCAAGGATTCAACAGCATCCTGCTCAGGTTGACCTGGGCCCTCTGACAGGTGTCTTCAGACCATTAAGTAGGCTGTTAAAAATAATCCCTGTTGTATGGCAACGGATGTCATGGAAAGTCTCCAAGTGAGTTGGAGTACTGCTGTGAAGTATCTCTATCATCTTGGCTATTGTGGTGTAACAGATAGAAGAGAAAATGATGGTGTCGATTTACTTTTCGTATGCCTCTGTATATGTTTCAACATTATGTCATCAACATTATCAAGTTTTAGCCTTGATTTCTAATTTTGGTGTCACAAGAATGATAGTATTTCATTATGGATTTACTTGAATTAGATTCTGACCAGAAAAATTCAACATTTAACAGATGATATCCACTTTTTCCTTAAGTACCATGAAGGAAAAATCTATAAATGCTTATACGTGACAATTTCGAATGCTTTGCACATTGCTATTCAAGGCCTGTCATTTTCACTGCGCTGTTACTTGGTGTGATAACAGCTAAGGTGTTAGTGGAAAAAACGGTTCTCCAGAATGCAAATGCATCTGCCATTGCTACCTCTAATCTTTGATCATTTAAATAAAAAGAAAAAATTAGAATAATAAGGATTAATATGCTACTTTTCATTTTTGGTGCTATACAAAAACAAGAAGGTTAAAACATGTACAGCCACTAAGTCACTGATTAAACACTACAAATCTTGAAACGTAGACCGATCTAATCAACAGGACATTTCAAATTCGAATTTAAACACGTCTACAGCATGAAAGCAGCCTCTAGGGTTGCAACAATATCCTTAACTAAAGCTTTCAGTTTCACAAAACAGCCATCAAACTCCAGGATTAAATCGTCAACCTCACTTTTTTCTGTTTGATTAAAAGTTTTTAATTATCAAAACATTTATTTCTTTGACATTTTTTATTATAACTAGCTATGTGGCTTAACCTAGACAAAGTACAAGTGCAAATCATTAATGTAGAGTGAAATCCTGACATTTAATTTACATGTGAACTGCTTTGTGTTTGGGGAGAATTAAGGGGTGACTGTAGAAAAGAAAAGCATTTTGAGACACCATATTCCACCTTTAAGCTCCGATATGGACACACTGATTTGTCTATACATGTAAGACATGCTCATTTCAGCTAGAATACATTCAACACTTTGATGAATCAAGGAAATAGACTGAAAATGCTTGTTTTCCTGGTATTCCAAGTTGTTGGGTGCCATGTGTATAAAATATAGAAAAATCCTTGTATTAAAAAGACATGATGGTGAATCTATGGTAATGAACGAGTTCAGCGAGGTGAAAAAGTTTATTAAGAAAAGCTTTAACAGCTGCAGATAATGAAAAATTCAAGTGGAAAATTTATGTTTAGTAGAAGCTTCACAATAGCTCATAAATCAAACGGTAAATTAATTAATGGTAAACCCCTTTAATAAAAATAATAATAATAATAATAAATCTTCAGTACAGACTTACTTCATAAGCATTAGCTGAATAAAATACTGTATATAAAATAAAAAAATCTTTTTTGTATTCAGTGTGTATAAACAATATTAAAAGAAACTGAGACACCTTCTGGCTGTTTATTATTACAACCCACTATAAAACATAATGAATTGCTGGCAATCTGCAGCTAAATTTTAAACCCTTCTCTATTTTTGTACTGAAGGTGTCTGAGAAATCGTCTCTGAAGAAATCTGAAAGTCAGAAGTGATTTGATTTGTTTAGATACTGTGATCATTAGTATCTAATATGTATTCTTTTACCATTGTTTTAATCTGGTCTTGTATTTTGTTATGTTCACCATCACACCTTTCTTCTTTTACATGACTTTAGAGATAAGCAGTTGTTTAAGAGCTTTTCTAGTAATTGTTCTTTTCTTCTTTTTTTAACATGAGGTGGTGCTAGATTATCAGTAATTCTGTTTTTATCCAGCTTGACGCCACTGCTGTTCATTGGGCCTGCCGTGGAGGAAGCCTGCCTGTTCTCCAGCTGCTCCTCAACCACAAAGGCAATCTCCATGCCAAAGACAAGGTAAAATTGCACACAGCCAACAGCAGGGCCATCATACATAGTCTGTCACTTTGGGACATTCTTAACTGGCATCGTCTGGAATCTAACACTGTTAGATTAATACATTTCAGCTTCAGAGTACTCCTCTTCATGTGGCAGTGAGGACAGGTCACTATGAATGTGCTGAACTGCTTATTCACTGCGGTGCCGACATCAATGCAAAAGACAGAGTAAGACTTATTAATCATTACTTTCAAGTTATGAATATACAAGGTAAATATATTAAAAGAAAACTCTGGTTCTTTTGAACCTGGGCTGTATTTAATTAATTTAATTATTTAATTTAATTATTTTTACTAGAGACAAGAACAATTGAAATTGGTCCAATATTGAGTTACCATGCCATAAACATTTTGTGGTTGTTTGTTATAGTGTGCTAATTTAATACTAAACCTATTCTAATCATTCGTCCCCCTAAAAAAAAAAGAAAAAGAAGTAGACGAAAGAAGAAAAAAAAAACCATGAATGAAACTGAAGGGGAAATGTGGTCCAGGTAAAAAAAAAACAACAGAGTATTCCTGGAATGTTTACTTTCTTTTTAGGAGGGAGATACACCAATGCATGATGCCGTACGGCTGAACAGATTCAAATTTATCCAGCTGCTCCTGTTGCATGGAGCCAATCTGAAACTGAAGAACTATGTAAGTTTATTTAAAGATCTTCTTCCACAGATTCAGAAATGATGTGCACTACTGAGTGGGCAGGAATTTCTTTCTCTGCTGATGCAACTTGAGTTAGAGTTAGTGTATGAATATTATCCAAGCTATATCCCAAAATGAATTACTCTACAATTGATAAAATTAAACTTGTTTCTCTCTTCAAATTATGTGCAGTAATTTGATTGTTTGGAGGGGTTCTCAGGTCTCAGCTGCATATTTATGGTTTACCAGATTTGGTTTGGACTGCACACAGTGCCATCAACTGATATGCGTGAACGCCAACTAATGCACTGTCTGAGCGTTGTTTCAGTGATGATGACCTCATTAGAAAACGTGTCACAGGAGTTTTTAAAAGAAAAACGTACATGTAGCTTACACACTTTCTGTTCATGGTAATTCTGTACAATGGTGAAGTTTCTGTGCTGTTTGAAAGGTTGTGAGCTTAACCTCAGTTCTTTAGTTTAAATTAGCTTCTGCCTCATTTTTAAGGTGTCTGAAGTAAATCTGTCTGCCAAATGAATAAAGGTAAAGGTTTTTCTTTATTCTGACACAAGGCTTGTTTCCAGCAGGAAGGTAAATCTCCTATGGACAGTGTTCTGGGGTGGCAGAATGGAGCTAAATCAATCCTAGACAACTATAAGCAGAAGAAAAAGTCCCAGGATAAGTAAACAGGCAAAGTATCAACAAGTTGTACAACTTGCTGTGTATAAATCAGATTTCCACACATGAAAAGGAAGTGATTCTTTAAGACGGTTTGCTAATATAGTATAAGTTGGAATGGGAAGCAACATGTTGAAGAATATATGTGAAAGTATGCAGTAAAAAAAGATGAAAAGATTGCCTCATGGTGGCAAACTTAGAAGAAATGGGTCTCATGCTTGCAGTGGAGTTCAGCGGCATGTTTGACTAAAAGTTAATGACAATTTTAATTCCTGAGAATTTTTTCTAAAACCTAAAACAAGTAAAATGAGTGCCTTGTTTGATAGAAATGCAGTACTGTGCAAAAGTTTTTAGCCACCCGCAAAGAAATTCTGCAAGGATGCTTTCAAAAATAATGAAATTAAAGGTTTTTTTATATATATATATATATATATATATATATATATAGAGAGAGAGAGAGAGAGAGAGAGAGAGAGAGAGAGAGAGAGAGAGAGAGAGAGAGAGAGAGGCACATTTTAATATATAAAGAGTTTTGGTTTTGTACTGACTCATGTACTGAAGTTATCCACTAAAAATATAACAAACTTTATACATAAAAATAGAGGGTGGTTAAAGTCTTTTGCCCAGTATTGTATACGTGATGAGTTTTCACTAATGACTTCATACTGTTCATAAAAGACCTGAATTATATAAATTTTTGAATACATTTTTTTCGTACCTTTATTTAGCAAAACTGTACTGAATAAACTTTGTTTGTACTAGCGTGCTTTGCTGTTTGATTATTAATCTACTAAAAAAAGATATTAAAGTAAGAAAGTCAGCAGGAGGATTTAAACAATGTTCATTTATTGACCAAAAATATGGATTGCAGACTTGAGTGTTGGTTTCATTAGTTCTTTCCAAACATTTCAGAGAAACAAAACAAGAATAGATTGTGCTCCACACAGTAACTAGTCTGACTCTGCAGGAGTAATGACAGCATTACTGAACAGTTTCTTGTGCTCATATCAGTGTTGTTTCTGTTAATATCACGAGAATAAAAGACATCAGTGGATGAAAAAAAATCATGTCACTTCTGAATCAATAGCCAATCAGAGTTCAGACCAAAATCATTTTCATACTGAAAAGCAAAGTGCCTGGATGACTCCTGTAACTCAACCGGCAGACTAAACAAAAACAATCTGCTGTTATAATCCAGATGAAAACTGAACTACACTGCTTCAGTTTTGGCTCTCTTTAAGGCTGGAGTTTCTTCCTCTGGCTGTTCACTAGGCGGCGGGCTCTTCTTCTTCATGTGAATAATACCCAGTGCTGTCATACGGGTCTCTGTAAAGGAAAAATCACCAAGATGGTCTAAAAACACTGTGCTCATAAATGAATAAATAACATGCATTACATTTAGAATGCAACATGTAAAATATTAAAGCCTTAAATCCTGAATTTGTAAAATTTAAATATTTACTAGCAGTATAAAACAAAGAAAAACAACAAAATCGAATTCATGTATTTTAAAGGGATCCATTCACTTACCACGGATATTAAATATACTTGAAATACAGTGGAATCGGCTACAACGTCTTTCTGAAACCATTTGCTTACTCCTGTATATGGGTGTCAATGACCTGTACACCAGGCGTGATAATATTAGTAAACATTAAGATCTTTTAAATTTATCGTGAAATCGTACTCCTTCTTCTGTTTCTCAACATTTGATCTCAGGCTTTCCACTTTCTATGAATCAGTACTGCACTGCCATGTTATTGCACATGTGACAGAGAACCAAAACAAGATATTAAACACGTGAACAAGAGATACTAAGCCTTTGAGGTAGGGTGGATGAAACCCGGATTGGTTCAACCATGTGCAGGAGATACATGGGGAGACCTTACACCATTGCTAGACACACCCCATTACTTTTAGTATAAATGTTCACTCTCAAATTCTCTTTATTAAATCTAAGAACTTTATAGTTTCAGCCCATTTAAATACATTAGACTGGACAGAACTAAATTTTTTCCTGACACCAGCTTGCAGAGTCACTAGACTTCAGTTGACTTCACTTTTAAGACTGGAAGGAATTTCCATGTATTCCAGTCACTGGACAAATTTTCATAACATATAACTTCAATAAAGAGCAACTATAAGTGAAAACAGCAAGGAACATGCTTCCCACATACCACATGCATGAGTATAGAGTAATGACAATGTCCTTGTTTTGCTATAGGAAACCCGAAAAATGTATTTAATGCAAAAATAAAATAGGAGGTGCACAATATTAGGATGTAAATAAGATTCTGTGAAAGTTTGACTGAAACAAGTTGACTGGTTGAGGAGCAGTTAAGGATAGAGAAGTGTGAAGAAGTGATCCCTACACAAAAAGTATGGCGTTTTTAATAAATAAAAATTGTTTGTGTTTTTAATAAATAAAAACTGCTGTGGCACAAGAGAGAAATAAATCATTGTATAAAACAAGAGGTGCTGCAAAAAATAAATAACCAGTTTCTTGGTGATAATGGATGCCACATCACTCCACCTGTGTGCCGATTTTTTATTTTTTAACTATAACAGTGCACCAGGCATGTTTTATAAGAGAAGACAAAACTTTATTAATACCCAGACTGGGAAATTTGGGTGTTAACTGCAGCAGTTAGTTAGCAAATTAAGTATATATAGAAATACAATACAATCAATATAACACAATATATTGTTATTCCTTATATAATAGAAGTGACAGAAAGTTCAAGTCCTTTTACCTCCATGCAGTACAACAGATCGGCAGTTTGTAGAGACTGCAGCTTTGGCATCCCCTTCAGACAGGCCAAACACTAAACCTCTGCACTCTGAATTAAGGACCAAGCCAAATATATACAGGACTTCAAATCCTATATAAATCTGTAAAGAACTGCAAAGGATACAGGTTGGCGATGTCATATGGCCCACGTAACTCAAGTGGCTAAATGGCAAAAATCAAAAAGAGAGATTGTAAGAACTAAAAATAAATAATAAAATAATTAGACCACCTGTCATAAATGAAAGGTTTCCTCCAAGTACTCTGGTTTCCTCCAACAGTCCAAAGACATGCATATTAGGCTAACTTTTGCCTCTAGATTTGAGCATCTATGGTTGTGTGTTGGCCTATCAATGGGCTGATGAGCTGTTCAAATTGAATCCCTTCACCCAGTGTCGGTTGAGATAGGCTCCAGCCTCCCTGTGACCCTAATAGGATTAAGCTGCTCAGAAAATGAATAAATTAATGATTAAATGTATTGATTCCATTTATAACAGGTGGTCTAATATATTTGTTAAGACCTGTACATAGAGCAGCATTTTAATCAAAACTGAAATAAAGTGCTCTTACTGTCTCTGCTCCACTCGCCACAATGACATTCTGAAAAGGTGAAAAGTCCAATGTTACTTCAACACTGAACTCTTTATAAATATCACAGCTGTGTATCAGAGAGCTAGTCACCTTCCCCTTGCACACGTCCACTAGATTGATGGCATTCGCGATTGTGTATTTCTTCATGGTGGAGTCTCTGATTGCTGCCGTGTAGCTTATCTCAAAAAACACTCCCCTTTCGATTGCCTTGAAGAATAACCATTCAGAGAGAATCCAGTACACTTAGGCAAATATAAGTGTCCTGAGTTTTATGGTATTTATCTCTGTGTGTTATATTGCTTATCCATTACTCTATTTTATTATTATTGTGAAATAGATGCCAAGCTACATAAATAAAATGGCTCAACGGCACAACTAAACAACAGTCAGTGGATTTGAACTAACCCCATTTACTGGTGACCTTTTGCAATGGAAAGGCTGTTTTTCAGTCGCTGCTATGGAGATGATGTCCACATCATACGTCATGCAGGCAGCCTGTTACAACAAAGATAAACAGAGTTATACTACAAAATTATAACAGCATGTTAATATCCCAAGATTAGAGGAAACTATTTTAGACCGTGTTAACAAAAACCTTAGAGAAATCAACAAATCTGCACTTGATTCTCTACCCAAGCTGTCCCAGGAAGTCAGGCAAGTGTGGCTTAAGGAAGCTAAGAACTCTTTTGGACAAGACAGTGCAGGAAGCATGATGTGTTGTTACAAAAACCAGAACTACCTGTACCCTGGGTCTGTTTCCTATCACATAAACAAAACAAGCATGAACATACTCTGGATGTTGACATACAAATAACTATGATCGGTAAAGTCAGTGTTTCCCATACACAGAATTTACTTGGGTGGGTTTCCCAGTTATATTTCCAGTTGCCAAAGTACATCTGGCAACCCATTTTAGTAAATAAGTATAAGGAATGAGAGCATCCTGTGAGCAATAGAATAACGAGCAGTCAGAAACCACAAAACAAAGTAAACAGCGCCCCCTGCTTGACCTGCTGCAACACCACACTTTCAAATAAATACATGAATAAACAAACAAACAAATAAATTAAATCAGCCTTTCACTTTATGTTGAAAAATTCCTGACTACAGAATCTGATTCAAATCATCTCCAAAATCTTATGGAGAATGGAGAATCTCTGGAAAGAATTTCATGAAAATCTGAACTTTTTGCCTGATGCTGTTAAAAAAGACAAACATACAATGATGGTCCAAATAGCTGACCACATGTACAGTGAACCATGCACACTACGTGTTTTTATTAACATCACCATAACATGGAGTGCTAGATCCCAGGCAGTGCATTCGGCTTTCTAATAGCTCTACTTCCCACCTAGCCAATTTAACTGATTACAGGAACATTTACGGTGCATATCAATTTGGTCATTCTATTTTCCTGCGAAGTGGATTAAAAGAACAGAGTGTCTGGCTATATGTGAACCATCACAGCAAAGTGAGTATTAAGTCGGAAATTATTCATTTTTAGGTATCGATACCAATTTATAGCGGACATCCTAAGCTTTAAAATGATACCAATATTTTCTAACATATGTCTGGAGTAACAAACCAAAACCTGCCAGTAGTTTCCAGTCTTTTAAGCATGCAACTTTGGAAAAGATCACGTTTAAAGTTCAACAAAGTATCAAATCATTTCCGACATAATATCCACTTTGCTGTGATGGGTCACATGTGTTTTGTTGGATTCATGTTTCAGGCTTCACTCTCTGTTGTGTGATAGAGACAAGTTAGCTAGGGGGATGATTAGCTACTGACTAAAGTTTACTTCCTGAGAAAGAAGAGGAAATGGATACTGCCAACTGGATTCTCATTGTTAAGCATTCATTGTTAAGTATCTGTATTATTGCATGGTGTAATCTGCTTTTATGCACATAAACTGTAGTTAAAAGATTGTTGACACCTGGGTATCAGAACTATGTCGGTCTTCCCCAAGCTGATGCCACTATGTTTGAACAATTGTTTAGGATTTTTTTTTTTTTTACTTTTTGTACAGAATTGCAGTCATCCTTTATTGCAGTGGTGTCAAATTAATTTTCACAGAGGGCCACATCACTAAATTTAAAGGTGATTGAGGGCCGATTAATCACTGAACATCGATTCTAAAAAGGCAACCATGAAATCTGCACAGCAAAATGACTCGTTTAGGAATTTGTCCTCTTTTCCTTTATTCACTTGCATTACACTTGCACAACGCTTAACAGTGGCAAGCTGGCATGCAATCAATGACTAGCTGTTTACTTGAAGTAGGGTGCTGCCAGATAGTGGAAGGATGAATAAGGTTTCATGGTAAAGGTCAATGCAAGGAATGCACAATATTCACTTTAAAAATAAATAAATAAATAAAATAAAAAATAAAAAAAAAAACAAGCCCTTGCGGCCCACATAAAATGAGCTGTCGGGCCAGATTTGGGCTTCTGGCCTTGAGTTTGACACCTGTGTTTTATTGGAACTAAGGGTCCACACCATGTTTCACCATGACAGTACCTCTGTGTGCGAGTACAACATGCAAGCTTTTACATTTTGCAAGCCACTGTAATTTAGTGCAAACCTCCTCAGAAGACTGGAGGTTATTATAACACCCAAACAGAATTAAGTCAGAAACAGAAGCATCATCAAACACATATGGATGATGGTTAGCTGCCCACAAACTTTTGGCAATATAGTGAACAGTAGTAAAGGACTTGACAGATACTCACATGGAAGATTTTCTCTGTTTTGGGATACACAGCCAAAATGTCAAAGTTCTTGTATTCATTGGATGGCCTCTAAAGTAAAGAGCACATAATCCTATGAGATTAAGCATCATTATCTAAATCATCTCCATAACTCATATCAAGGATTTACATTTTTTCATTCCACATGCACTTACAAAGTGTGAAGCATCTGTGGCCACCACCGTCAACCGATTCAGCACTTTAATTGCTCTGGATTTACCCTGGATGTGGATGTGTGTGTGTGTGTGTGTAGAACGCATTATTATAAAAACACTAACAATGCACATTAACATCACTACCAAGATAATGAATTATAACAAATAGATCACCTGCACTATGGGAAGTTTTTCACACAGGTCTGAAACAGATAATGGCTTAGGAATTTGCTGCAACACAAATCAAAATAAAAGTACATGAATAAAATATCAACATGCAGTGAAGTATTCAATCAGGAGTAATGAAACACTATCATACCTGTTTTTTTTGCTGTGGTTCCACTACATAATTAATTGCAACTGTGGAATAACCAACTGTAAAACAATATGATATTCCAAATGTGAACCAGGTTTATAGAGAATGCAGTACAATCAGTTTAAGGGCTGTTTCACAATCAAGGTAAACTTTTTGGGTTCACAGTAGCACAAAAATAGAGCTCCAAGTTTTTGTGATCTCTTGTTACCAGTCAACGCCTTATGAAACTAGAATATTTTGTGTGAAGTATCAGAGCTACAGGTCTAATGGTGTCTAAATTACACTGGGTGAAAGTATAACAGGTACAGGGACTCTACAATAACTATATCTGCTTGTAGTGTATCAGAATTGTAAAGAATTCACAGCAGTAAGAATAAAAGCTCACTAAACACATTATCTGAGCAGGTTTCATGCAACATTAGTTGTATACATTATTAACCCCAGTAACAACAGCATCAGTGACAATCATTGTGGTTTTCCGGAGAAGACACTTTTTGACCGACTGCTTATCAAGCTGATGTGGAACTCTGTACAGAAAGTATTTCACATCCAGTCCCAATTATATTTTTCAGCAAGCTATACAGTTCTATGCTGCTTTGGAAAAGACAATTAATATCTGAAAAAAAGCACTTCTGTCCTCCACATGTAATGTCTACTTTCCGGAGAAGACATTTTTGATGGACAAAGGATCCCGACAAAGCTATTTAGATTATAAATAGAGCTTACAAGCAGCAGAACACCTTCTAGATTGTAAAAAAATACCAATCTAAAAGTAAAAGTTAGTAATTAGGAGGCAATTCAGAATTTTTTTCAGGTAAAAGCTATTATTTTTATTACAGGGGAGAGAATTGAATTCTGTACTATCTGAGCAATATTTTCCTCTGATAGCACTATTTATTTGGAATTGAGAAAAGATTTCACTAGTGTAGCTGGGACTACTCTTCCTCTATACAACAATAAACAAGAGACAGTCATAAAGTACACAAGTGCCTCCTTAAAGGGCTCCCTGGTATCATTTGAAAAAGACAACCCTGACCATGAAACAGCTCTTAACTAGTAGTTTAACTTTCAAAACCATAGTGTAAGGTGTCTAAACCAAAAGATGATTCACAGCTTTAGTTTTATTATTATCAAAATCATTTAGAGCAAACTTACGGTGTGCAGCTGTCTCTATTTTATCTTGCAGCTTTTTCTTGTCACTAATGGCGATTATGTTTAAATCCATAAATACTGACATTTTAGTTTAGTAGCTTTGGCGGAAACTATCAGTCAAATATACAGAAATTAAGAAATAAGGAAATTAAAGCTGTGTGATGTGCTCTCATTACACTGCATTAGCTGAGACATGGGCGCCATATGAAAACGTGGTGTTATGGTTACTGTTTGAGTTCCTGGGAAATGTAGTTTATATGTAGAAGATGTTCCGTTGAAACTCAAAGAATAACAATCCAATATAAACTACAATATGGCGCTTCCGCTACTCCCAAGAGCCTTTTCGGCTCGACGGAACAATCCGATTGGCGGAATTTAAACAGAAGACCGCGGAGTTGACATGTTTTTTTGTTAGGTTAAAAAAAAGAACGGTTAAATAGTTAGCTAGGATATTGTTACAAACACGGAGAAGAAATAAAACAGGGGGACGAAAATAAGGTTTATGTTAAATGTGTATCGCGCAGGAATAATTGTATGTTGTTCACAACGTACTTTAAGTGAAGGTATGAGGTGAAGCTGGTTTGTAGCTAAAGCTACCGTTAATGCTAACAGACAGGAAAGTACCTGTCTTACCTTCGTTATTAACTCGGGTAAACATCAAAGATTGTTGTTGTTGCTAGATAGTGGTGATTTAATTATTTAGTAACAGAACAATATTCTTTTCACATGTTGTATAGTTGTATCTAAAAGTTCACTGTTTTAACACCACTGTTTGTTTATTTTTCAGAATCATGGAGTCCTGCTTGAATTACAAACCCGAGAGAGTGGGCTCTGTAACTGTGGAAGATCTGAGAAAAAACCTTTTTACTGAATTCTCCAAAATACCTGCGTCTCAGGTAACACTGTGCTAGATCAGCCTCAGGTCTGATGTGCTGCTTTGTTTTTCTTATTTGTTTACTTTTGGTATTTACATGCTGGTGCTTTAAGCAATCAACCGTAGCTCACTTTTCCTGCAGGATCCTGTAGTTGTGGAGAAAGAACATTTGCAGGTTTACTTGCGGATACGTCCTTTGACCTCTAGCGAAAGTGAACTTGGAGAATCACAGGTATGTAGTGTTCGTAAGACTGAACCTGTTTGTGTCTCCAGACTTATTAAAGCAGATTAGTGTGATGGATGCATGCAGAGTCACTGACAAATGTAATAGAAATGATTTAACTGTTTTCTCACTTCACAGGATTGCATTTCAGTTGAGCCCCCAGACACAGTGGTTTTAAAAGCCCCTAGATTATCAATGACAGCGAGACAAAGTGAAAAACTAGGACCCCAACTTGCCCAGAGATTCCAGTTTTCAAAGGTGCAAAGATCATTTTTGTGTTTTTACTGTCGAGCTTGGTAAAAAAACACATTTTATTCAGTTTTGTTGCAATATTTTCTAAATTAATTCATATTTTAGGTGTATGGGCCAGAAACAGCACAAAGAGAGATATTTGATGGGACGACAAAAGCCCTTGTGAAGGATGTCCTTGAAGGAGAAAATTCTTTAGTCTTCACTTACGGTGTAACCAATGCTGGGAAGACCTTCACTTTTTTAGGTGAGGCTATTTTTGTACAGGGCTTTTTGCTTATAGACATTTTATGGTTCTTTCCCAGTGAGTTTATATAATGTCTGTTCACTGTTATTTTTAAGGCCCTGAAAGTGATGGGGGAATTCTGCCCAGGTCTCTGAATGTGATCTTTAACAGCATTGTGGGACGAGTCTATACGCAAAATAACATTAAACCTCATCGCTGTGTCGACTTTACAAGGCTGACTAAAGACCAACAGGAGGAGGAGGCCAAGATTAAGAAAAACCTTCTCAGAAGATTTAAAGAGGTTGGGTATTATACAGTAAATGTCTTGTTTTGTTTTTTCTTTCCATTGAATACACTGTTGGTATAATCAACTTTTAAAAAATGTTTGAATTTCTCTTTCTAGAGTGATTTGCAAAAAAGCACCTTCAGCATATCAAATTCAGCTTGCAGCACCTTACTTGAGGGCAAGTATCAAATACTTTTAGATGTAATTATAGAGCCAGATAAAAATTTGGACACTCCTGCCTATTCATTTTCAAATAGAAGCTGTGTGCAGACTTTTGCCTGGCACAGTGTTTGTTTGCTTTATTTGTGGCTTGTTTCGTCAGCTGTAGCAGGAGATAATAATAATTATAATAATAATAAAGATTCCTACTAACTCAAAACAATGAAATTGTGGCTGTGCACCATGCATGCTTCTCACCCTCAGTGGTCACAATCTTGGCTTCGTAATAAAAGACTACAAACCTAGTTTCAGGTAGATGGAAGAGGGCAGGCCGATAGTGGTGTAATTTTTTATTATGTAAATTTTTATGTAGATAAGTGAGAATTTTAAAAAGCTTTCACTAATCATTATTCCCAGTAAGTGCACAACTTCGCACGTTCAACCACACATATGAGACAACACAATCCTATTGAAATTCATCCACCCTGCAAGTAACAACATAATGAGGAAAGTGTACTACATGAAAGTACGCAAATTGAGACATTGTTATTGTTCCCCATGGTGATGTACAACAAACGGACTTTCCATAAATTTCTTAATGTTGGGGGTAATTAATTAATTCAACTTAATGTTTGGTGAAATATTAGACTTTCTAGAGACTGAGAGTGTTATGTAATTATTATTATTATTTATATGTAATGGTTTGGGACTTGTGGGGTTTTTTTTGTTTGTTTTGTCCCAATCATTTGACCATTTTCTGGAATAGATTAAAATGTTCTTTAGTGACAACACTATATTAAAAAATAAAGTTACTAAAAGAATATTTTTGTCGGAGAATATCTGCTTTATTTTGAGGGGATTTGACACTTGACGTGTAACTTCTAATTAATACAGTCATTTTCACGCCTTTCTAATCTTTCCTGCTTTAGGTTCCAGCTATGGTGAGTTAGATGAAGACAGTCTTTGTTTGGAGGAAGATTCGCATGTGAAGTTCTCAGTGTGGGTCTCCTTCTGTGAGATCTACAATGAAAACATTCACGACCTTCTCGACTTTATCTCTAATACATCGCACAGAAGGAGTGTACTACGACTGTGTCAGGATGTGAAGGGCAACACGTTTGTCAAAGGTATGAGTCGTTGTGGTCTGCTTCTGTTCGTTCTTTTTTTTTTTTCTTCTTTCTCTCCCCATTTCCTTTGCTTATCAGCTTGATGATGATTGCAATTCGGTACTGATACTGGTATTTAAAATAAGTATTTAGACATTGATAGCAATATGTTTTGGTTTGTTTATTTTATTGTGATTCATTGCTTTTTGTATCCAGGGAAACAATAGTCTTATTTTTTGAATAATATTCAATATTATTTAATAGCAATTGGTAAGTCATTATTTTAAAAAAGCAAACAAACAAAAAAAAACATCTATTTTAAATTTTATTGGCTCTTCATCACATTTTATCTTTGAACAGGAACAGATACAATCATATACATTTATGCAACAACCTTTAATATATCCATTCTTTCACATGATAAAGTTTGTTTTTCTAGAAATTAACTTGGGGTAAAAACCCAGTTAAATATCAGCCATTGCTATCGGTGAATGTCATCGTGGTTGTTGATGGCATGACAGTGGTTCATTAAGTCGAATATCAGTCAGTACTGACATTAGACATGCAGTATATCAGTGCATCACTGGTGTCAATGATGCTGATTTAGTATGTGATGGTAGAGTAAAAACCATGCTAAAATGTTTAATGACCTAAGTGAACATTTATATTAAATATTGTTCCAATTCTTTTCCAGATCTGACATGGGTCCAGGTAAACAGTGCAAATGAAGCCTACAAAGTTCTAAAGATTGGAAGGAAAAACCAGAGCTTCTCTTCTACAAAGCTCAACAGTGTTTCAAGTAGAAGGTTCTGTTTGTTTGTGTGACATTTTCATCTTGCAGTCACTTCTCAAATATTGTATGTATTACTCAAACCTGTTTTTTTTTTTTGTCTGTTTGTTTGTTTTGGGGGTTTTTTTTCCTTCAGCCATAGCATTTTCTCCATCCGAATCCTGAGAATTGAAGACATTGGTGTTCCTCGAGTCCAGACAATTAGCGAGTGAGAATTACTTTTATATTTACTCCAGTTGATTTAGGTCTCTCTTTCTGTTTAGGAATTATGTTGATATTTCTGAAGTTTTAATGCTTCTCATTAATAGATAAACATTTTTTCATGTTCATGACTCTTATTTGTGCAGGCTCTCTCTGTGTGATCTGGCTGGATCAGAACGATGTGCAAAAACCCAGAACAGAGGAGTGCGCTTAAAAGAAGCTGGGAATATTAACACATCGCTGTTAACTTTAGGAAAATGCATGAATGCCTTAAGACTGAATCAGACACAGTCAAAGTAAGTTTGGTATCTTCCTGGGTTCTTAAATCCATATTAGAAGTGATGAAGAAGGGTCGTGTTAGTGTTCAAGGATCATATTGGTGAGGAATGTGAATTACATTTGGAAAAATTGTGTGTTTAAATGTTGTTTGTTCCTGGTAGGTTCCAGCAGCATATCCCATTTAGAGAGAGCAAACTCACTCACTACCTGCAGGGCTTCTTCTGTGGCCGGGGAAAAGCCTGCATGATAGTGAACATCAACCAGTGTGCTTCCATGTATGATGAAACTATAAACGTCCTCAAATTCTCAGCAGTGGCTCAGAAGGTCAGTCATGCTCCAGGTTTCTCTTCTCCTGCTTCTGAAATGCCAGTTTCACATAAGTACAGGATGACAGGGCACTGCAGCTAATATTTGCATCTAAAAATTTAGAAACAAATATTAGGGCTTGTATTCACCAGTGTTTTTCTTTTCTTTTTTTTTTTTTTCCTCCACCCTTTGCTAGCAGCATCAATTTTCTGTACAAATCATACTGAAGTTCAGTTGACAGCACTCAGGGTACTTTCATGTGAACATAGTTTTCTAACGCTGCTGCGCTGATTATTGGTCATTGTAAGAGTATCAAAATTAAGGGGCAGGACTTCACTACGCAGCTCTTGCACCAGTTGGTGGTACTCTTCTAAATGCTTTCCTGTTATCTAGCAAGAATGCATCTAGGAGAGTACCACTTATTTATTTATGTAAAAATTATTATTATTATTATTATTATTTTTTTTTTTTTTTTTTTTTTTTTGGAAACAGAATTAGACTACAAAACAGTACTAGAACATTTTTAAATATATTTTATTATTTTATTTATTTTTACTTTTTTATTTCTTTTAACTTGTCTACTATTAACTCTTGTCAGGGTGTCCTCTGAAAATAAGGTTGTAGACACAGCAAGCACAAAAAAGTGCATTTGTTGGAAATAGACCCTTATACAGCTAATTAATTTTGTTTGAAATTATCCAGTGATAATGAGATTAAAAGCGTGATGACTTGTTTGTTGGTTTTAATCTCACCTATGATGAAAGTAAGCCATATCAAGTTCATCAGTTTAAAAATTTGAAAAGCATTTATTTAAAAAAACATTTATGATCAAAACTTGCAGAATAATGTAACTGGAATTTTTGATTATGGACCGAAATCAAGGGCACATCACATTATTGTACTAAAATTAAAAATATTTTAATAAACTGCATATGTTGTCCATCCTCCGTGTAGGTTGTGGTCTTGAACCCCAAACCGGTCTTAACTCTCCTGCCTCAAAAATCTGCCAGAGATGTCTCCATGATGATCAACAATGTGGACAGGAGAGAGTGGACCAGGAGAAGCACCCTGATTGGATGGGAGACGAGTTTAGAGGATGTTCAAGAGTATGAGGATAATGAAGAGATGGAGGTAGATGATGAGGAGAAAGAAGAAGAAAGTGGTGAGGAGAGCATGGTTGAAAATACAGTGCTAGAAGCTGCTGAAGATCAAGATCTGGGTGAGGTACAGTGTCTGTTTTATTTACATATATTTTTATAGGGAGCATTTAGAGTAGATCTCCTGCTCACATTCTGCCGGCCTCTGTGGACCACCAGGTTCTGCTGTATAAACAGAAGGAATAAAAAAATGATGTTGGCCTTCAACTGATCAGGTCAAGGAGGCATTTAAACCACTAGAACTTTGTGTTCGTGTTCAGGTTTAACAGTCATGTGCATCCATTGGCACATATTTAGAGGTGAGGCTTTAGAGGAAATACTAAATTATTCAACAGGCATTTATGAATAAATAAGACTGAGAATAGATCGGGTTATTTTCATGCATCTGAAGTGTTCGGTGATCATTCCGGTTGTTTGAAAATGTTACTCTAAAATTGATGCAGAACGTTAAAGCAGGAATCCCTCCCATTTTGCAAATTTATCATTTTCAGTATGGATCAAATCATATATATCAAATCATATATACCAAATCATATGTACATATACATACATAATACATATATGTGTGTGTGTGTGGTGTTTTTTGTTTTTTTTGTTTTTTTTTTGGACAATGCAGAGTTTATTTGCGTCCGTCTCCCTAGTGAGCTATACCTTGCACCCTGATGTACTGTCCTCCTTTCTGTGTTCATTACAGTTACTGCAGAAGATGAAGGATCTTGAAAAAGAACTCTCTAAGGAACAATCTGAAAAGCTGGCAATAGAATCTCGAATCCGGGAAGAAGTCACCAATGAGTTCATGGAGCTGTTTTCCAATATGGAAAAGGATTACAAGTAAGGCACTGGTTGGAATTCATATTACAGAAGTTTGTTCATGTGGCTGAAAACTTAATGAGATTTTGACTTTCTAGTGAACGGCTACAGAGGGAGAAAGAAATAGCTGATGAAAGAGCTGAGAGGAGATTGGAAATACTTAAGAACTTAGTCAATAAAAATAGCTCTGAGAGGGCATCCATGAGTTTTCCTGAGGATAAAACTAAGGTATAACACATTTTTAATCCAGAGTGTTTTTCAGGATCATGTCTTTAGTTCAGTATTTTGTGAATCAGTATGAAGTAGGTTCTTCTGTTGTTCAGGAAATGAGAATGATGTCCTTGGATGGGATGATTGAAGAGATGCAAAATGATCTAGCCAACATAAAAAGAGATGCGAAGGTAGCACAGTTTTGTCTAGAGAGCACAGCTCATTCTCCTGAAGCTGTCAATAAACCGGGGAAACAAGTTGATGAGATGGCAGAAGAGCTTCTTAAAAACTGTCAGCTCCTGGATATCAGAACTAAAGGTGTGTTTACTCACTTAGCCATGTTTTATTTGATGTGGCAGAGATCAGTGGATTGTCCCAATAAATGTGTCACCAATTTCTTTACAGAAATGGAAGAAGTTCAGGCTTGTTTACAAAATTCCACAGATCAACTCCTGGAGGCGAACAAGGTTGGTCCTATTTGCAGCAATCATTATTGTACAGTGTTGTTATTTTAAAGGATTAAAGGTTTTTTTTTTGTTTTGTTTTGTTTTGTTTTTTTTTGGGTCCAATAGAATTATGAAAATCAAAAACTGAAGAATCAACAACTTATGAAAATTTGCCAAGAAAAAGATGAAATGATCTCCAAGCTACAGACTGCTTTGGATCAAAATGTTGAAGCAGCTAATGACGAAGTAGGTTTCACTGTCCGGTATTACCTTAGAGTACTTTAATAGTTACATAGCAAAATTTTGTGAAATTAGCAAACCTGGACTGATTACATTATCCCTGTGGTTTTCTTTAGAGAGCTTTTACCATTAAGGAGGAAATCTTGCAGTATAGAAATAATTGCAAGTGTAGGCTCAGAGATGATGAAGAGAAGACCAAAGACCAGGAAATTCAACGACTTGCAGAAACTTTAAAAGAAAAAAATGACTTAGTGGCTGAGCTCAAGGGTGAACAATATTCTCTTGATCAAAAGTTGAAGGACCTCACTGAAGATCTAAGAAAACAAACTGATGCATATGAAGCTGCTTTCTCTTTACTTGAGATAGAAAAAGCAGCAACTGCCAAACTAACAAATGAGAACAGAGCACTCAACAGTGAGCTCGGTGATTACCAGCAAGCAGCCAATGACATGAAATGCAGGCTCAAAGCCATAGAAACAAAATTAGGCATTAAGACAATAGAAGCAGACAGGCTTTCTGACGATCTCGAAAAGACCAAAGCTCTTCTAGGAAAACATGAAGAAGAGGCTACTAAGCAATCTCAGATGATCAAATCCCTGGAGCTGGAGGTTGAGAACTTGTGCCAGAAGCTCAGTTCCCAGGAACTACTGGAAGAAAAAACAAGCAGGACTGCCTTCCAAGAGACCATCACAGCTCTCCAGAGAGAATGTGAAACAGTGATGTCCAGCTCCCAAGAGAAAAGCAGAAAGGTCACAGCACTGGAGCAGGAAGTCCATCAGATAAGAGAGGAAATGTGCCAGAAGCAGGTCCTGTGTGATCAGCTTGAGCAAGAGCGAGGCGCTCAAAGAGAGGAGAATCAACACCTGCTTGGCCGCTATGAAGCACAGACTCTGATTGTAGAGCAGATGAAGAGAAGTCACTCTGAGCTGGAGACAGAGCTGCATGGTGTGAGGCAGCAGTTGGCAGTCCTGGAGGAGCAACAGCAGATCTTTACACATAGCTCTGAAAGAGGCAGAGAGCTGGAAAAGAAGCTTGGTGAGATAGAGACTCATTGTTCAGACCTTGAACAGACTCTCCTGCAAACCGAGAACAAACTGGATCAGGTGGAGAAGAGAGAAAAATGCCTGAAAAGGGCTCTAAATGACAGTAGAAAAGAAATGGAGGATCTTGTTCATAAGAATGCAGAGCTGGAGAATAAAGCCCAGGAGCTATTACAGTAGGTTGCTTCAGCATTTACACCAGTAGACAAAATACTTTGAAAACAACACTAGAATTACTTTAGTACCAGAGTTTTTAAGTTAAGACTTTTAGTACAAGTTAATTTTGTACCAACAAGCACTGTTCATTTGCTGATGTATTCCACATAAAAATACAAAATAATGGATGGATTGATGGGTAGATAGTTTGTGTATGAGGTGAGAAAGACTCTAAGCAATCGAACTTGAGCTTGCATGTCTGTTTTGGTTTGCTTCTGTTTGCTTCTGTTTCTGAATATGCCGTTTTAAACGGCTATCTTAATTATACTGCATTTCCTTTTAAAATACACAATTGGACCAAAAGTTTGTGGACACCTGACTTTGTGAGGCTTTCCCAACCTGTTGCCACAGAGACTGCAGAACACAACAGTGTTTGGGGTGGACTGAAAAGTTCATAGTCATCTATCTCACCATGAAGATGAGAGTTTCTATACCAGGGGTATACACTGCAACACTGATGGAAGAAGTGTGCAACCCACTGGGAAGACTATGTTGAAAAATGAACTACATTTAGTCAAATTCAACCATTGCATTATGGTCAGCCTATGAACCTTTTAGCCCACCTTCATAGAATGTCTTTGTATGCTGAGCAACTTTAATAGAATTAAGGGTTGAAAACCTGTTTCAGCATAACCGTTCCCTGTGAAAAGTGAGGTCTATGAAAGGCATGGTTTGCCGAGACCAGTATGAAAGAACTCAAATATCGTGCACAGAACCCTAATCTCAACCCCACTAAACACCTTTGGAATGAACTGGAATGCTGACCACACCCCAGACATATGCTCCTGTGGCTGAATGGGAAAATTTAAAGAGCCAATCTCAAAGTCGAATGGAATGTCTTCTCTGATGAGCATCGGTTATAAGTAGTAAACAGAAAAGTAATAGAATGGGTTCAACAAGCACATACGAGAGTGTATATTGTTACAGACATGTTCGTTTTTATTTATTTATTTGAACCAAAAGTCTCAAACAATTCCACCTCAGTTTTAATTGTCTCTTTTCTAACAGATCTAAAAAACAGGTTAATGAAGGGTTGGACACAATAAAGAGGTTGACTCTTGATATGGAACAGAAGGAGAAACACATCTCTGATATATTTTCTCAGCTGACTGAAAGCAGTGCTAAAAATGGGCAGATGCAAAAAGAGGTTAGTTTGTGTACCTTGTGGTGAATTCATTGGAAGTTATTAAAAGTAGCATAATCATTGTTTTCTCTTCAAGATTGTAACCTTGTCTGGAGAAGTCAGAAATCTGCAGAAGAAGCTGTGTGACTCGGAGAAGGACAGGGATGAAGCTCTGAGTGTCATCGCCAGTAAAGAGCAGATTATCGAACAACTGAAGACTGTGAGCCGGTTTCTACAATGTCACTGGTTTAATGAATTTATCTAACGTTTATTAGTTATCTTTTCCTTATACTTTTTTCCCCTCTTGTCTTTAGCAGGACAGTGCCAACAAAGCTCAGTTACAGCAGGACCATGAAACCTGTCAAGGTAATCCTTTAAAACCAACTATAACCAAATGCAACATTTATAGCATTGTGCCCCCCACACTGAACCAATGGCTACATTTATAGCATTTGTCAGATGCCCTGATCCAGAACAAATTAAATAAGGGCTTTGAAGTCACTGTCAGTGAATACATTCTGATACTGGTTCACTAAGGCACAGGCTTAAGTGGGCCATGAATCAAAACTCTCTTGGCTTATTTAAATTTATTTATGTTAGCACATCTGGTGTTGATTTAAACACATACTGTACAGTTGTATGTATTTTCTGAACTGTGAACTGAATTCTATGGCTATTGTGTGAGGAAAACTAGAGAGTGACACGGAGTGGATTTTCACTCCTGTTCCATCCCAATACCACAGAAAAAAAATCTTGTCCCATCCCAATCCCGGGCCAGAGTAAAAAAAAAAAAAATTCTTGTCCCATCCCACTCCTGGTAAAATGACTCCCATTCCCATCCTGCTTCCATTCAGAATGACTCCCGCTCCTGTACCCCTCCCATTTTTTTCTTCTTTTAGTCTTTAGGCAATGCATTGAATTTGATTTGATCTTCTCAACATTCTTTTTTAGATAACTTTGTGTTCTGCCGTTTTATTTCAGAAGACATGGCAACAATAACAGTTCATCTGTAGTAAAATAGGGAGGCATTTATTGCCTTAATCCAAACAAAATACGTCATTAAAGGGCACAAAACATAAATAATATGTAATATGCCTGTGGTCCTACAGTTTTACTATGGAGGACCAGCTGTTAAGTCCCTGTTTCTAGCTCTTTTGGAGGTCAGTTATGGTACAAAAAAAACAAGCCTGGTGGCTACAGAATGGAATGGAAGAAGAGTAGGTTGGAACATGATCTAAAAATAACTGGATTATACACTCGGCCTATCAGCCCACTCAGAAGTGAAGCCAGCCGCCATATTACTAGTTCCAGAACATTACAACCATGTCTATTATGTGGACCGCTCCATATGCATGGTACTAAGATAAGTGGTCAAGATGGATCTTTTTATAATACTTGAATTTAAATTTAGCAAAACAAAAGAATGGTTATGTACATATTGACCAAATAATTACTTTATTTAGTTTTTAAAGTATTATAGAATATTCACAAATATAACATAATTCCTCTCTATATAGTAGGCTTACAAAGAAGTTTGGAAATATGGAATATAAATTAACATATATACACTGTGTGCAAAATTATTATGCATATCAGGTGATGTGTATTTGTGTAACGAGGGAGGGTGTGGCCTAAGGAGATCAAAACCCTATATCAAGGTGTGCATAATTATTAGGCAGATTCTTCTTCTCAGGAAAAATGGGCAAAAAAAGAGATTTAACTGACTCTAAAAAGTCACAAATTGTAAAAAGTCTTTCAGAGGGATGCAGCACTCTTGAAATATCTAAGAAATTGGGGCGTGATCACAGAATTATAAAACGTTTTGTTGCAAATAGTCAACAGGGTCGCATGAAACGTGTCGAGAAGAAAAGACGCAAATTAACCACCAAAGATTTGAGAAGAATCAGACGTGAAGCTACCAGGAACCCATTATATTATGTTTTTTTGCAATTTCAGAAATGTTTATTTGCATATTTTGAGTTTGTTTATTATTTTCACTTTAACAAGTGAGATGGGAAAATCTTTGTTTTTCATTTAGTTTCATAATAATTCTGCACACTAATGGTTACCTAATAATGGTGTACAGATAGATATTCTCTTAAGAAAGCCAAAATTTTACTTTTACTACTTAAATGTTCAGGTTTGATGGTTTGTTAACATTTTGGATTGACCAAAAGCACTGTATAGTTGTACAATAACAATTAATCCTCAAAAATACAACTTATAATTGTACACACAGTGTGTGTGTGTGTGTGTGTGTGTGTGTGTGTGTGTGTGTGTGTGTGTGTGTGTGTGTGTGTACACACACAAAATTTCTCTATACAAGATTACAAATATAATACTTGAACATAAATTCTCTTTATATAATAGGTCTACAGAGAATTTACTAATGTAATTAGTAAGAAAGTACATAATTACTTTTTGTATGTATAAAGTTACAGTATGTGATGTAGTATTTTTACACTTAATTACACATACTGTATATGATACGTGTATATTTGTTTAAATATCCAGATAGTTTAAAATAATAGTATCTAAATATCACACGCATGTTAATCACAATCTAAACTTTTTATATTAACACAGTAACAAAATAATAAACATAAGTAGGCGTGTGCATAAATTCTAGAAAGATACTTAAAACGCTACTTACACATGGAATGGTTTTTTGCATCTTGGTATCTTTGTTTGTACAGTTTAACGCTGCACACAAAGGCATAATTTAAACGTAATATTAGATATAAAACAGTAAAAAAAAAAAAAAAGTAGTTTAACGGGAGAGTAAATGGAGGTGCTTCGATAGGAATCAGGCTTTTAGGACCACAGCAGGGATTGTTCTGGGTCTAGCAATATGGCTGCATGAGCTTGAAGACTGCATGTCCCAGAATGCAACATCATATTCATTTAATCATTCTCCTCTGACATTTTCCTTTCATCTCACAATCCACCAAAATGCCATCTAACACTCCATCAACTCTGTTGAAAAACTATACAGATCTCCAGTGTTTTTTTCATTCTATAAAGAACTGTCTTTACATTTCATTTATTTTACCCATAAAGTCTTATTTCGTGAGTACAAGATTCAGTCATGTGATGTCCATTTTTTGCTACTAAGCTCTGATGACTTTAATAGTGTAACTTCATTCCACTAAAAACAAAGCAGTACATGGGTCACACCATGCCTACCTTAGTTGAATAAACCCAAACATTACACATAAAGTTGCATTTTACTAATTTATTGAGCACTTGTTTCTTTTAAACAGTGACATTACTTTTATGTTTTAAATTGCTTAAACAAAAAAATATGCACCAAGCAAGATTCCAGTTTTCATTCCGGCAGAAAGCAGCGGCCGGAAGCACTGTTGGCTTCTGGGCCGTGTAGTTCTTTTGACTTGCGTTACAGTGTACGCTTATTGAAAGAAAACTTCAAAATTG
Organism: Neosilurus mollespiculum; assembly: GCA_030014195.1. Lineage (NCBI taxonomy): Eukaryota > Metazoa > Chordata > Actinopteri > Siluriformes > Plotosidae > Neosilurus > Neosilurus mollespiculum. The sequence continues at coordinate 26,270,468 of JAQMYF010000021.1, forward strand.
CGGCGCCTGTCCTATGGGTTTTTTTTGTTTGTTTGTTTGTTTTGTTTTGTTTTGGGGTTTTTTTGTATTTTGTCATATTGGTTAGTTCTCGCTCCCATTAACTTTTTTTTATCTTGTACCGTCCCAATCACGTGAATAATAGTAAAGTTGACCCCCATCCCATGGGATTCCCTAAAAAATGTCAGCTTCTACTATAAAACCATCAGTGCTGGTGTTAATATTGACAATATTATCATTTGCATTTAAAAGGGGAAAGAAGCATTTTACGAATTGAAAATGGCTCAAAGCTCCACCTACTGGTGAGTCATTTTGAACTTTGTAAAGCTAACATAGAGTTGACCGTTTTAGTACTTTCCTACATAACAAATTGTTTATTCCCAAAAAAGACTGTTAATATGATTAGATTAGATTCAACTTTGTCATTACACACATATGAATACAGAGTAACGAAATACAGTTAGTATCTAATCAGAAGTGCAGAGAGCAACAAGTGCAATAGATACAGTATATGTAGTACGTGCAGTTCGGAGCAGTTGTGTACAGATAAAAAGGTGGAATAATCATGTACAGAATATGTACAAATAAGTTAATGCTGTGTAAGCAGAGATGGGAGTCTCCAGCTTCCATAGACTCCATCCTTGAGCAGAGGTCTATGTAGCCATGCTCATTTTCAAACTTGGGCTGATTGGGACTTACTGAGACACACACATCTTGCCACATATATACCTGCCGACTGCCCATTTTAAAGCATTTTTCATTATTTCATAAAGGGTGGAGTTAAGCTCAGGTCTTGGGGTGAAGTTACACTATATGCTTCCTAAGTAAGTGGTATTACACGGAATGTTTGATCTGGTAAACATGTAAAGAAATCCTACATTTGATTTATGTTTTCAGAGCTTCTGGCCAAGGAAAGGCTCATTGAGGAAATGCGTCTTACTCTGTTAGAGGAAAAGAAGTCAAAGGCGGAACAAGAGCGACTTCTGGAGGCTAAACACATTGAGATTGAATCATTAAATGGAGGTGACAAAATTACTGATGTTTTTTCTTGCTCTGTATGTTCTCCTAAACTATCTAATGTGGGATTTTTGTTTGTTTGTTTTCTATCTGACTGATATTTAACGATTTCTCCCAGAGCTTATGAAGCTGAAGGAGAGCTGTCAGAGAAGGTGTGAGACGGAGTCTGTACCTGTTCATTCACACCAGGAGCAGAAAAATCTAGAGAAAACTTCTGGATTTTTGGCAGTAGGTGTAGCAGGCTTTAGATACCCTGTATTCTTAACTTCTACTCATGCCTCATACTCAGTCATGCTTTAGTCAGGCATTCCCCAGTACTCTGCATAAGGAATTTGCTACCCCAAGAACAGAAGAAAAGGAAAAGCTTCTCAGGTTACTACTCGAGTATATTACAGAGATAGGTAGCTGTGCTTGAGTTTTACTTCTAATACTAGGCTTGAGCAAAGGAGCACTTAAAGGTCAAATACTATACCTATTATCATACCTCTGTTTCATTTTGGACACCAGTGGGACACTTTTAGACCACTTCAGGAAGCAGCTTCCCCACCTCCCCCTGAAACTCTGAAACTGATTTTGTATGTGTGTGAATTCTGGTTGGCCTGTTTTTCTTCCTCTTCTCATTTATGGCCTCTGTGCCTACGCTGCTCTGATTGGTCACCTGAAAGCTTTGTGCTCTGTGTGCTGGGACAGGGGGGGATACTTAAACATGCACTAGGCTCATTATTTGACACTGTTGAGTCATCTAAAACAGTTATTTGACACCAGCAATAATTGAGCCAAATTGTGGGAAAAGCATAATATCTTCTTTTTAAACAGCAATGAACATTTGACTATTTATTCTGTAGATTTGTTTTGCTCATTTGCTAGTCTTAGTTACCATATATCAAAACCTTTTGATATTTTATAATTACCTCCATTCATTTTTCCTAAGCTAACATGCACAGTAACATGATTTTGTTATTGCTTAGAAAAGTAGAAAACAATTATTCTGATGCATAGATCTTCATTACCTTATTGCTGATGCCAAAACATCTGGGTTCACTGATTTTGTGTTCTCTTATTTTGTTCTTTTTCCATGCATAAATGTGTGAAAATCGAACCCTGGGGGTTCCTCTGTGGAGTTTGGCAGGCTGCAAATGCAGTCACACATGCAGTACTGGATTTGGACTTACCTCAAGTGTCTTTGTGATGATTTTCAGCAGACTTCAGTGCACGAGTCTTCAGTGCTTTCCACCGAAAGCGAGAAAGAAAAGCGCTTCCCTAAACCCGAGCTGGAAATCAGATTCACCCCTCTCAATCCCAACCGCCTGAATGTTCGCAGGCCAGGAGAAGAGAAGTCGGTCATGGTCAAAATCAAAAGTACAGCCAGGAAGAGGAAGAGTGTTGAGATAGAGGTCTGTGTCATTGGACATAGGTTTAGAAAAATGTTTCCTTGTACATTTTATTTCTTGTAGTTATTACTTGTTTTGAGTCGTTTGTTGTTGCACTCTAATGTTCAAGGAAAACTTCAGGATTCTTGACATGGGTCCTATTTTCCTGGGTTTCTGGGTCCAACTTTTTTTCAGGGCAAAACAGTGAAAATCAGTCCGGTATTGAGTTAGCACGTTATAAGTAAGAATCAAAATCGGACAAACAACCATGTCAATATAAATTGGGTGTTTGGGTTTTATTTACAACTGACTGGCTTATTATGTAATTATGAGTGTCTGTCAACATGGAAAGGATCCTACAAAGTAGAGCTGGTTGATAAATCTCATGAAGGCAGAACCTACAGAGTTCCCAAAATATTTTTATATGCATAAGATTTATCACCTTTCACGTGAGCAATGCGGAAGGTACTGCGATGAACCGTTTCTCACTCCACAGTAAAGTTGTGTGTGTTTGTCCGCAGTACACGAGTGCGCACTCGGTCCTAGTAAGATATTACCTTTCTCATGAGCTATATATTGTTCATGTTATTATTAGACATTTACAGCTTACAGAAATTGTACTAAAGTAAAGTGATATCACGATAGTCATTACATTTACATAGACAGGAACTTTCCAATATGTCTAATGCCGGGATCTAATTAGATCATTAGAAGTCCATATTCGTCTTCAAGTTAGACAGAGCATGCATTAAAAGGTAGGTGAACACGTGTGTTCGCTCCACCAGTCATTCTTATTTCAGTGGCTCTGTAAAGTACCAACACACAGTATCCAGATGGCAGCCCACGTATAAACTAATGAAGCGCTTGTCTTGAATACTGGCAGTGATTCCTCAGTAATTTGGAATTGCTTTGGTTTTGCAAAGTCTGACACTGCACAAACCACTGTCCACTGTAAAGTTTGTCTGAAATATGTGCTTACTAAAGGCAGTAGCACAACAATGTATTTCAGCAGCCAAGTGCAGGAGTGTGTAGCTCTGTGATGTGTAATCAATGTAAAAAATTGTTGATTTTATTTTTAAGCCCCTTCAAACATACAGCATTGTCTACAGAAACCGAAGAAAATGATTTTTCTTTTCTTTCTCTTTTCTTATGCATCACCCTATTCAATGTCTAGTGGATTATCACACAGGGCCGTTTTCTGATTACAGAAAGAGTCATGCAGAGTTCATGAAGACGTCTAATTCTAAAGTAGCAAAGGAATTCTCTCTTTTTTTTTTTTTTTTTTTTTTGCTTTTGCTTTTATTACTGTTATTAGACACTTATAATATGTGAACCTGTCAGTTGTGAAAAGTTTTTCTTTATTTTCAGTGTTGTCTGTTTTTCTGCTTACTAGAACTCTGTGGAGTCAGAGAACAGGAAGAACAGGCGACTTAAAGGAAACTCTCGGGCTAAAATGCAATATGTAGAGGTATGTATGCTACATTTTGCTTGTACCTATGAATGTACATCATCTCAAACAATACTGTTATTTTGTTAATTGTAGTTAGCTCTTGGAGTACTTATGTACATATACAGTATGTAACCAGGAATGTTAATGGTAAGTCATAAAGGACAAATCCACTATTTATGACTATTTTTTAAAAAATTTTTATTTTATTACATTGAAGTATGTGCAAGATTTATTTTGTAATTAAATAGAATTTTAGTTTTTACTTTCTGAGGCATGTTGGTAACTTTGGCTCACCTTGGTTACTACATTATTGACATTGCATGGAACTGCGGTGAGCACTCTTTCTTGCTATCTAAAGAGATGGGTGCACTGGTGCTTCAGCGCTTCACAACCAAATCTCCAAAGTGTCGACTTTCATACAAAATCTGTACTTGCCAGCATCGTGTCTAATCTTGCGATATCACGGCGGATATACGTGGCTATTAGTTTACTGTTGTTTAGCTAACTGTTGTTTTCCTGTAACATGTTCCAGTTCTGAAGGCGTAAGATTTGTCCTGTGCGTTCCCGTTACACATCCATTATTCATTCTTTGTCAGTAATTTTCTACTGGGCAAAGGCTGGCTGTCCGGCTGTGCGCTGGCCAGTGGATTGAACGGACCTCGCCTGACAAGGAACGCATTCACAGAACGAGAAATGGAAAAAAAAAACGTATACGAACTGACTGAAAATGTTGCTCCCCATCAGACATCTATTGATGCTATGTGGCAAGATGTGACTGCTCTCTAAACAGTAAAACCTGATTTCTCATGTATGATGCCATTTTGACTACACTAGCAATGTATGCCTCTCAGTGGCATTTTCATAAGAATGATCAAAATACACTACTAAACACGTACACAAATAGTATTTCAGTATAAACACATTTAATGTTTTCAGGTGGATCTTTCTTTGTATTGTTTGAGTAGATTGGAGTTAAGAACAGAAATTTGTTAGGAAACTCACAGGAACGTGAATAGGACTGGTCAATACTGGCACAGAAGCATTACTTTGTTAATACAAATGCATAAAGATGTGTTAATTTAATTTTCCTAAAGCAAAAAGATCACCCATGTATCAAATCTTCTTTTAAAAGTCCCCCACAGTGCTCAGAACAAAGTCCAGTCAACTGAAGCAAAAAGGTTCTCCTGTTAGTCTGAAAGGCATGAAAGATGGAACTTTACAGAAGATCGGTGACTTTATCCAGAGTTCCCCAACCCTCCTGGGGAGTAAAGGTTAGTATTGGCTCTTTGTTGGCTTCGACATTACTGAGCAGCAGCTCATATCTCTGCAGTACTGATCCTCTTTCTTCACAGCTAAAAAGATCATGGCAAAGGTTGCTTTAAAACCTCCAGAGACCGAGAACAACACTGAGATGAACAACAAACCCAAGAGATCGAAACGCAAGCTGTTTAAGACTCAAATCTCCTCCCCCCTCGACATACCTTCACATCCGGTCAGTACAGTTTTATGATGCACATGATTTACAGTAAGGTGCAAACTTATTGGAAAACACTTGCGAACTGTGATACTCTGAGCAGATGTAGCGATAATTTATAGTCTCATTTCTGTATTGAACCTTTCTTTACAAACCAAATGATCTGCATCTCATTCACTTATTTTCCGTGGACAGAATTAAAGCAGTAAGCTTCTTGCAGTATTGTCCAAGAATTGTAATATACTGTTTATTTATACACACTTTATTTTCCCACAGATCATTGGGGTGGATCAAGATGACAAAGAAAGTGATCATCTCATCATTAAAAGAAAACTTAGAACAAGAACTGTCAAAAGATGATTTCAGTAATGAGCAGGCTGCCGGTAGAGTACGGTTTAGTAGTATGTGCTGAAGAGTAGGTGCGCTGATATAGGATATTCACTGCAGGGTTTTGTAAAGTGTGACTTGACTTTTAAATGAATGTGTATATACATATACTTCATAATTGGTTGAGTTTTAATGTTGCTTTTTGTTTTTTCTTTGCACCTGATTAAATTTATTGGGTTTTTTTTTTTTTTTTTTTTTTTCAAAGCAATTATGGTTTCAAAACTTGTAAAATTGTACAAAACATCAAGCAGCTCAGGTGCTCTAGGGAAAACTGTTATCATTTCTAATCCTGGTTGAATTCTGTAACCAGACTCTGCAAAGGCCAAAAGCAAAATCATTAAAATAGTTTTGTAAATATGAGCTGTGGAGTGTAGAGTTGAATTCTTTCTCGTAACAAACAGCACCGAACTGTATTAAGGTATGTAAAGGCTGAGTGCTAAGGCTCTGTGTGATGGTCATTTTTTTGTGTTCAGTGTACCGAGGTAGTTGTCTAGTAAGAAGAGTAAGTACGGGATTTGCAGAAGCACTGTTTCATCTCTGCCCTTGGCATTAAATGAGTCAAAGATGCATTCACCTACTCATAGCAGTCTACTTAACTGTGTCCATTGTATTAAATTAAAATACAGCCAGGGGCGACATGGTGGCGTAGTGGTCAGCAAATCTGCATCGCAAGGTCCTGGGTTTGCGTCCCAGGCTCAAGTGTTTCTGTGTGGAGTTTGCATGTTCTCCCAGTACTTGCGTGGGTTTCCCTCCGAGTACTTCGGTTTCCTCCCACAAATTGAAGATATGCACATTTGACGTATTGGCTGTTCCATATTGCCCCTAAATGTGAGAGTGAATGGCTGTGTGTGTGTGTGTGTGTGTGTGTGTGTGTGTGTGTGTGTGTGTGTGTGTGTGTGTGTGTGTGTGTGTGTGTGTTTTTTGATTCTGTGATGGTCTGGCGAGCTGTTCAGGGTGTACCCTGCCTTCACCCAGTGTGGGCAGAGTTAACGTGATTTGCGGTGGGAACTCTATGGCCTGAGCCACTCAGGTGATGTGACTGGAGCAGTTATTTTTGTGAGCTTGAACACTGGTGAAGATGAGCTGAATCACTGCAGTTTAGGCTTTGAGCTGCAGCTAATATGTGAAATTTTTTTTATTATTGTCATTATTATTCATTCATTCATTTTCTGAACCACTTAACTAATAAGGGTCACAGGGAGGCTGGTGCCCATCTCAGCCGACTCGGGCGAGGGCAGAGCACCCTACCACCAGGCCATCAATGTCTCTACTATTATTATAATTATTATTATAATTATTAAACTTTCTGGCTCATATGTAATAGTTTTTTGTGGCAGGGTAAATTCTGGGAGTGTTCATCAAGACCAGGGATGAAAAGCTTCATGGAAATAGTACAGACCAAACTATAGCTTCATCAAGTACACAGCTCCCACACCACACAGACATCCCAGCTGTTGTTTTTCTCATAAGGGAATAGGTATTATAACACTACTGATGTGCCATTTATAAATCTTCACTACATGTATGTCTCTTTTCATTTCTAATCTGTGAAATATCAGAAAAAGGAACACTTCAGATTTCATTCATATTACAACATACCAACTATTCCTATGAATGAGTAGTTGTATGAAAAGTTTGACTAGAATGTTATATTTACAATGCTCAGTGAAGAATAAATTATTCATTCTGGATCATCTACAGTGGATTCCAAAAATAATCTTGAGTTCAACAAATACATCAGAGGGTCCATTTTCCTTCCCATATCGTACACTGTTAGCCATTAATCAATGTCACTTCTTTAAGAATGGAGCGTTCGGAGACGCTTACTCACACAGTTTATCTGGATTACATAAACCTTTACTAAGGATATGAAATCTCTCAAAATTCTGCTCCTCTACACCCTGAGCAGCTGGACAATTAAATCTTTTTTTTTTTTTTTTTTCTCCAAGCACTGATATACAAAGTATACCCAAATCTGCACATCTGCCTATAGAGAAGGGCTGACTAATGTTCTTGTGCAAGCTTTATGTCAGAGATCCTATCGTGTGTACTAATTATACTTTCTTCTTTCCTACAGTATCTTGTGTATGTCCTTCAGGACTTGCTGATTTATTAGCTTGGAGAATTTTTGGTTTAAAGATGGAAAAGCTACAGCCAGGTTGGTCTGCAAGTATTTAGTTTACTCACAGGACTTGCATACAGTATAAATCCTACTGAGTGGAGTTCAGCAACAGAGGCTCAATAACAAAACAAGCTAGCACGTATAAGGTAGAAAAACAGACACACTCCATATTCAGTGAAAGAACCAATTATCTAAATCCAGGATAAACAGCCTGGTGTCAACACTGATCTCATCCATTCATTCATGCAGCCTCATGACCAAAGGTAAAGTGCATGCCTCTTGGATTTAACTGAAAATCTAAAGACCATCTTAATTTTATTTTCATTTTATTCATGTTTATTTGCTCAGAAGGAATTATTGACAGCCTTTAGCTAAACAACCACCAGTTTATTTTCAAGAGTGAAACTGAGCACGGGGGGTTTTAAGGACTCTATTGTTATTTTATATTGCTGCAAATGTTGCAGCAATTCCTGAGCAAAAAAATGGGCCAAACCCCAACTTGGAAAACGTATTTCTGGAGCAGATTTTCTCACTTGTTTACTTCGGGACTTGCACAAGTTCATACTCTACTGTACCTGTACACATCAGTCACTTCTGTTTCTATTTAGGAGCTTGTTATCAGGTTTCAATTCAATTCAGTTTTATTTGTATAGCGCTTTTTACAATTGACAGTCACAAAGCAGCTTTACATAGTAAAATTAAATTAGGGAGGAATCTAAAAATTTTTCTACAACCCCTACACATCCCT
>JAQMYF010000021.1:26310297-26322646 GCA_030014195.1 Neosilurus mollespiculum
ATATATTTCTCTGGTTTAGTGTTTATTATGTTTCGCTGTTAATTATTTATGTTTGGATGTGATCTTATCATGATGTTATCATATTGAGCTCATTTTGCATACCTTAGCCTTATCTCGTCGTGCCATTCTCTTGTATGCATCTGTTAGAGAAACATACCATTTAATGTGTGTAGATTTCATTTGAATTCGAGAGTAGAAAGAATGAAAAAGTGCAGAAGGCTCAAACCCCTCCCCCATTTTGCTCTTGAAAGTTAGCAAGACACAGCCTGACTTGAAACAGCAGGCCTATTTGGTTTTGTTCTGTTCACTAATGTCTGATGTTACAAGACCTATCATTCGTAAGGAACTGGATGCTTCCAAAAATTAAAAAGTCAACAGCATATAATTAATTCTGCTGACTTATTATAAAGTCTTCCTTTGCTGACATTAACTGACATGGTAATTGTGTTATCAACAAACTGATAGCTTAGCTTTTGCTGGCCAGCGAGTTCAAGGAGTTGAAAAAAACTGCAAGTGTTGCAGTAAATATAATGAAATCCGTGTGGCAGCCTGGAAAAGGCTATTTGCATATGTCTTGTAAATAAGGTTATTGCATATTAAAGCCTGAAAAAGTGAAGCAAGGAGAGGACAAAAATTCTCAATCCTTTGTGGCACAAGGAACAAACTGATGAGAACATGACATTCAATGTATGAGCAAATCACACTTATCTCACAAAGTTTAAGTTATCTTTATTCACATAAGGTCAATAAATAACAATAAAAACATCTATACTGTCTGAAATACGAATATTTAGGTAAAAAAAAGTTGTAAAATCTAGTTTAGGCCAAAACCTGCTACTTACAATTGAGGCAGAACATTTGCATACATGTAGCTTATGATATTCAGTCTCACAACTTTTCCCAACTCCACACATTTCATGTTATCATACATTTTGTTTGACAAGTCAATTAGGGCATCTACTACTCGGGACGAGTGAATTCGAAAATGATATATCTTGTTAATTCATCATATCACAGTTCCAGTAGGTCAAAGTTTACACACACCAAGCTGACTGCCTCTTTATGCGGTCTGGGAGTTGTGAGACGTCAGGTAACAAGCATGTACATCCACCATCAGGAGAGTCCTACAGTACCGTGACCTGAAAGGCTATTGTGCAATTCTCTGTCGAAGTCAAGATTGCAGGTTATCAGCCGGCTTTTGGGTCATGATGTTGGAAGAGTGTTCTTTGGCCAGACAACACAAAAATATAATCATTTGTCCATGATGACCAGTGCAACACATATAGGGGAAAAAGGGTAAAGCTTTTAATCCGATCAACCTCGCCAAGTCTTCAGCAGTGGGGTTTGAGTGTTTTGCTGGGAAAAGGATAGGTGTACTTCAAAAAATTGATCCTTCTATAATAAGGAAAAGGATTATCTGGAAATACTGAAGCAACACCTTAGGACATTAGTCAAAAATGTAAAAATCAACAGAGTCATACAGTATCTGGGTATTCCAGCGGGACAGCAAAGTTATATCTAAGTGGCGTAAAGACATAATATTGACAGTGTTGGAGTGTCCATAGCCCTGGTCAAAGTCCTGACCTAACTTGCTAAGTTATTTGACTATTTCTATTCCAATGGCAGCTCCTCTGGGCAGCCTGATTGGGAATCAGCTCTCGTGCCGTGTCGCTGTGATACTCGGAGGATTCCTGGCCTCTATTGGAATGGTGCTTAGCTCTTTTGCCACCAGTTTAGAGTACCTCTACCTCTCTCTGGGTGTCTTAACTGGTAAGTCACCCTTAATTAACATTGATTTATTCAGTCTCAGCTGTTTTCATCATCAGATTTGTTACTGAAGCCCAAAACATGATGAATATTGTATAGATGAGATAACATGATAAATGCTTGGCTGTCATTACAGAGAAAGTGTTACTTTTCTTTGCAGGTCTTGGCTTTGCTCTCTGTTACACGCCAGCTATTGCTATGGTTGGCATTTATTTCTGTGAGAGGAAAGCTTTGGCCTACGGCATTGCCATGTCTGGCAGTGGCATTGGCACGTTTGTTCTGGCCCCTGTGGTGCAGCTACTGATTGAACACTACTCTTGGCGTGGTGCTCTGCTTATCCTGGGAGGCTTGGTGGCCAACCTGTGTGTTTGTGGAGCTCTGCTAAGGCCTATCACTCTCAAAGAAGAGGAAGCCTTCCCCCTGCCAGTAGACTCTGAGGATGGTTACAGTTCAACACCACTCAAATCTGATCGGAAAGAGAAAAACAGCAAACTGCAGGAAAACAACAAGCAGTGCTGCTTGCACTTTATGCAGGACTACCACTTCCTGCTTATGCCCGACTTCCTAGTCTTGGCTGGCTCCTTCCTGCTCCTGGCCAGTGGTTGCAGCCTGCCGTTTGTTTACTTGGTGCCGTATGCGCTAGATGTGGGTGTCAGTCACCACCATGCTGCCTTTCTGATGTCTATTTTAGGCGTCATTGACATTGTGGGCAACATCACCTTTGGCTGGCTCACAGACAGAAGGTGAACTTCAGTAGATTCTTGCACAGTTTAAAACTTTAATTGTGTGGCAATCCATATGTTTTTACATATACTAATGCAGCTATGGAAAATCATTTAAAGACCACTTTTAATGGTTCAAGACTTTCCTGAACATGAGCATCTCATTTTACTTTTTCATGTACCACAAGTAAAGTTAAAGTATTATAAAATCTAAATTAAAGGTTCTAAGAGCATCAGAGATATTTTAGCAGTTGGCATTTCATCGCACATTTGCTATCCTACAACTTGATCAGAGCCTGATATTTCTTTCCATCTCTAAGTAGAACTGTTAAAAACTATTTTTTCCATCATATTTGTTAAACTACTTTTTACCCAACACGATCATTTCAGGAAAGCTTAAGCAAGTGTAAAAGTAAATAATAAGCAATTATAGTATGAGGCGAAGTATGATATAAAGAAATAATTGTTTGAAGGGTTTGGCTTTGGCGAATAACACCCTCTGAGACCGAATAATTCTCCATATCATGCAAAAGCTAAATTCAATTAACGTTTTATTATTCATTCATCATTCATTCATATTCTAAGCTGCTTCATCCTAATTAGGTTTGCGGGGAGGCTGGTGCCCATCTCAGCCAACACTGAGTGAAGGCAAGGTGCACCCTGAACAGCTTGCCGGACCATTGTACAGCCAATACAACTATTCACACTCAGTCTCACATCTAGGGGCAGTTTGGACCAGCCAGTCAGTTGCGTGTTTTTGAATTGTGGGAGCAAACCGGAGTACCCAGAGGAAACCGACACAAGCATAGGGAGAACATGCCAACTCCACAAAGAAATGCCCAAGCCTGGGAATCGAACCCAGACCTTCTTGCTGTGAGGCGGACATGCTACCGTGCTATCCAGTTTTATTATTAATTCAAACTATTTATTAAGGTAAACAGTCACATTACCATTTTGCTCAAGACGAAGGTCCTGGGTTCAAACCGTGTTCATGGTGAAGGCATTTCCGTATGAAGTTTGCATGTTCGCCCCGTGTTTGCATGAGTTTCCTCCGGGTACTCTGGAGTACGTTCCTCCCACATTTCAAAGATATGCCCCTAGGTGTGAACGTGAGTGAGAATGGTTGTGTGTATGTGTTGGCCTCGCAGCACTCTGGAAAGCTGTTCAGAATGTAAACCACTTGGGATCCTTGGAAATTATAAACATAAGTTAAAGGTGCCTTTTTGGCCCCAGTTATATTGGATGGGTTTTCCCAGATCACTACACAATTAAACTATTTAAAGTGCCTATACTTGAATCAATAGTCTCATCTGACAGCCTGACAAGTCTGTGCTGTCTAGTTGAGAGATAATATATTCAAATTCAAATTCAAAATAATTTGACTGAAAATGTGTATAGACATCAGTCACTAATTAGAAGCAGTCAAATAAGTAATGAGTGTACAATACATTTATGTCATCCTTTTCCAAACCATACAGGTGTTTGAAGAAATACAGGAGCATCTGTTACATGGCTGCTGTAGGGATGGAGGGGCTCTGCTGCTTTCTCATTCCGGCCTTACATACATTTGCTTTGCTGGTGCCCTTCTCAGTGCTCTATGGCTATTTTGATGGTGCCTATGTAGCCCTTATTCCTGTTGTGACATCAGATGTAGTAGGGACAGCATGCCTGTCATCCGCACTTGGAATTGTTTACTTACTGCATGCTATTCCATACCTGCTTAGCCCCCCGATTGGAGGTGAGTGCCACCCGGTATTTTATTTGTATGCATTACATAGTAATTGTTTTGAATTTTTCTGATTGAAACTGTTTTACTGGGAAATAAGTATCACAGAAGTGCAGACAAAAACAATTATATTATATATTATATAATTAATTATAAATATATCATATAATTATAATATTATATAGATATAATATTATATAAATATGATATATCTAAGCTTGTATCTAATATGGTTGATGTTTGATTCTTATGTTGCTCAGGCTGGTTGGTAGATACTACAGGCACCTACACGGCGACGTTCTTCCTCAGTGGCTTTGCGCTGATCTCCAGTGCACTCCTGCTGTGCACCATTTCTGTGGTTCGCCACTGCCAGAGAATTCAGAGGAACTCACTAAGCAAAGTCTCCACACCAGAAGCATGTGAAGCCAAACAAATAGAGTTTTATACTGCAAAAATCTTATAGTGTTGACAGTCCTATCATGTCTAAGATCTATTATCTACAAAATATTCATTCATGATCCTTAGTAGTTGGTTGGAGGAAAAACATTTGTAGCATTACCAGCACATTTTCAAGGTCTCAGATCTCAATAATGTGCCTTTTCTATCTGGCTAACTTTCTGTTGAAAAGCTTAGATTGTTAATGAAAAGCTCGAAACAGAAAGGGTGAGTTAGAGCTGGTGCATATTGCATCAAGGTTTTTTGTTTATTCTGTTTGTCAAAGAGTGTCATGTAACTTGAAAATATGTTTGTTCCATTTAGACTAGTATTAATGTACTGGAGTAGAGAAAATATATTTTATTATGAACAGAACTGTGCAAGGAATATCAACTTCATGATTTTGCTTTAAGTAGGCAAGACCAGGATTTGATGAAATAAGTGCCACAAAAGGGCACTACTGATTTTACTCAATCTGATCTTGGTTGATTATTGGAAGCTGCCTTCACCTTGAACAATGTTTTTATTAGAGATACACTGAATTTTCCAGGACAATTTCCATTCCTATAGTTTTGTGACCTGCCAATTTAAAATATATTATATATACAGAAAACATCTCTTAAAATGTTCTCAAAATGTTATTTTTTTACAAACATTTTTTTAACTTTATTAGTATTATTATTATTATTATTATTATTAATATTAGTAGTAGTAGTAGTAGTAGTAGTAGTAGTAATCATAATCATAATAATTATTATTATTATAATTATTATTATTATTAGTAGTAGTAGTAGTAGTAGTAGTAGTTCTAGTAGTTGTCTAATAATAATATTGTATTACTACTACTACTACTACTATTAATGATAATAATAACAATAATAATAATAATTATTATATAATTATAATAATAGTAATAATAATAATAAATACATGCACGATGGGTTAATTGGCTCTTGAGTACAATTCAAATTAGTTATATATGTATAGCACTTTTAACAAATTACATTGTCACAAAGCAGCTTTACATGTTAAATAAATTTGGTAAAGAATTTAAACATTCCTCTATAAACCCTATACATCCCTAATGAGCAAGCCTGTGGTGACAGTGGGAAGGAAAATTTCCCTCAGATGACATAAGAAAGAAACCTTGAGAGGAACCAGACTCAGAAAGGAAACCCATTCTAATTTGGGTGAAACCAGATGAAAATATAAACCATGTAGAAGAAACTTCACTATATTTTAATATAAAGTCTAGTTATTTGTTTTATAACTGTAATGGTAATTGTAGTCTTAAATCATTTAAATAAAGTAGTTTATATCACCAGCAGTAGAAAGTCATCTTCCCAGTTTCTGAATATAAATTTAGGTCCATGTGGAACATCATCAGCAGGAACACGGGGCTTCTAAGATGAGAACTCCAAACAGTAGTAGCACATCAAGATGGATCACAGGATTCAGATCTCAGAAGTAGCATATGTACCAAAAAAAAACAAACCTTAACAAACAAAAAAACATCCAAATATCACAGTTTACCAGAACTCTGTATGCCTGAGAACCCCCAGATCTGCTCCTTTACCTAATAAAAGGCTATTAACAAAAAGTTAAAAAAAGTTTTCAGCCTAGTCTTAAACACTGAGACTGTGTTATGTAAGTAATATTCCTGAGATGAAAGAAAGCTGTCTGGGTAATGTTTTCTACATGAGCTTCAAATGAAGGATCAATAATCATACCAAGGTCCTTTATCGCTGCACATGATGAAATTGAAACATTATTCAAACTTACTACATAACCAGAAAGCTTATTTCTAGCTGCCTGAGGTCCAAGGACAGGTACTTCTGTCTTATCAGAATTTAATAAGAGGAAGTTAGTAAGCATCTAGTGTCTAATGTCCTTTACACATTTCTTAACTTAATTAAGGTGGTGTTTCTCATCTGGCTTTGCTTTAATATTCAACTGCGTGTCATCAGTGTAACAGTGTAAGTTAATACCCTGTTCACGAATAATATTACCCAAAGGGAGCATGTATAACAGCAGGCCTAGAACAGCCTAGAGGGCTGTTCCCTTAACTTCAACAGCATTTTCTAATCTATCAAGTAGAATAGTATGAAAAGTTTTGTCAAAAGCTGTACTAAGGACAAGTAACACAAGCAGGTATGCTCTTCCAAATTACCCCTAGGTGTTAATGTGTGTGAATGGTTGTGTGTGTGTTGGCCCTGAGATGGTGTACCCCACCTTCGCCCAGAGTCTTCCACGGTTTTAGCTAATGGATGGATGGATAATAGTAATAGTTAGACTACTACTACTACTAATAATAATAATAAAAACAATAATGATAATGATAATAATAATTTTTATTATTATTATTAACACTGGGGTTTTGTCAGTGCCCACTCTGTGGTCTATGTGTGCTTTTCTCTCCCTCCAAAAGCTCTTTTAGTGCAGTGATGGCTAGAATGATGCTGGCTTTAGCCGCACTTCCTTTGTTAGCTTCTTCAAGCTGGTCATGTTCAGCTGGATGATGGTGTTTTAAGTGTCAAATTAGGTCTGTCTTTCCGAATGTTTTCATGGTGTTTCCCTCATGCTTTACTTTGGCCTTACATATATTAAGATTGTGAGCTTATACTATTATTAATTGCAAACTTACAGTGAAGAACTTCCACACTGACATGTTACATGCTAGCCTGTGGCTATAAGCTTGAAAGTGTCTGTGACATTAATACATGTGCCGAACCGGTTCAGAGTTGGAAATATGTGACTGCCCAGCCAATCTCTGGTCATGGCTGTGTACACTGGAAATGAGCTGCTTCCAATCTTTTGAAATTTTCCTGGTGCATCTCTAACTGATATTAAGTCCCTTGACAGATTAAATAATCTTTAGTGATCCCTTTATAAGTGAGTTTTGCACATCTTTATTTTATGAAAGAATAATGTGTTACAGTGTCTTTTACAGTAAATATGTTTTAAACTTAATCATGATTAATAAAAGATTTACCCAGTGAAATAAACCTTCTGATTAAACAGTTATTTTTGGTAAAGTGAGAAAGTGTAGATGTTTAATACTGTAAATCTTTAAATGTGTCTGTTAATTAACACCGCTTGGTGTTGCCTCACCCGTTCTGTTTCATTCTGTTTTACGTAAGCAAATTGCACAGATGTTTCTTTTCCAGGTCTGGAGCCAGGCCAGATTCCCATACGGTACTATGAGCCACTTGTCACAGTCTCTACCCCGGTACTCCTGAGTGAGCTCTACACATTTCTTCAAGAAAACGAGTGCATCTTAAGGAGACCCTAGAAAGTACTTCACAAATCCTAAAGAGCTGTATGTCTGTGCAAGTCTCGCTTCTTCTCCAAGCTTAAGGTCAGCATGCTGTTCCAACCTATTTAAAAGATCTGTGAGATCCAGCTCTTTTCAGATCCCAGGTGAAGTAACATTCAAGTTTGCCTAATTCAGCTTTGAGGTGTGTGGCATCTGTTAAGCTGTAACACAAAATAATAACTGCTTAAAAAAAATTTTTCTACAGACTCAAGCTTGCCTTGATTTAAAAACTCACACTTATAATTCCTACCTCATTGTTATCATCTCATACGTTTAGGGGAAATTTCTTAATATTATTAATTCAGAGGCTCACTGGTTGAAGCAATGGGTTACTGATCCGAAGGTTGGGGGTTCCATCCCCAATACCACCACTGTTGCGCTCTTGAGCAAGGCTCTAAACCCCCAGTTACACAGCTCAACGGCTCTATTTAATGGGTGTGAATTTAAAGAGACAACATAACTGTTCCTTATTTTCCTACAAAGTGGATGAAATAACTGGATCCTGACATGGCATTTTATAAAAATGTTGTATATAAAAATAAACTTAATCCTTATGCTTAAGCGGGCAGTGGTGGCCCGGTGGCAGGGTGCTGGATAACTGATCCCAAGGTCGGGGGTTCAAGCCCTACTATCAACGGGAAGTCACTGCTGTCCCCCCAGTGCAGATAACTGGGTTATCAAAGGCCGGCCATGTCTCTCACTGTCTATGGTGAGAGGCATGTAAAAGAACCATTGCTGATTTTTGTCAAGAATAGGCTGCATAGCCGTCAGCATGTTTCTGCCCTGCGATGGCCTGGCGAGCTGTCCAGGGGTACTCAGCCCTCGCCCAGGGTTGGCTGAGATGGGCACCAGCCTCCCCGTGACCCTAATTGAGATTAAGCGGTTCAGAAAATGAATGAATGAATATATGATTAAAATGCCACAGGATCCTAGACTTCAGTGTAATGGGCAATTCAAAGAGCAGTATTACATAAAAACACCACAGAAAATATTCACTCAGTTCGACTATCTTTCATTCACTTGATGAACCGATTAATCCTACTAAGGTTGTGGGGACCCTTTCTCATCCAACTCTGGGTGAAGCCAAGGTACACCCTGAACAGCTTGTCAGTCCATCACAGGGCAACCACACAACTATTCACGCTCACACCTAGACGCAATACGGAACAAACAATTAGCCTAATGTACATGTCTCGTGACATTGGTGGGGAACCAGAGTACCCAGAGAAAACCCACACAATCATGGGAAGAACATGCAAACTCTACACAGAAACAATCTCGCTGAGCCCGGGACTCAAACCGAGGAACTTCTTCCTGTGAGGCAGATGTGCTAACCACCGTGCCATCATACCACTGATGAACTCACTCTAATCTTGGTTGATTGTTGAAGGCTGCTGTGGTGTTAAACAATATATATATATCAAGTCCCTTGACAGATTAAATAATCTTTAGTGATCCTTTTATAAATGAGTTTTGCACATCTTTATTTTATGAAAGAATAATGTGTTACAGTGTCTTTTACAGTAAATATGTTTTAAACTTAATCATGATTAATAAAAGATTTACCCAGTGAAATAAACCATCTGATTAAACAGTTATTTTTGGTTAAGTGAGAAAGTGTAGATGTTTAACACTGTAAATCTTTAAACGTGTCTGTTAAATAACACCGCTTAGTGTTGCCTCACCCGTTCTGTTTCATTCTGTTTTACGTAAGCAAATTGTACAGATGTTTCTGGTGAATGATCAAAGTTCATAATGACAGTTAGATCCACTGTAGCTGAATACAATTAGACAGTTAAAAACACTTAGCATAACCAGAATATTATGTTTATATATAATCCACGTTTTGGTGAAAGTTCTCAGGACTCTATGGACCTGCATTTCTCTCCTCTCTCCTTATAGAGGTCCTCGGGGCTCTTCCTCTGCATGACTTTTAGATGAAAGTCTATCATTAATCTTGCTCAGATTTTTTGCACTTTTCTTCCCATCTTTTGTGTCTTCATCTATCTTCAGACATTCCATATAATAAGTGATGGCTTCTGGGAGGGATCTCCTTTTGTACTGCTGAAATTCCCCATAATAGAGGTACACTTGTTGTAGGCCCTCGTTTTTCTCTTTAGCTACCTGTAGACTTTGCTGAAACAGCTCTTCTGCACGGTCAAGTTTCCTATCCTGGCTATACTGAAATGCCAGCTCATTCATAGCAGCAATAAAGCCAGGCTTCAGCTCGGTGGTCTTATCTAAATGATAAATGCAGCGATTGCGAAGGCTTTGAATCTCCATACCAGCACTATGGGAGTTTTGATTTGTTTTACATTGTAAATTGGTTATTTTTCTTTTGTAGCAGAGAGCTAGCTGATGGTGTATGAAAGCTGATGTGGGGGACTTTTCTAAAGCTCTTTTTAGCAGGCCGATGGACCTATCCACAGAGCCATAGAGCCTCAAAAATTTACCCACATATCGAATAACATTAGGATCATTTGGAGATCCCTCCATAGCTTCTTCTACAAATCTCTCCCCTTCATCATACTCCTTGGATTGAGCAAGCTTTATTGCTAGGAGAGCTTTCAGCTCATCATTATCTGAATTTGTGTCTATGGCCCGCCGCAGTTGTTTTATTGTTGGTGAGGCGGTTCCACTGGAGCCAA
Organism: Neosilurus mollespiculum; assembly: GCA_030014195.1. Classification (NCBI taxonomy): domain Eukaryota; kingdom Metazoa; phylum Chordata; class Actinopteri; order Siluriformes; family Plotosidae; genus Neosilurus; species Neosilurus mollespiculum. The sequence continues at coordinate 26,320,912 of JAQMYF010000021.1, forward strand.
AGGTTTCTGTTCTATGGAGAAGAAAGGCATAACCACAATTCCACTGAGCATTTGTAGGTTCTAGCTCCAAAGCCTTCTCAAAACACTCTTTAGCTTGGTTGTAGTACTTGCGAGAGAATTTGAAGAAGGCCCAGGCTTTCTCTCCAAGCACTTCATGATGAAGACCCAAATCAGAATCAGGAAATTTTTCCGAAATGCTTCGGATCTTTTCCAGGTAACTCTCACACTCACTAAAGCTTTTCAGGTGGTACTGGAGCCAGGCCAGATTTCCATACGGTACTATGAGCCACTTGTCACAGTCTCTACCCCGGTACTCCTGAGTGAGCTCTACACATTTCTTCAAGAAAACGAGTGCATCTTGAGGAGACCCTAGAAAGTACTTCACAAATCCTAAAGAGCTGTATGTCTGTGCAAGTCCTGCTTCTCCTCCAAGCTTAAGGTCAGCATGCTGTTCCAACCTATTTAAAAGATCTGTGAGATCCAGCTCTTCTTTTCTCAGATCCCAGGTGAAGTGACATTCAAGTTTGCCCAATTCAGCTTCGAGGTGTGTGGTATCTGTTAAGCTGTAACACAAAAAAATAACTGCTTTAGAAAATTAAGACTAATTCTGACTTACATGCCACCTTGCAGCCTAATATAACCATACCGGTTGTTGGATATTCTCTAAAAAAATCTAAATAAAGTCTTAATTAAAAAAAAAAAAAAGCTGAACATGAAATAAAAGATACATGTAGAATCCCAGTGTTCTCGAGTGTTCAGGTGATTTTCTGGTTTCTGCACATGCGTCAGGTGTGGCTTTGTTTTTTTCTTCTTGTATACTGTGACACGTGTTGAAATAAGCATACGTTATGGATGTCAAGTGATTCAAAAATTATCTGTTTTTTATACATATATAGCCCTGCGTTGGCCTGGCGAGTTGTCCAGGGTGTACTCTGTTCTCGCCTGGAGTCTGCTGGGATGGGCGCCAGCCTCCCCACGATTTAGGATTAAAGTTGATTAAGAATTAAAAAAACAAAACAAAACAAAAAAGACAATTATAGACGACAATAAAACCAATTTATTTACTTTTTTCTTAGAGCTAGGAGATGTTTTAAGACTGTCTATACTCGGCAGTGGAATATGTCCTACAGATCACCACATCCACACGTGGCATGATATGTGTGGAACCTGCCACTTTGATTGGGGCGTCAGCAGTGCTCATCAAAGCAGCAGATTTCACACACAACCTCATGCCAGCATTTTGTGCCCCATTTCATTCCAAAGAGATGAAGGCATATATTATGATATTATAATATTATGTGATATTATGATGGTCATAAACATCCAAAAACCAAGCAGCACATAAATTAGTCATCTTAATAAGGCTGGGCTCTTGGTGCAGTGGTGGGGCTAATGGTGCAGTGGGGCGGTGCTCATGATCTAGAGGTTGTGAATTAGAATCTCTTCAGGCCCCCACCGTGCTCTCTCTCTCTCTCTCTCTCTCTCTCTCTCTATATATATATATATATATATAGGATATAAAATCCTGAGTCGATTTTCTATAGAACAGTCGAAGTAATCGAAAAATAATAGTACTACAATTTCATCCCGACAAGCCTGTTTCGTGGTAAAACTGTTTCGTGGTAATACTGTGGTAAAAGAATGTTCTTAATAAATCCCCTGATGAGTGGGCAACCACGAAATAAGCTTGCCGGAATGAAATTGTAGTACTATTATTTTTCTCACATACAATATA
>JAQMYF010000021.1:26326229-26338133 GCA_030014195.1 Neosilurus mollespiculum
TCAGATCGGAGAGGCCGTACCTACCAATCACTCCCTTCCAGGTCACACTGTCATTGCCCACATGGGCATTGAAGTCTCCCAGGACAACGAGAGAGTCCCCAGGGTGAGCGCCCTCTAGCACACCCCCTAGGCACTCCAAAAAGGGTGGGTATTCTGAACTGTTATTTGGTGCATAAGCGCAAACAACAGTCAGGACCTCCTTCCCTACCAGAGAGGTGACATTCCATGTCCCAAAAGCCAGAGTCAGTAGCCGAGGATTGGTCTGACAGAACCCACGCCTTCGGCTGCCACCAGCTCACATTGGAGTGAGTGAGTGAATGAGTGAGTGAGTGAATGAGTGAGTGAGTGGGTGGGTGAATGAGTGAGTGAGTGGGTGAATGAGTGTGTGAATGAGTGTGTGAGTGAATGTGTGAGTGATTGTGTGTGAGTAACAACGAGAGAGTGAGTGTGTGTGTGTGTGTGAGTGAGTGAGTGAGTGAGTGAGTGAGTGAGTGAAAGTAAGAGCGAGAGAGTGTGTAAGTGAGTGAGTGAGTGAGTGAGTGAGTGAGTGTGCGTGCGTGCGTGCGTGCGTGCGTGCGTGTGTGTGTGTGTGTGTGTGTTTGAGTGTGTGAGTGTGTGTGAGTAAAAGTAAGAACGAGAGAGTGTGTGTATGTGAGTGTGGGTGTGTGAGTGAGTGTGTAAGTGAGTGAGTGAAAGATTGAAAATGAAAATGCTAATCTAGATGTAGGCTATGTGTACAGGGAAAGAACCCTGAAATTTAAAAAAATCTAGAGATTATATCTGAATCATAGCTCATGTTCAAAAAATTATATAGATAAGGTTAATAATATAGTGAAACTTAATTTCAGAGATTGAGTGAAGATACAGCACACCTTGATTTTTGTTAGTGTATAATTTACCAAATCAATTCGACTCAAGCATGTAAGTATATACTTCAGATACAAATTCAAATTCACATCATTATTGTAACTTTCCAAACAGATGTTTATTTTTATCAAAAAATTCCCAAAAGTATTATTACTTTAAATCATCTTGCTCCTCCACTCCTTGGAAAACTTGTCTATAAAAGCACAAAGGGGCTGGTCCGTAGTGATTGTGCAACACCATTAAGGAAGCATGCTTTTACAATCAACATTTCCTGTTTATGCCATCACCATTTTATTTCCATGATTCACAAGATTGGAATTAACACCATGCGGAATAAGATACATAAAAACCACTGATTCGTTCTCCAAGTAAATTAAAACGTAGAATATGTACAGCAATGCTCACACAAACTAATGTTAGGATTATATTTCATTTACATTTATTACAATTGCATTTGGCAGACAACCCTATCCCAAGTGACTGACATTTTTTCATTTTTATACTACTGAGTAATTGAGGGTTAAGGACCTTGCTCAAGGGCACAAGAGTGACACCTTGGTGATACTGGGGCTTGAACCCCTGAGCTTCAGATCTGGAATCCAGAGCCTCAGCCACTGAGCCATCACTTTATTATTATGAATTATGCTGTGTGTGTGTGTGTGTGTGTGTGTGTGTGTGTATTTAATATATTAGTTTTAAGTGTCTCATAAGCATTCTCTTTTATTGTTGCTTTGAGAAAGTTTTCCTTTTTCCCCCACTTGCCCAGAGACAGCAGCCAAATAGACAAAACAAAAGAAAACAAATAAATAAATAGTGAGTGAGTAATAAATGATTTACAACATGTATGTACAAGCAGCAGTACTGCAATAAAATATAAAATACTTTTAAAGCCTAGGGGCAGTGGTGGGCTGGTGGTAGAGTGCCGGCTTACTGATCAGAAGGTCGGGGGTTCAAGCCTCACTATCACCAGGTTGTCACTGCTTTCCCCCCAGTGCAGCAACTGGGTTATTAAATGTCTGTGGTGAGAGTAAAACAGTAGCGTGTTTCTGCCCTGCGAGCTGTCCAGGGTGTACTCTACCCTCACCCAGGGTCGGCTGAGACCGGCACCAACCTCCCCAAGACCCTAATTAGGATTATGTGGTTCATAAAATGATGATGATGATGATGAACTTTTAAAGTCTGGGTTATTTAATTTAAATGACGTTTAACATCTTCATATATACAAACCACAGGTTCAGCCTGAACGAGTCTAAGAAGTGTCACAAGTCTTCCACCGAATTTCTCACATCTTCAGATATGTCAGTGCCTTGTCTTGTCTTGTTTGTTTGTTTTTTTCCATTCTCTCTTTCTTTATAACATATCTTACTGTAGATGGCTTATCACATTAGAAACTTTTCTGACCCCCTACAGCAGCGGTGAGGGGGATTCTACTATGTGTGTGATACAAGATTATCATTTACTGTGGGTAACATTTGTCATCATTGACGATAATGTCTCAATACATGGTGAACTTTAAAAAAAGTAATTAAAGTGATTATTATTCATCGGTGGTATGCATTAACCAGAAGGAGTGAAATCTGATGCTGCTTTTAACTTTGCTTTTATAACTGCTCTACAAACAACACATACAGGAATAACACCTCCACATTGAGACATGTCCTAACACAGTCTGTTAGTTCTTTTCATTGAGATGAATCTGTTCAAGATTCAAGTAAGATAGAACTTTTTTACATCAACAAAGGTCAAGTAATAAAATAAATAAATTTGTAAATTTAAATTAATTTTGCCTTCATGTACATTTTAGCCACATTATTATTCTTATTGTCTTTATTACTTTTTATTTGAATGCTTTTACCCGTTAAAATTCTATTCTAATAAACAGTGCAACAGAGTTTGGGCTAATTTATGCATACAGTTTTTCTGTTATTCAGAAGAATTCATTTTATGTTTTTCACCCATGGAAGATCCTAAACTTATATCAGTTTGAAGAACGGAAGAATATCCAGTTGAAGCCTTATTTTGTAAATGCGATAACTAAAAAATAAAGTCTCTCAAATGTTGTGCCATTTTTAGCCCTTGTTGAGTTTACAGCAAGATGAGAGTTGAGCTGAACAAAGTATTTAAAAAAAGGTGACACGTTTTCTAAGGATAACTACAGGCTCTACCGGCTCAACATTGGAAAACAATGCGGCTATTGTTTAGACAGACTGAAATGAAAATTATATTTGGCTCCATGCCCAGAGGTGGTAAGTTGTAGCTTGCAAATTGTTTTTTTTTTTAAGATGGAAAATCATCATAAGTTTGCTTTGTTTTCTTCCATACCAGTATAACCTTACTGGTGACTGATAAAGAATCGTTGGTTATGCTATCCATTATTTTTCTTCAAAATTTCAGTCCATTCCCAGATAGATAATGTATGTCTCGTGATTCTGATCCAAACACTAGGCCGGTAGTGACAAAAGGGAACACATAGCTTCTGAGTCATTACGCACTTTCATCACTTCCATGTAACATGTACTCATAACTGATGATGCAATCCCTCCACTTTGTGGAAAGTGATTGTGTACAGAAGTGGAGACCAAAAAGGGGAAAGTTCCAGCATTTCAAGGCTTGCTACTAAGTCCAGCATTATGGAAAGCAATAAAATGTTTCCAACTTGTTATATTTGTAACTTGTCCAACAACTGCTATAAAAAAAATAATAAATAAATAAAAAAACTTTATTGTGTAGAAGTCCACTGTATAAAAACAAGACTAATTCTGATCTATTTATGGTTGCTTGTAATTTAATTGTGTGTGTGTGTGTGTGTGTGTGTGTCTACCACTACCAAGAGGAAATGGAAAATGCAGGTGTTCCATAATTATACTGGTTCTATACGATGTATCACAGCACACGTAATCGAAAACTAATAGAAACAAATTTCCACTGTATCATATTAGCAGGTCATGTTAGATCTGGAGCTCAGATTAAGGTCTGCCATTTTCTTCCGCTGTATGCCAAGTTCTTCATTCCCACCGACTAACACACAAATGTAGATAGACAGGCTTATCAAAATATCCCCTGGGTATTACTGAATGCGTGTGTTTGTACAGTATGGTGCAGTACTTCACACTAATTGTTTCCAGAGTAGGCTTTGTACCCTCCATGACCCTGACCAAAGAAGTTACTGAAGATGAAGGAATGAATCAATTAATTGTGATTTCAGCGTGGTGTTGTAGTTGCTTCTGTTTGTGAATGATAATAATAATGATAATAATAATAATAATAATAATTATTATTATTATTATTATTATCATGAATTACAACAACAACAATAATAATAATAATAATAATAATTATTATTATTATTATTATTATTATTATTATTATTATTATGAATAATAATAATAACAATTAGAACAAAGCTATTAAAAGCCAGACTATTAAAAATTTATAATTCTTGTATGCCACAATACCACACACACAAAAAAAGTAACTTACTTGATTTTTGTTAAATAAATAAATCAATGAATAAACCGTAGGGTATCTATTTATTTGCCCATACATTTTAAATCAGGTGCTATTTATATACTGAACCGAAGTAGGGACTTTCCGTTTAACTAAAAAAAACATATCTGGCCACTAGGGGGCAAAAGAGGCAAACTGAATGAGTCATACACAGAAAAAAAGAGGTTGGTCGCATCTGTGTATATCTTACCATCTGATTTTCTTTTTGAATCAGCAAAACCTGAATTTAATACCCCATGTGCCTAGTAAAGTGCCCTTCACGTTACTGTCCTGTGTGTGTGAACTCAACACCAGTACTCCATTCTAAACATTACTTTGCAATTTATTAGTTTGTCACTGAAATGTAGATGTGATGTGGAACAGATAAGGATCTGATAGGTAACCTGTAGTTTTTAGGGAAGTGTGTCTGGCTTAAGGTTATAAATATAGTGTACATTTTTAGGGGAATCTCTATAACGTTACTAAACTTCCACTTCCTTTGTGATAGAAGCTGCTTTTTGGATGTCCATGTCCAGCAAATAAAAGATATTGCCTACAGTTAAATGTAACGAATATTTCTCTTTATTACGCCAATTTCCAGATTCATATTTAAGCCATGGAACTGTATAACTTTATTGGCAGTACTTATTCTTAGTTCCATTGGGGTTTTTGTTAGAACAAAGCATAGATGGATGGATGTATGGATGGATGGATGTATGTATGTATGTATGTATGGATGGATGGATGGATAGATAGATAGATAGATAGATAGATAGATAGATAGATACTTTGTTGATGTAGGTAATTATTTCCAAAAAATTAATAATGACAAAGAACACACACACACACACATTCTTGTTATTACAACTTTATTCATAGAATAAAAAAACGTGAAATGAACCATCACACAAGGGGCACCATTATTCTACAAAAAGTGGGGCAGAACTGATATCGAAGCAACAGTTGCCACCAAAGTGTTGTACACTACTTGTACCAGTATATGTACCATTCTTTCCTATAAATTACCAGATGCCTGTCTAATGTATGTAAATGTATCACATTTTCTTTTGAATTGACTTGTCCGTGTCATATTCTCTGGATTTCGCACTGTGACATCAGTGCCGCAAACTACAAATGGTGGCCTTTACAAACAGGCTAATTCAAACTAATAAGTGCATTTTAACAAATTGCAACTTGCCACCTGATGATGGAAAATATGCATTTTTTTATACATATTTATATTTGTACTTTAAACAGGGCAGTGGTGGCTTGTGGTTAAGGCTCTTGCTTACTGTTCCAAAGGTCAAAGGTCTGTTGGGCCCTTGAGCAAGGCCCTTAACCCTTGATTGTTCAGTTGTATAAAAATGATAAATGTAAGTCACTCTTGATAAGAGCATCTGACAAATGTCTTAAGGTAAATTTGAATGGAATGGGAAAAAATAAGTATTTATTGTGCCAAATGGCTTGAGAAAAAACATGAGGAAAAGAGTTGACCAGTTCTGATTTTACTGGTGTAGGGATGCAAAGGGTGAAAACAAGTCTCCACTAAGATGATCAACTCCTTTGAATGTCACTCAGCAATCATAGGATGGCATCAAGTGTTATAATATTGCAATAATTGTTGCAATAATGTTATTTTTACAATAACAAAATTGATCACAATGTATATTATGCGTGGCGGCACGGTGGCGTAGTGGTTAGCATGTCAGCCTCATAGCAAGAAGGCTTGAGTTCAATTCCCAGTTTGGGCATTTATGTGTGGAGTTTGCATGTTGTCTTGCATGTGCTTGCGTGGGTTTCCTCTGGGTACTTCGATTTCCTCCCACAGTCCAAAAACATGCGCAGTAGGCTAATTGGCTATTCCAAATCATTTGTAGGTGTGAGTGTGAGTGTAAATGGTTGTGGGAGTGTTGGCCCTGCGATGGTCTGGCGAGCTGTCCAAGGTGTGCCCTCGCTCAGAGTCGGCTGAGATGGGCGCCAGCCTCCCCGCGACCCTAATTAGAATTAAGCGGCTTAGAAAATGAATGAATGGATGAATGTGTCCTATGCTATAAAAGCAATTTTCAGATACAAAAGAACATAAAAGGTAATGCAGACTGCTCGTAATCAGTGTCACTGCTGAGTCAGGAAGCACTTGTGCGCTTGTGTACACCTGTGGCCACTTCAAGCTGATAAGACACCTGCCATAAACACACATCTCCAAACACAGGATGTGTTCATTAGTTCCAATTCTGTGCTTTTATGCTGTTCTTTTGTTTTTACTCTGGATCTGTACCCATAGTTGCTTTGCTTTTGTTCCAGGTGTTTTGACTTTGGTTTTTTTTCTGCTGCTTACTCCAGTCTGGGATGAAAAATGCCCTGTTTTTTCCGTGTGTAACCTGGGGTCTGCTCCTCAACCTTCTGTTTACTGTAATATACAGATTTAGGCATTGTCTAAAAGCAGTGCTCCATATAGATGTTTCTGTTGATAGGTCTCCAAGCCTGGGTTTGTTTTTCAAGCACTCTCCTTTCAGAGAGTTTCCACTTACATTTGTATCACCTGTCTTGTTAGTTTAACTATGCCTTTAATGAGCTCATGTTCTTTCAAGCTTCTGATTTTGGCATGTTATTTACTTGCTTGTCTGTCTAGAGCTACACTCTTTTTTTATTCAGTGTGAGTCTGAGTGGTGGTGTATGAGCCTCTGTTTTTGGGGTTTTGATTTCATTATTAATAATAAAAGACAATGTTTTTGTATTGCTACCCATATTCATGCAGGTAAGCGATATATAACAGCTAATCAGCATCAACTCAGTGATGCAGCAGCCTTATTGGGTTTCTTGTGGAGGGCATGCATGCACACTGGATGGACACAGGACAAACATCCAGGCAATATTTCATTACAAAATATAATAGGCCTAATTCTTTTATAAGCTCAACATTATGCAGATTCTTCAACAAAATTAAGTCAACATTATGCAGATTCATTGTTGGTGTAGTCATGAAATGTATTCACAACAATTCACATTTCTTATAAATCTCAATACTCATTTCTTAAGAGAGCTGATGATATAAATGTTTATATCACAATAATGATATGATATCACCTACCAACACGTCCTCAGTGGAGGAGGAAGATCCTGGAGGTTCGGGTGGAGGTCCGCCCATCAATGGGGCTGAGGTCGCCGAAGTAGTCAAAAAGCTCCTCCATGGCCGGGCTCCAGGGTGTACGAGATCCGTCCCGAATACCTCAGGGCTCTGGATGTTGTAGGACTGTCTTGGTTGACACATCTCTGCAACATCGCATGGTCATCATGGGCCATACTTCTGAATTGGCAAACCAATCTGGTTTGGCAGGTCCCAATTCTAAAAAGGAGTACCAGATGATGTGTTCCAACTATCGTGGAATCACACTCCTCAGCCTTCCCAGGAAAGTCTATTCAGGAGTACTAAAGAGGAGCATTCGACCGATAGTATAACCTCGGATTTAGGAGGAACCGTGTTGGTTTTCGTCCTTGCCACAGCCCTGTTGACCAGCCCTACACACTCTACAAGATCCTGGAGGGGGCATGGGAGTTTGCCCAAACTTTGTGGACTTAAAGAAGGCTTTCAACCATGTCCTCTGGCTATCTTGTGGGGTGTGCTCCGGGAATACTCTAGTGCACCGTACCCATTGCTACAGCAAGAGCTTGGTCTGCATTGGTAACAACATGTTGACTTCATCCCTGGTGAGGGTTGGACTGCGCCAAGGCTGTCCTTTGTCACAGGTTCTATTCATAATTTTTTGGACAGAATTTCTTGGGGCAACCGAGACGTTAAGGGGTTCTGGTTTGGTGGCCATAGTCTCTTATTTCAGATGACATTGTCCTTTTGGCTTCATCAAATCATGACCTCCAACTCACGTTGGAGCAATTCGCAGCTGAGTGTCCACTAAGTCATAAAAATAAATGGGACAAGCGTCCAGCAGAACTACAGCCAGAAGTCTTCAAAATGATCTTGAATCATCAAAAGAACTTTCCAACAATTTTCCCAAAATACATAAACACAGAAAAGAGCTCTTTGTTTTTGGATGAACAGAAAAATTTTGGAAGGCAAGACCCAAGAGCTCAACACTGTAACAAACACTAACACAGTGTAGAACTAGAGTGGCACTTGTAGAGTGCAAGGTACCTCCACCACACATCATGGATAATGTAATAAATAGGCCATATATAATTACTGCTTTTAATTACCCATGTGTTCATCTTACTGTATGTTCCGTAGTATGTGGACATGATGAAATAAAAAAATAAAAAAATCTTGTTTGAAGATTTCATGAGATGCCTGGGGTCTGATGGTTTTCAAGGTAACCCAAGCTCACAGGTAACTGTCTCATAAATGAAAGTCCATGAATGGTTTCCTATTAGTGTATCATAGTGATGGCACGTCTATCAGCATTGGTTTCAAAGATAAGTGCTCTATCTACAAAATCTGCGACTTTGCTCTGACCTTCACCTTTGACCATCACATTCCAAAATCAAATCATCTTTGGGATGTAGGTAGGATAGTGTCCCCGTGAAGTTCAACAATAAAACAACAGTGATTGCAATGCCTGTGCCAAAACTCAGTTTTGGGAGGAAGTAACCAGATGGGCCCTGCTTTACACAGCATCAGTGAAAACCAAATTAAATCTAGAACACTGGCAATGCCAAACTCTTTGCACTGCCAGTATGAAATAGTGTAATGAGAATGCTGTGCTGTAAAATAGTGTAATGAGACTCTAAACAGAGACTATGAATTGGCTCCCCACTGTCAGAGATAGAAAGCATAGATGGATACTGACCAAGAAAAAGCCCAATGCCTCCAGTCTTGCTGGGAGTGGGGTGGGGTGTCAGCTGACTGAGCCAAAGCGGAGAAAAGAAAAGCATGATACAACATACAGTATATCATTTCTTGATATCCATTGTGATCCACCCATGCCTGGAATTTTCATGGGTAACATGATGTGATTATGTGTAATATAATGGGTAATATGTTCAGTGACAAACAACCCTCATTTTTGCAACCATCTGCTGTACGTGGATGTTCAAGAGTTTCACAATGGTTCATATGACCAGTAATAGGTTATTATGGATCCTCATGTTTTAATCATAAGATCAAGCTGAATACATGCTAATTCTGCTATGAACTTGTGTCTATGTATGCTAAGCCTTTGCCAAAATATGGCAGAGAAAAAGACAGACAGACAGACAGACAGACAGACAGACAGACAGACAGAGTCCCAAAGTTCATAAGCAGTGAGAATTTTGCAGATTAAGACAGATAGAAAAAGACAGTTCAAAAAGAATTCAGACATTGCACCACAGCATTCTCCTGCTTATTCCAAGATAAATCGGGTTAATCCTAGGCGTCCAATGCGATGGTGACTAAAGGAGTCCTTTAAGAGAACAGCTGCCTTCCCATTTTCGGTCAAAGCACATGCCAAAAGAGCATAAGTTCGTCCACCGCCCAGTAGCAAACATTACTCCACACTGCTGCTGCATTTCAGCTCAATAATTCACTGAACTCATTCAGTTATTCAGACCTTTCAGGGTAGATTATTGTCACAGGCTAGTTCTGTTTAATTTTTTTAAATCTTAAAATGAATTATTGTACTTTATTACTGGATTTTATAACTTTTTTTGCATGGCAGTCATTGTTGAGTGGTATAAATAATACGTCGTGTTACTGTATGTATTTTTATAACATTCTTATTTGGGCAAATGGAAAGGCTGTAAATGATAACAATAGTGGCTTATAATTCAGGTCATGTAGACCTTCATTCATTTTATAGTTTTCCCACCTGTAACACAGCAGATTTACCCTATTCAATAAGTATTTTAATAATTTGTGAATAATGAAGTGCACAGCTTCAATTCAGTTCAATTCACTTTTATTTGTATAGCACTATTTACAATTGACATTGACACAAAGCAGCTTTAAATAGTAAAAGTAATTTAAGAAGGAATCAAAAAAATGTTCTACAACCCCCAAGACAAACCCCTACACATCCCTAATGAGCAAGCCCACAGCAACAGTGGCAAGGAAAAACTCCCTCAGTTGACACAAGGAAGCAACCTCGAGAGGAAGCAGGCTCAAAAGGGAAACCCATCCTCATTTGGGTAAAACCATAAAATACAAACCATATAGAAAACTGTATTACAGTCCAACATGTAGTCCAGTTGGTTATGCCACAACTGTAAGTCCTAAATAATTACTAAATAAATACAGCTGGGGGCTAGTGCTGAGAGTCAGTGGCATGATGAGAGGAAGTCTCAACTTGGATGTGAGCACATCTAAACATGGCAATGAAAATGTGCTCAGTGACCTTCTAATATGAATCGTATTAATGATATCTTACTCTGAAATTTCATACATGGTTAGCCCTCCAAGTATACACATCTCAGATTTCATAATTTCTATTCCTTTGCCCTGTGTCCTTATCCCCCTCCTAAATAAGCATGCATTACACCTACAGGTAGACAGATAGGCATGCAACCTTAAATACACACACACTGTAATTCTCCATGCTAGACTGTGGGGTTTTTTTTTTCCCAACCCACTGCTTCCGCAGGGTTCTTTTCCTTCCTTACATGCCTGAGAGACGAGCAGGCTGCCAAGTCTCTCCTTATTTACCGAACAGCTCCTTTTTTGGTGCTGCATTAAAGACAGCTAACAGGGAGGAGAAAACTGTAGCATTTCACTGTGAACCACTGAGTGTAAAGCATGACTTAAAAAAAAGTCAGACACATACTAGTCAAGTGTTTACATGAGAAAGATATCCTTAACTTGGCTATCTGTAGACAGGAATGCATCCAAAAAAGAGACAGTGCCCAACCCTGGGTGAAGGATAAACTAGTAATGGTATTATAAACAATCAATCAATCAATCAATCAATCTATCAATCTATCAATCTATCTATCTATCTATCTATCTATTTATTTATTTATTTGTATGTATGTGATTTGTATAACATGTAGTAATGAGAAAGGAAGTGTATTAATAGTATATAGTGTGTGTAATCATGTGCACATGTACTTCTCCCATTAATTGTAGTCCTGCAGATATTTTCCTTCTTATTTCAGTCCCTGATAGCTAATCTTGTACATTCCTCACAATTTTCCATTCAATAGTTGAGTAGGAACTTCACATGGCAAGCCTGATAGCAAAAACAAGGTGGAAACAGACTCACTGTAGCTGAAGATCAGAAAAACAAAATCAGACCCACTTAGCCTTTCAAGAGCCGAGCTCATTACCTCCACACACACGGGTCATAAAATCTGAACATGTCAATGTTGAGTGACACAGCCCTGTCAACCACTCAGCACTAGGTATTAAGCTTGCATGGACAGAAACACTGTCATTCAAGGCATCTTAGTTTGTTGCACTCTTAAGACCTATTCACTTGTTCCTCACTGTACTCTTTGGTATGTTCGTGTGATGTGGATGATGCAGGTCACTGGGTGAAGGAAATGACAGCCCCGATAATAAGACACTGTCTTATTTTTTTTTTTCGGCTCAAAAAACACCATAGGGCTTATTTTCGGGGTAGGTTT
>JAQMYF010000021.1:26338233-26350671 GCA_030014195.1 Neosilurus mollespiculum
TTTTGGACCGTTCTGCTGAAGTAAGGGTAGGTCTTATTATCGGGGTAGGTCTTATTATCGGGGAAACACGGTACTTCTGTATTATTTTCTCATTTCCTCTCATTTCGAGTTCCAGTAAATATATATATATATATATATATATATATATATATATATAGAGAGAGAGAGAGAGAGAGAGAGAGAGAGATCATGTGACACTTAGATTGCACACAGATGTACCTTATTTAAGTAATTATGTGACTTCTGAAGGTAATCCATTGCATATTATATAGGAGCTTTATAGCAAAGGGGTGGATTGTTTATTTATTTATTTGTATTTCATCTCACTTCACCAATTTGGACTATTTTGTGCAGGTCCATTACAGGTCCATAAAATCCCAGAAAAAAATCATTTGATTACAGGTTTTGAGGCAACAGATCAGGAAAAATGCCAGGGGGGTGAATATTTCCGCAAGTTATGGATATATATTCTGTATACTGTATTTGCTGTGGCCGGCATTGTGACATGGTGGTAAGCACGATTGCCTCACAGCAGGTCAAGAAGGTCCTGGGTTTGAGTTCTGGACTCAGCAAGGGCATTTCTGTATGGAGTTTGTATGTTCTTCCGGTGCTTACATGGGTTTTCTCCAGGTCCTTGGGTTTCCTCCCACAGTTCAAAGACAAGCACATTAAGCTAATTGGCTGTTCCTGGGGATAATTGGCTAATTGCCCCTAGTGAGTGAGTGTGAATGATGTGTGTTGGCCCTGTGATGAACTGGCGAGCTGTTCAGAGTATACCCTGCCTTCATCCAGAGTCAGCTGAAATAGCCTCCAGTCTCTAGTAGGATGAAACAGTTTAGCAAATAAATGAATAAATGTATTTGCTGTACTCAGAAGTAACTTTTGTAATGCCTGATAGCCTGTTATTCATAAAAATCCATTGTCTTCACTTTGATTATACACAGTGAGTACAGTGACTGGCATCATCCATCACCATAAATCATTTTACTTTCTCAACTACATCTTTGTTGCTATAATCCTTGAACAGTCATGCATGAGGCAATGCCGTAAAATGGCAAGACTGAATAATACTAGCAGGCTTGCAATATTTTAATTATCATAAATTAATCAATAATATTGTCAGACATGTGTACTATTTTGCTTGCATGTATGTTTACTTAATGCAATTCAATCTCATGCATTATTCTCCAGTACATCTGTAGAAGGCCTACTGAGAATTTGTGTACATGCATGTGTGTGTATTTGGAGGGCTAGCCTCAGTTCTGTGTTTATGTTCCTGCACGATGTGGTCTCCATCCTTTCAGAGCAAAAAAAAAAAAAAAAATAGGAGTGAGAGAGAGAGGGGCTGGAATGCCCTGAGCGATGGCTGCCTGGATTGGAGTGTTCTTCCCCAGTCATCCCTATAAGGCTGTAGTAGAGTGAACCCAGTGGGCTGCGTGCGGCCCTGGCTCCATGTTTGGGAGGTGGGAGGGGGCAGAGAAGCAGAGACTGTAGCTACATAAGATCTCCACTCACTGGTCAGGGCCACACCATCACCAAGTGGCTATACCCCCCGGCCCAGCACTGTCAGGGTAAGTGGCCTCCACCCAATTTCTTTCACACCATCTCTGTGTCTGTCATCACTCTGTCTTGCTCACACCTTCTGAGATATGTTTTTTTTTATACAGAATGCTTTGAAGTGGATTTTGTTACAAAGGAATACAGATAGTAGATCAAAATTTACTGGAAGTTGGCATCTGATTACAGCTTACAATAATTTGTGGGTTGCACAAGGGCATGCCATCAAGATGATTTCAAATGAAAACTGAAAGGTGTTTTCCACTCTTGGGTGGCACTGGGGAAAAAAAGAAATATCAAATTGTATATTTTAGAGTTACATAATATATACATATATTTATTTATAATCTATTATCAAATATAAGTAATGGTGTAATAATGTCTACTTGTCCTAGTGTGTTAAAATACAAATGTACCCATAATTCTGCTGTAGTGCATCTGTATCTTTTGCATTGCATATTTATTTTGAATGGTGTTTTAAACCTGTAATACATATGCATGCATGGTCTCAGTAAATCTATATAGATCAGCATAATAAATTAGATGTTTGAGGCCCCTTTTGGATTAAAGTCCCTGTGATTTGTAAAGTTTATGCCTAAATATGGCTTTCTTAAATGGAGTAGAGACATCACTGTGACTCCCCAACTTCTCTCTTCCTTTCAATCCCCCCCCCCTCTCTCTCATGCTCTCTCGCTCTCTTCATAAACTGTTGCAGACAGGGAGGGCCAGGGAGAGTTTGTGAAGTCCAAAGACAGACATGCCTCCCCACTATTTCCAAATTAGGAATTTTTCCCATGGTGAAGCATTCATTCATCAGGGGCAAAGGTGTAGGATTTAGAATACATGGTAGTAGGGCCATGGATGAGTTATGCAGAGATTTTTCATTTATTTATTTATTTATGCATGTACTTATTTGTTTTTGCTTTTTTTCCTCCTCTTTTTTCAGTTTGATTATTTGGAGCACATTTTATTATCAGATTTTACTGTAATTGTACTGGATTCTTATTTTATCTTATTTTATCCTTTTGTATTAAATGGAACTATTGTAGTGTTCAGTGCATACAGGATTTTGTGGAATAGGGTGTGGTCATTATCACACACACACACACACACACACACACAATTTTCACACATTTAAAATATGTTACATTTTGATCAATTAATTAATTAATTGATTGATTGATTAATTAAAAAAAAAATTATTCTTTTTTTCCCCTGTGGCATTTGCAGTGATTGTCTCCTGTTGGACTGAAGAAGGAAATCCGAGCTGAACCATGTGTGACGACGAAGAAAGCACTGCTTTAGTGTGTGATAACGGCTCAGGACTGTGTAAGGCAGGCTTCGCCGGGGATGACGCCCCCCGAGCTGTGTTCCCCTCCATCGTTGGTCGTCCCAGACACCAGGTAAACTTTCCTCAACTACACCACATGGGGACAGTACACTGAAAAATTACCTACAGAAACTATGACGTTTAAATTAGTGAAATAGAAAACATGGCCGTTTCTTCATTTATCTGATAAAGTATGACATTGAATGCATTTTTGTCTGCTTTTAGGGTGTGATGGTGGGGATGGGGCAGAAAGACAGTTATGTTGGTGATGAAGCACAGAGCAAAAGAGGTATCTTGACCCTCAAGTACCCAATTGAGCACGGCATCATCACAAACTGGGACGACATGGAAAAAGTAAGCAGACCTTGCTAATTTAGGCATCATTAGGAAGCAGAACCAGCTGTGAAAGAAGAGGCCAAACAGTTCACCAAAATAGTAACACCTAGCATGCAAGCTCTATGCTAGACATGTGACTGAAATCAAAATAAAGTCATTCTTATCACTAGATGTTTTTATTTGATCTGTGTTCAAACAGACTCCACTTATACCTGGAAGAGTTGTACTGCTTCATGACTCACTGCGCACATGACTCTCACACACACATACACATACGAATACATAAACACCCACACACTAATCTGTCAAACACTCTCCTTCAGGCATGCACTGTTATCGACTAGCAGATGCATGCAGCAGATGGTATTATTCACTTAGCTCTCTGTGACTACTCCATATCTCTCACTTATTAGAAGCATCATGTGTCCCACAATAATGGGAAAATACATGTTTTTGCAGATAAGCCACTAAATTTCAATCAGTCCATTTGTGAGTGAATAATTATAATCTGGACACTTTGACTTGATAGGCCCACAAGATAACTTCTTTTTGCTTTTATAAAAGATCTGGCATCACTCCTTCTACAATGAACTCCGTGTTGCTCCCGAGGAGCACCCGACCTTGTTGACAGAGGCCCCACTCAACCCCAAAGCCAACAGGGAGAAGATGACCCAGGTCAGACTCTGCATGGGCACACCAGCCAATATTTAGATAAAAACTGAAAAGTCTTTAAGACCACATACATTACAGTATTTCAATAATTCCCTCTCTCATTTTGACCTGCAAACTCTTATGTCGCTTCTTTCAGATTATGTTTGAGACTTTCAACGTTCCAGCCATGTACGTAGCTATCCAGGCAGTGCTATCCCTCTATGCCTCTGGACGCACAACAGGTCAATTGTCCCCTTTGGAAAAGCTTTAGCATGTTTAGCTTCAGAAAGAAACAACCTTTGTCTGATCCAACATTTGTTTTGCACAGGTATTGTCCTTGATTCTGGTGATGGTGTCACCCACAATGTGCCCATTTATGAGGGCTATGCTCTTCCTCATGCCATCATGCGTTTGGACTTGGCCGGCCGTGATCTCACTGACTACCTCATGAAGATCCTGACTGAACGTGGCTACTCCTTTGTGACCACTGGTGAATGGAAACACTATTAAAACATTTTCTGTTTATACCTGTTGTAAATTTAAGCCAAATATTGTGTATTTACAAAAAACAAATGATGAAAATAAACTAAGAGAATTAGAGCACAAATATTTTAGCATGAAAACAACAGTGCCAAGTTGCTCAAGCAATCCATTTATTACAGCTGAAAGAGAAATTGTCCGTGATATCAAGGAGAAGCTGTGCTATGTTGCACTGGACTTTGAGAATGAGATGGCCACTGCTGCCACCTCTTCCTCACTGGAGAAGAGCTACGAGCTTCCTGATGGGCAGGTCATCACCATTGGCAACGAGAGGTTCCGCTGTCCTGAGACCCTTTTCCAACCATCCTTCATCGGTAATGCCTCTTTCTAGAGTTTCTGCCTGCACTATTGGATCCACTAGTTCTGGGTTATGATTTTTTTTCTCTCAGGTATGGAGTCTGCTGGTATCCATGAAACTACTTACAACAGCATCATGAAGTGTGACATTGACATCCGTAAGGATCTGTATGCCAACAATGTCTTGTCTGGTGGAACCACCATGTACCCTGGCATTGCTGACAGGATGCAGAAGGAGATCACTGCTCTGGCTCCCAGCACCATGAAGATCAAGGTGAGTAATCTGACTGGATGGATTTGCAGATTCCAAAAGTTTTTAATCAGTTTCAGCTAGTCAGTCCTTACATCCTACTTAAAGTCTTTGCATATCACTGAACTTTTTCATGTAATTGTGATCCTCTGTGGACACTGTGTGTGTGTGTGTGTGTGTGTGTGTGTGTGCGCGCACAGATCATCGCTCCACCAGAGAGAAAGTACTCAGTATGGATTGGTGGCTCCATCCTGGCTTCCCTCTCTACCTTCCAGCAGATGTGGATCAGCAAGCAAGAGTATGATGAAGCCGGTCCATCCATTGTGCATCGCAAGTGCTTTTAAACTCGGCAGCCCCAAGTCCTCAAAACTCTGCTCTTGCTTCCTAGCCTGTAAACTGTGAATGTATTCTCTGGTTTCTCTCCTGTTTTGTCTTTGCACTGCCCACACTTGCGTGAATGTTTGGATTTTTTTCTTGTCATTGATTGTCTTTGTTACATTGGATGAGCAAAGCCGGCAACATGAACAGATTGGGAAGACTCCTGGGGTTAGTGAGGCTCTTGATGAAAATAAAGGAAATGTGTTTTATAATGTTTTATAGAGGAACAGAGCTCACATACTCCCTCTTATGTTCCAAACACCATAAGACACCCCTTGCATGTAATTTCTCAATGCTGTGGGCTTTGAGACAGATTGTATGGATATCTATACAATAACCGCAGGAATGAATAAAGCTCTGCATACTAAAATTATATGTTGGCTTTTTTCTGTGCATGATTCCATTTTAGACCATGAGAAGATATAAATGATTCTGTGTTATTCTGTGTAACAGAGTGCACAAGAGGTACACTTATTTTTGAAGAAGTTGAAACCAAAGATGATCAACTAAACCATCTGTCTTAAAAGTTAAACATTCATTTCATTATTTGCCCACTTAGATTCGGCCCACACAAATTCCAACGTGGCACACATTCGTGAGCAGGAAGGTAGCACCTTCATTACAACCCAACAGCAAGTTTTTTTTGTTAAAAATATTAACACACATTCACAAGTTCTTTTTTCTTTTCTTTAATTTAAAAATGGCAGTAAGGGGAAAACATTGTACAGTCACTGCATCATATTGCCCACAAGTTCCTGTTGCAGAGTAAAACATCACAGGTTTCAGAGGAACCACTGAACCCTAGACAAAGACGTACCTCAAAAAAGAAAGGGGGGAAAACAATGCCACAGCACCCACAATATCCACAATATCCTAACAAGACTCATTCACCATCAAACACAAAACCGAAACCCAGAAAGTTGCACTTTTCTGTTGTACCACTATGGAATGGAGAGTTGAAAAATAAAAGAGGAGCCACTGTTTCTTTGATGTTAGCATGTTAGCATGTGAGGATGATACCTGAGATCACTGGTTCTATCAAGCCTCTATAGTTCCATGGCATTAGCTCCTCTAATAAGGCTTATTAGGCTTCTTTGCTTATTCTACTGTAGGTACTTTGGTTAAGGAGAAAATGAGGCAAAACTCAGGGACATCTGTATGTTTATGCTGTTCAGCTTTACTATTTATTGTAAAGCTCAAACTCCTGAGTACCACAACTAACACCAAGTAGGTCAACATATTAAATTTCCTTCAATAACCTAAATCCTGCCACTCCCTCATTCTCTTCACAGACCTGAAGTTCTTTATCCGGAAATGGCTGCTGTTAGCTGTACACTACACAATACATACTGATAATAGTTTGAGGTCCCTTGACTACACATCAGAGCTGTTACAATTTGCTTTAGCCTAATTGACAAGATACAAACATAGCAAATACATATTGGGTAAAATATATCTGAGTATATAGCAAGAAATAAAAAATAATAATAATCACATCATTTTACATAAGGCAACTGTCTACAAGTATTTTGCATCCTGGTAAAAAGTTCACATTTTGGTTGTGGCATTAATAGCTAAAAGATGCCACCTTCAGGACACACTGTAAAATGAAACCTGACGGAGCAGTCAGTTCAGATCACAAAACTGTCCAAAAAGATTGCTTCTGAACAGGCACAAACGCTAAAGCAAGCTATTAAAAATTCCATAACCAAGTAGAGACAGAGGAAAAAACATCACTCAGTAGCTTTACAGCATCATTACAAGATGCCAACAGCAACCTGGGCAACACAGACTCCACTTCACAGTACTTTTTTGTTTAATAAATAAATAAATACAAAAAAGCCTTCAAGTAGCCGAAGGTAAAAATTTAACTTCTGGGCCTGTGGCTTCTACTGAAGCGTGTCTTCCCTTCATCTGTCACCTGAGGTCCAGTACTGTCGTTTTGGCCTCCTTCACAACCACGTGCTTACAGATCTGTAAATCAGACACATGATTTTCACTTCTCTTAAAAGTGCAGCTGTGTGTTAATGCGTCTCAAAAAGGCACTCGTTTGATTCATATAATCAGACTCTCCTGACTCCAAATACTAACAAAAATATATTAGGACTATTAGAACACTCACTCACTCAGTTATTTGCCAAAACCTATTAGGGTTGCGAGGAGGCGGGAGCCTGTCTCAGCTGACAGGTGGGGTACACTGTGAACAGCTCGCCAGACAATCGCAGGGCAACACAAGCATTCATACTCACACCTAGGGTCGATTTGGAACAGCCAGTTAGCCTAATGTACATGTCTTTGGACTGTGTGAGGAAACCCGAGTACCCAGAGGAAACCCACACAAGCAAGGGAACATGCAAACTCCATATAGAAAATCAAGACCTAGCTAATCCTAAAGTATAATCCTAATGACCCAGCTAATCCCTAGCTAATCCTAAAGTAGAACTAGCTTCTATCTAGCCAGATAGTGTTAGGCTGCATTTCATCAAATTAATGTCAAGATTTCTTCAATGCTTTTAGCAAAATGGTTCCAAAGAGCCAAAAAAAAGGCTCATAAAAAGACAATGTGTAAGAAATATGCAAGCTATTTTCTATTGAAAATGCATCAGCAAAAAAGCTAGTGTAGTGGTGGCTTAGTGATTAAGGCAATGGGTTACTGCTCCCAAGTTCAGCGGTCCAATCCCCACTATCACCACTGCTGGGCCCTTGAGCAAAGGCCCTTAAGCCTCAATTGCTCAGTTGTATAAAAATGATAATTGTAAGTCGCTCTGGATAAGAGTGTCTGCCAAATGCTTCAATTGTAAATGCTGGTGTTAGCTAGATTTTTGATTTTTTATTATTTATGAGAACTGTTAAGTACTTAGCAACAGTATCCATGAAATACTGTAATTTAACAAATCAGCAGTGAATTTCCAGTAACAGAGACAAAAAAACTACAAGAACGCAGAGGTATGATGTAGCAATTAGCTGCACAGCCTTAGGTGAGGTTTTATGGAGAGTATTTTTTTCCACCTTCTGCCCAGTGTTGGCTGAGATATGAAGCAGCCAGATAAGATGAAAATTTCAATAATGCCAATAATATCACTCAGAGATTGCACACACCCAGAGAATAAACAGCCACTTCCAGAAAAGTGGAGACTCCCGGCGCAAGTGGCAGGGCATCCAGGCGATCATCAACTACAGGACAACACCACCTGCTTGTGACAGTGACAGCCTCCCTCCCGGACATGCTAATCTGCACTCGGTTTGAGGCACAGAACAACACGACAGCAAGGAAGACCATCCCTCCTCCTAACGACCAGGTGCTCTGTCTCACCACGGCTGACATGCAGAGAACTGTATGCAGTCAACCCACGGAAGTCTTCTGGACCAGAAAACATTTCTGGCAGAGTGCACAGGGAGTGCGCAGAGCAGCTGGCAGATGTTTTCACCGACATCTTCAACATCTCGCCGAGCAGCTCCATCATCCCAACGTGCCTCAAGACAACAACCATCGTCCCTGTCCCTGACCATCACCAGGATCACTACACTGAACACTGGAGCTCCTCAGGGCTGTGTGCTCAGTCCACTGCTGTTCACTTTGTTGACTCATGACTGTGCAGCAATGCACAGCTCCAACCACATTATTAAGTAGGCCGATGACACGACCGTGTTGGGTCTCATCTGCAAGAACGACGAGTCAGCTTACAGAGAGGAGGCGCAGCGGCTAACAGGCTGGTGTAGAGCCAACAACCTATCTCTGAACGTCGACAAGACTAAAGAGATGGATGTTGACTTAAGGAGAGCACAGAGTGACCATTCCCTGCTGTTCATGGACGGATCCTCTGTGGAGATCGTAAAGAGCACCAAATTCCTTGGTGTTCATCTGGCAGAGAACCTCAGCGGGTAACTCACCTGGTCACTCAACACCAGCTCCAACACCAAGAAAGCCCAGCAGCACCTCTACTTCCTGAGAAGACTGAGGAAAGCCCATCTCCCTTCCCCCATCCTGACTGTGTTCTACAGAGGGACCATCGAGAGAATCCTGAGCAGCTGTATCACTGCCTGGTTTCGGAACTGCACCGTCTCGGATCGTAAGACCCTTCAGTGGATAGTGAGGACAGCTGAAATGATCATCGGAGCCTCTCTTCCCTCTATCACAGGCATTTACACTGCATCCACAAAGCTATCAGCACTGTGGATGACCCCACACACCCCTCACACACACTCTTCACCCTCCCGCCATCTGGAAAGAGGTACCGGAGCGTTCGGGCCCTCACAACCAGACTGTGTAACAATTTTTTTCCTCAACCTATCAGGCTCCTCAACAACCAGGACTGAATTACACAAAAAACTCTCTCTCTCTCTCTCTCTCTCTCACATACACATGCACACACATGCACTCTCTCTGTCGCCTGTGTGGACACACACACATAACTTACATTTACTATTCATTGCATTCCTCAACCCTGTCATTATCTTATTATGCTATGTTTATATTAATGTCTATATTCTATTTGCACTACCTCAACCGCTGCTACTCTGTACATTTTTTTATTCCATCTCATCTTTTTCTTTCTTTCAGCACCAAGTGTCTTATTCTTGTGTTGTCGTTTTCTTTTTGTACTTTTTCTTTTTGCACTGTTTTTGCACTGTATTGTCTTTGTGCTTTTTGGACCTAGTTGCACATTTTGCATTTTATGTGGCTTTATGCGACAAAAAACCTTAGTCGTAGCTCTATGTTGGGTTTTTTTTTCGAATTTGATCTTTGTTTTATGTTTATGTAGCATCTGATCCTGGATGTACTGAGTCAGCTATATGTGGTTGAAATGACAATAAAGCTTCTTATTGACAATAAAGCTTCTTGAACTTGAACTAATAGTGGTAAATGCAATTTTGGTGAAAATAATTATTTTTTGACGAGGCATTTGTTTTTCTCTGAATTAATTAAAGGTTGGATTTTTTTTCCGCATGACATAGAGCTACTTTATTAAAAGGGGATTTTATTTCTAACCCTTTATTCATCTTTAAAAGGGGTGCCAAAAATTATGAAGGGCACTGTATGTGTATTTAAACATCATCCATTCAGTACGGATATTGAAAATCTGTCTTTTCCAAATGCAAAGTGGTGATCTAATCAAAAGTTGTAGCAACATGGTACTGAAAAGACCAAAGTGGTTATTGCGAACTTGCTGTTTAACAAACAAGACCAATTAACTTGCAAGAAAAATTCCACCAAGGGCAGCACGGTGTCGTGCATGTCCACTTCACAAGAAGGTCCTGGGTTCAAGTCTCGGGCTCCGCAAGGGCAACCTTCGGGCACTCTGATTTTCTCCCACAGTCCAAGGCATGCACATTAGGATAACTGGCTGTTCATAATTGCCAATAGATGTCACAGTGAGTGCAAATAGTTATGTATGTATTGGCCCTGGGATGGACAGGCGAGCTGTTCGGGGTGTACCTTGCCTTCCCCAGAGTCGGATGAGATAGGCTCCAGCCTCCCTGTGATGTGCCCCTAGTAGGATTAAGTGTTTCGGCAAATGGATGGGTGGATGGATGGATGGAAATACGCCACCTAGTTTTCATTTGTGGATTAGGAGAGCAGCTGGTACTAGCTTGTTAATCCAGTCACCTATTTATTACATACAGTTGGTTGGCTTTTTTATATGTATGTGTATTTAGTCACTTGTTACTAGTGGTTAAGTTCAAACTAAACCTCCAATACAATTTTGCTATTTAATCACAAAAAGAATGACTGGGGGTCTTACAGTGAAGAGGGGAGGGTCTTTCGAGTGTGGGTGAAAACCTTTCAACCTGCAGCCAGCAACTTCGCTCATACCAGCAGTAGTAAGGCGGAACACTCCAGTACTGTGTGAAAAGAGCATAATTATTTTACATAGTGCATTTTCCTCTCATATAAACAGTAAAACTAACACTGTACTGTTTTCCAAGTACTACAGCAATCACAGAGACCAAATCACTTAATGGCTTAGACCTCTCAAGCACCTCTAAATGCCTAATAAAATTATAACTGATCAAAATTGAGTCCTAATATCACCTTGTGCTAACCTTCAATACAATTTTTATGCAGCTCTGGAACATGATGGAAATCATGAATAAACATTCATCAGCCTCTGTGTATCACTAATTGAAAAAGAGCTAAAAACAATTGTTTCGCTTTAGCTGTGATCATTTGTCTTACTTTTAATGGCATGTTACTGGTACATTGTTTATTGTTTTGTTTTGGGGTTTTTTTGTATGAAGCTTGAATACTCGATTCGGATTGGTTGGTTCTGTATAGCAGCTAGGTCTTTATAATTACTTTACAGACAATCTTTTGCCTTTGAGCAGTCAGTCAACATAATTCCATAACTGTTCCAGGCACTTCCATTTGAATACTTCAGATCCAGAGAGATAGCTTGAGAACCAGGAGGACGTGGCTTTCCTTCCTGGAATGTTTGGTCGTGTTGAAATTTGCCATGGTTCAAACGCTAGATCAATTCATCCATGCTGTTTTTTGTTTCCACCAGCTACCATGTGTTCATAAGCATATTTCCTCCACCAAGATCACATCCAAAATCTGACGGAATGGCCACGATAGTCACAGCCACGGTTCTCAGTTATCAACTGGCTATGTGTGATGTTAGTATAACAGACACATGATACATACAAGACAGTTGAGGCACATTATTAGAACAAGTGGTTAAAATAATTTTATTAATTAATAATAGATTAATAAATTATTGAGCTTAGTATGTAGCAGGAGAGAAAATGTACATTGGGCTGGTCATTACTGAAAAATAAACCCTTTCAGGGTGATTCAAGACCTGTTTGTGTTGGGGTCCCACCCAGCTGAATTTATTTAGCAATAATTATAGTTACAACATTTACTGCCTTGCTGTGTATAGTGCCTTATATAATATATTTGTATAATTATAATTTTCCTCTTTTACAGTTTTACTGTATTTGTTTCGGTAAAGTAATTTTTTTATTGTTTACTGTCAGAGCTAGTCTGCGCTCTATACAGCAGTGTTTCTGTGCTCACTTTATGGATCCATTGCAGCGTTGCATTGTGGCTTTTTTGTGGAGGGTATGTGTCTATTACTTATAATGTACTTTACAC
>JAQMYF010000021.1:26350771-26365673 GCA_030014195.1 Neosilurus mollespiculum
CTCTACTTCGACGTATCGAGCACTGTTCTACGGAAAATCGACTCAAGATCTTATATATATATATATATATATATATGGTATGTCAGAAAAATAAAAGGGCTACAGTTTATCAGTTTTACAGAATATCATTTAAAGTCACTTGAATATCATCTTCTCTTGCCAAGGAACAGCTCCAGGGCCCAGGAAATATTTCTTCAAATGGTTCCTTTGGTTAGCGCCATCTAGTGAGTAAAATCTAAACTGTATTTATTTGCAAACCAAGTGTCTAGCCGGCAGAAAGATCAAGTTTACATTGAGAACAGGTCGAGTTTAGGTCGAAATTAGGCCAAGTAGAGGTCATAGTAGAGGTCGAGTAGAGGCCGAGTAGAGGTAATACAGGTCGACTTAGGTTGATACAGGTTGAGTTTAGGTCGGGACCAGGTCGAGTCGAGGTCGAGAACCAGTCTTTACACATCAATTCCAAGGCAAACACAGACCGGCATCTCAGTCCACCTCGACCTCCAACTCAACCGACCTAATTTCTGCGTAAACTCGACCTACTCTCGACCTAACTAGAACTATTGTCGACCTGGTCTTGACTCCATCTTGGACCCAAGGTCAAGGAGGCAGTTGTGGAAAATTTTTGACGTAAAATATGTTTCAAAAACTTAGTAGACCTGGCTCAACCTGACTCAACCGGACTTGACCTGGCTCGACCTCAAACTTGACTAACTCAACTTAAAACTCGACCTTGAGATCGAGTAGGTTGAGTCGACACAGGGACCTCACCTTTACAGTATGAGAAGAGAAGATTATCTTGAAAAAAGCTTTTTTAACTCGCTTCTATTCAGATAATTTTTACTCTACATCAATAAATTTTACATCAAAATGGAGAAAAATGGAGGTGAGCTGGTTCTGACCATGTAACTTTAGAGTCAACAGCACTTGTAGAAGTGAAATGGCAAGCCTCTGACTGACAGCTGGACCGGAAATTACTCAATACAACTCAATACAAAATAGAGCTTTTTAAAATCATTTAAAATCATTTTGAAGGTCTTCTTTAAATAGTGACTGTTTAAACACTTTTAACAGTACAGTGAAATAATTTATATCACCATGTTCACCAAATTCTTAGCTCTCAAACGCTTCAACCTCACTGCGATGGGAAATATGGTTTTCAAATTAGAAGACCAAAAGCAAGATGTGTGCCTAAGACATTACTTCAGTTTAAAAGGTAACTGTCAGTTTAATCACTAGACATGTGCAGGTCACTCGTGCACACACTCATACACACACACACACACACACACACACACACAGACACAGCGTGCTGGCACTTTAAAAAGCGCACCCTTCCGATACTCGCCATCTCACTCTCTCTCTTTTAGCTACTTAGAAACCTGTGTAAACTGTGAGGAATTTCAGAACACTTCAGCACACCAGTTTTCAAGTATTTTCTGGCAGCAGTTGCAGCCACATCTCAAAATTTCTTCAGGAATTTTTTTAGCTATAATTATTATTTAGACCTGTAGTAATGGTTTCATCATTATAACAACCGTGGTGTTTGTCAAAAAAGGTTTTAAATTAAATATTCAGTGATTTAATCAAAATTGAAAATCTAATTAAGGGCTTTGATGCTTTGTTTATTCATAATGAGTAGTGCCAATCTGAAAAATTAACCTGGTCATGTTCCCTGCATGGCAACTATGAGATGGAGTGGACAGACTGTGATTATACTCACTCTTTATGCTTGGGTGAGCAGACAATAGCAATAGCCTCAGGCAGCATCAGTTGATACGAGCTGTGTGTGTGCAGATCCACACTGGAAAGAAAAGCTGTCTGTGTGGGATGTGTCTGTAGGCATGCATATAAACACACACACACACACACACACACACACACACACACATACACACACACACACTCATTAATAACCAGCATCATTACATAATTGTGCTTTGCATGAACACTAGGTGACTTGACTGGGACTGAGAATGATTAGGGATGTTACCATGGCGACCCACTGCCTGAAGCACTATTATATTCAATCCAGCAGGTAATAGAAGCAACTCAGTAGGGTCATTTTGAATAAACCCTCACAGTTTTCAATAACATCCCATTATAATTTGAAAATTACTCATCTCTCAAATCTGTACTTTGTTTTCTGCACCAATAAAAAATGGTTGGATGAAAAGAAAATGAGACAATGAGAAGGCCAAAAGGTGTCCTACATGGATCCAGCCGAGGGTAAGTAGGTTATGGTGGTCCTGATACCCGAACAGCTCCTCCACATTCTCCATGTCACAGTAGTCTGGCCCAGATGACTGTTTGGGCACAATCACATGGGTGAGCATGAACTCGTTGTGGGTCTGGGGGTTAAAAAAAGAACACAGAGGATGGTTGTTCCTTTTTTTTTTTTCTTAGTCTGAATTAATTTTATCCAACTATGCAAACAAAGCCAAACTGCAACCTTTTTATCCAATGTTTATAGAACCATTGTATGAGAAGTGGGCAGGTTATGAATATACTCAAACCCAGCTTCTGTATCACCACAGCTCGTTTAAACGTAGCTATTATTACACCAGAAAATGCAAATAAAGTGAAGTTGGACTATGTATAACCATGGAACAAAAACCATGACTAAATAATCTCTTTCACAATACTGGATAAGCATTTTATATGCTTCTTCCTTGAACACATCAATGAATGGATGGTTGGATGGAGCCGGCATACTAAAGAGCATAAAGTATACATAAGGAGCATCAAATTGTTTGAGGTCCATACCACTGACCATATTTAATGGACACAATCTTATCTTATATATCTTATAAAACACTGTATTATATATTATATATTTCTTTGCAACTAGTATCTGCACACAAGGGATTTTCTCTGGTTGGGGCATGTGCAGTAGATACATGTGACTTTGCTAGTCACACCCTCTTTCTTCATTGTCAGCGTTCAGACTGTCAAATTTACTTTATTACACCCATCTAGAAGTTTTAAATTATTTTAGACTGAAATATTTTGTTGGTACGGATGCATCCAGGAAAGACTTTTCCTTTTGCTGACCTCGCTTCGACTTGGCTCATGCTATAGGCATGAATTCAAATTCAAATGTTATATCTGGAGTTCTGTGATTCTGCTGGGAGACGAGGACCATTGTTAAAAGTGTTAAGAAATGAAACACAATACAATGAAAGTGAATTGAATACCAGTTTTCCGCAAAGCACGCCACATGTCTCAATGCCTCTGGCTGTGTTACGATCGGCCAGCAGCAGGAACCTGTACGTCAGGTCTCTAGGAATTAGAACCCGCCTCAGGCCTTCCACTTGCTGATCTAGATAGACACATACACATTCACTGACTACACACAAAGAGTTTTTAAACACAGCCAGGTGAGCACACAAAGCAGTCGTCTTGGGTGACTCACTCTGGACTGCTGCTAATGTGGCCGCAGGTTTGGGGAGAGGTGTGGCTTGTTTGTTCCGGTTGGGGTCAAGGTGTGTGTGGTTTTTTGGAGTCTGGGACAGGCAGGAGCCATCCGTTTGTTCAGGTTCTTTAGGGCCGGCATCCTGTTTACAATTGGCCTGCTCCTGACGCCGCAGCTGGTCCTCAAAATAGCGGAACTGTTCAGACTCCAGCTGCATCTTTCTCAGATGTGCCACGCGCTGTTTCTCTTCCTCCAGCAAAGAGAGTCTCTGTAACTCGTCTCCACACACAGCCACAGGCACAGTCTGACTCTGAAAACACACACACCAAAAGAAAACATATAGAAACACAAAATGTTCTAGCTCTAATTACTTCAAACGCATATTCATGTCTCTTCTGGATGTAAAAGCTAGGGCAGCTTTAAATACAAAATGGTGAAACATGTGGGCTTAGAGCTGTAAATAGCTTACCTGTCTCTTCACATAATCACTGTACTCTTTGCTGTACTTTTCATGAAGGAGTTTCCTCAGTTGTTCCTTGCGTGGAAAAGCCACTTCTTGCAATTTCTACAAAAAAACACACTGCGTGAAACTGAGGGTGTAAAAGAAAGGTATATTTGAGGAATAGCTGCTTTAGACAAAATGATGGTATAATAGTGATATCGCAAAGATATATTCATTTGATAATCATCTGAGTGGCTGTCAACATTCTGGAGGTGGTTTGTAGTCTGTGTAGTGCATGTGCAAGGTGAAAAATCTAGTGTCTTTTTTAAGGTTCCTTAAAAGTCGCCTTATATGATATTTCTGCCCACCCACTCTAAGGCACTCCCATTATTTAGTGTTCAAGCCAGCAGGACATGGCAGTTTAACGAATCTGTTCCTACAACAGAAAGAACTTCTTCTTACAGCAGAGAGAACAGTTTCAAAAAGAGCCAAGAATCAAGACCATACTGAATAGTAAAAAGACAGTAAACCAAATAAAACGTAAGTGACAGATTTTCTAACAAACAAAAATACTCCATTTGCCTAAAAAAAGATTTTGACCTGACATGCACCACGCAGTGAGTCTGCATTTCTAGACTGAACTGCCTACACAACAAGAGCAGTACACTGAAAATATTTTTTGTGATGTCTCATTGGGAGCGAGTGTGACTGTGCTAATGAAGCAGAATGCTAAGAAGTGTTACAGTGTGTTCAGCGTCACTGGGCTCCATTACCCGGTGCTTACCTTCATTATGACCTGTTTCTCTGGGACGTTGCACTGCTGATAGTCCCGATGACTAGGGAGTTTCTCCACAAACAAACTGCAAAATGACAACAGCCAGGAGTGAACAAACACAAAGCACTGTATTTTAAAAGCAAAAAAATATATAATAAAAAATAATAATAAAAAAAAAAAGAATGGAGGACTAAGCTCCTGATATATTCCGGTACTGTATATAAGTACAGAACCCATCATTTATTAAAAAAAATAATAATAAATAAAATTCTTTTCTTGTTTAATTTCACAAGCATGCAGACTGCACGAGAACTGAGCTACTGCTTTTAATAACATTTTTGAATGATTCTTTCCCATGTGGAACTATTTACAAGGATCATCATTGACAGTCAGCCAACATCACTTTGTCTCCCAAGTTAGGACTGGTGCTCTGATGCTTCCCCTTCTAGTATACAGTGGGTATAGAAAAGAATTACCCTCCTTACAAATATTCACATTTTGTTGCTTTGGGGCCTGAAATTTTTGTAAAAAATACAATAGCATCAGTTAAAAAAAAAAAATCTATTTTTTAGAACCACATTTTGTTCTGATTACAGCCATGAGTCTGTTGGAATACTTTACATATGTAGACTGTACAATATTTCCCAGTTTTCTTTACAAAACTCTTCAAGTGCAGTCAAACTGGAGTGACTGCTGGTGAACTACAATCAAGTCATTCCACAGAATATTAATTAGGTTTGAGTCTGGGCTCTGACTAGGCCATGCATCTTTTTCTCCGTCAGCCTGTGTGGTTAAATTTGGGTCATTGTCATGTTGGAAGGCAAATTTTCTTCCCATTTACAACTTTTTGGCAGACGGCAGCAGGGTTTCCTCAAGAATTTGACAATATTTTTGTTCTTTCTATATTTTTTCCATTTGGTCTCAGTATTTGCAAGGTGTATTTTTAGCAAAGCTCAATGGAAACTTGGCTTTTTTCTTGCAACCCTGACAACAAACCACATTTGTGTAGCATTTGTAATATTGCTGTGAACACGCTTTGCCAAAAACTCCTGTAACAGCTTTTAAAAAATGCCACTGGCCTCCTGGTAGCCTCTCTGACCAGCTTCCTCCCCAATATTCCATCCAGTTTGGAATGCCAGCCTGATATGAGAAGGGTCCTAGTAGTTTCAAATATTTTCTGCTTCTTGATTATGGACTTTTCTGTGTTCCAAAGGATTTATAAAGTCTTTAAAAAGATTTTGTATCTCCTGACATGTGCCTCACTACAACGTTATCTCTGAGATCTTTTGCCAATTCCCTGCCACCCATAGTTGATTGTTTGTGTTCAGTTAAACAACCAAGCCCTTAATGCTCTGGGAATCACTGTTTTTGTTTTTTTTACATTTACAGCATTTGGCAGAATCCAGATTATCCAGAGCGACTTACAATTATCATTTTTTATACAACTTAGCAATTGAGGGTTAAGGGCCTTGCTCAAGGGCCCAACAGTGGTGATATTGGGGACTGAACCACTGACCTTTGGACAAGTAACTAATTGCCTTAACTACTAAGCCACCACTGCCCTACTAATGTTTTTCATCTTAAACTAATCAGAATGATAACAACTGATCACAGGTGGAACACAATTAGTTGGTGTGCACTGAAGGTGATTACTTACTGATTTAGTATCTGATTAGTATCGGATTGAATTTACAATTATATAAGTATTATTAAAAGGAAGTGGTCCTTTAACAATCATGGTGATTCTTTTTTCCTGTTATATGTTGCACTGAGTAAATACAGCTGAAAAATATTTTTTGTGTGTGTTTTCATTTCAGGATTCAAAGTGGTGACTCTTTTCTCTACCTTCTGTATATAAAGATCATGGCAAGGATTTTTGATGCTTGCAATACCACTGAAAATGAAGGGGTGATCAATTCATATGATAAGTTTGTGTTTATTGTGCCTGAACCATAAGCCACTCAGCAAAGAGGAATGGAGCAGGTCATACAGTTTCATTCACAAATACCACGGAACAAACAACAAATAACAGAAATTCTTGTAAAATTCATGTATGATCATCAGGAGCTTATTTTGGGACGTGTATAAAATATAGTGCTTCCATTTCAGTTTCACTTTTTTGGCTTTGGGAAAGTCTGTCACCATCAACTGAACAATAGGTAGTAACCGAAACCAGTACCAAATTTTCTGTTACCTTAGTGACTTTCACCTTAGTGACTCAATAAAAAGGACTAAATAATTTGCCAATGACACATCTAATTCAAATGGAAATATAAGTTCCATTCAACATGGGATGTGACTGAACTCATAATGACCAACTGACAAACATGAACTTTGAACATAAACTAGTTGAATTTAACAATCTAGCTAGCTAATTCATAGCCATTAAATCTTTTGTATAATCCATCTGAAAGCCTAGTAAACATGAAAAAAATGTTGCAAATACCCCCCTTTTCTCTCAGATGTGCTGGTAAATTTTTAAGAGAAGACGTGTGATGGCTTAAATTTTTTACATATATTCAAGATATAACACAAAACATACAAACAAAAAAAGCTTACAGCTGCTATAATAATAAAATGAACAACAATACCTCCTTTGTACAAGTCCGTATCACATTCCCTCTCTGCCTTACAGATTAAGTGTACTTCATATATATTATCTTTACCATAGTTATCCTGTAACATAATGGAAAAAGCATGTGAAAACTTTGTATGGTACGTACGTGATAAATTTGTTGTAGAGGACGAAAGCATTTTCTAGACTTCCCTCCTCTAGGTAGACGGCAGCCATGCGCTCCATCTCTACCCCTGAGCGGAAGTAGCGTCGTGGCGCAATGTCCTCACTGATCTCAATGTTGTAGCCCATCTTACTGAGCGCTCGCACACGCTCCACCGCAGGCAGACTTACATCCGTATAGTCCGGCTCAGCTGCCAGCTTCTTCTGCAGAATGAGAATACAGACACACATATAAATTAGAGCTGTCTATTCTTCATTCTCAGAGCTCTTTCAGAATCAAGACAGACCGGAAGCCGCAAGCAGTGGCCCTCAGGACCCATAGTACTAATCACACAGAGCCGCTTTTGAATGGTCATAGTGGAGAGAGGGCTTTTTATTAACATTCAGTACAGCACCACAGAGCTGGAAGGAAGACTGGCTCAGCACTCAATACATGCTGGAAATGACGACCAGTTTCACTTCAGTACAAAGCAATGAACAACAATGCCAAGCTTAATTGATGCTTCACAAATAGCTCCAGAGTTGTTATTCAGCGATGGGAAAGAGGCAAGAGGGCACATGTATTTACTGAACCAAATGATGATAACGCACTCTTTGTCTTTAATTATCTATTCATGAAGAAGGAAAGCAAAGTGTGAAGGGGGATTACATCCGTTCCTTCCTTCCTCACTCCCTCCCACTTCAGGATGGAAGGATGTGAATGATAGGGCAGCTGCATTGAGCATGCTAATGGATGAGTCAGAGACACACTCCAGGTCTTTGGCCCCTTCACACTCTTCCCCAGCACTCAGAAAACTGACCCATTAACCACTCCACCCCAACACACACTCCCTTCCATCCCCCGTCACTCACCAGTGTGCTGAAGCTGAACTCCTGCTCCATGATGCTTTTAGGATGCAGGCTGGCAGACTCTGATCTTCCTAATGTTTCCATCTGTCATCTCCCAAGATGATTCCTTACTGGGGAGGGGGGAATACATGTGTCAGCTCTGACATCAGGACATCACAATCTGTCTGCTGCGAGGCCACTGGGTCGATACAGCATCCTAAGAGGCCATAAAAGCCTGCTAAATGCAGACCTTTCATTTTACCTTCTGATTCCACTTTCCATCACTCAAACAAACACCAACCTTCATACCAAAGCTTTTATCAGTTTTTTTAGATAAGGTATGCCAGTCTCAAGGTCCACAGCACCGCAGAGTTTAGCATTATAGCTCACTTAACATTGTCAATCGACTCCTTTATGTGCTGAATTAAGCTATTGTCCTGAGTTTGACACCACAGCTTCAGATAGTATTCCTTAATTCATTTATAGGGTAATAATGTGGGGGTGCATCAGTCTCCTTAGAGAGATTACTAAATAGATTTTTCAATAAAACACAGGTTTTTGTACCAAACAGCTATACACACTTCTATTCAGGGCAGAAATTGTGCTACAGTTGCTATGACAGCTTGTAACCATGCAGAAAAATATGGTGAGTCATGAATATCAGTTGTGGAACAAAAAAAAAGAGAGAGAGAGGAAGACTTGGTGGGCTTTTGCACAAAGGACACACCTTAGCGAACCATAGACACTTTTCTTCTTTTTCACTCCTCCATCACCAAGCCACACTTTTCGGTTTATGAGGGACACAGCAGCCGAAGCGTTTTGTTTAATGAATACACTGTGGCACTCAGGTTGATGATGCCATGGCAACATGGTAAATGGATGTGGAATAAGAATAAAGACCTGGAGATGTATACAAGTAATTTTACTCTGATCAAATCTAATGCATCACTTCACACATCTGATTTGTCAGCTTTTCCATCAACATAAATTACATAAATCATGTGCATGGATGACTAGTGATGAAAAACTGCCTCAGTCCATTTGCAGATGATCGTGTAACAAGGACAGGCACCAGGTTCAGACAGGCTAATGCTCTGAATTTTCTTTTTTAAGGGAGTCATATTCTCAATAAAGAGTTGAATTTCTGTTACATGTTTGAAAGAATACATATGTCTCCATTTAATTCTTTTAACTTGCATGTACAGTACTCACTGAAGAACTCATACTTAAAAAGACTGTGTCATGTCTACTGGGCATGCTCTGCTTTTTACAGAAGCACATTAGTAAACAAGTGCACGTGAAATGAACAGCAGTGGTAGTAGATTGGCGTATGAGATTGACTTGAAGGGGAATTAAACCAAAAGTTACTAAAAGCTTGCATGCAGAGTTAAAGTCTGTTCCTATCAAAAAGTGATGCTTCGCGAACCCTTTATCATTGGAAAAATTAAAACAAGTTATAACTCCTCACACAGGGGCGCCATTGTAGTGCAAAAGGTCGAACTGGGCAGACAAAAAAAAAGAGACAGATAAAAAGGAACTGTTTTCATTAGAAAATATTGTTTCATTCATGTAAATGAGCAGACATTTGTCTGATGTATGTAAATGTAATGTAGTATTATGTGCAGATGTGCCTATTTTTGTTTTATTTAGAAGTTCATTAATTTATATCTGATTTGTTAGTTTAATATCTGTATACTGTTATTTCTGCCATTATCCTGCTTTATTTCACACTTTCGTATGATAGTTTGTATTTCACATGTCAAAAGCAGAAGCAATTTATCAACACAAGCATCTAAAGTAAGAAATACTACGTATTACGTATAATACCACTAGTACGAAAAAAAACATGTTTTTACTTCTTATGCCTGGCGATAGCTGCTTGCGGCCTCTGCCATGGCGCTGTCCTTCGCTTGGGGACATATCCTAAATTCAAAGTGCCGAAAACAATTGAATGCACCTAATTATCTATGAAAAGAGGAAACATGTATGAAAAGTATGAAAACACTATCTATCTTCTAAAAATAGTCCAAAAAAGTAGTTGACAAATTCACTTCTGATTGGTTTCGTAATGGGATGAACAGTTATTAAAATACAGGGCATGCACAGTACACATGACCCAGCCACTTTAAAAATACATACTACATTCATCCCAGACCATGTAATCAAACAGTGGCTTTTTGAAGAAGGGAATGAACATGACATACAATGGGAAAGCCGATTATTTAGTGAAAAACTAGTATTACAAAGCAATTGAGTAATTTTAATTTTACAAATAATTTTTTTTAATAGAAAGTAATTACATACATTGCCATACAATCCCAAAGGTCTTGGACCCATCCCATTCAGCAACACATTTGTCACACATTTGGAGATTTTTGAATGCCACCAAGCTTGTTAGAAAAGAGTCAAAGAGAATAGACATTGTCAACGTGACTGAAGCAATAAGTGGCTGTGCAGCATACCATACCTTTAGTGCTGACTAAACATTACCAGCACCCATACTAAACACTCCTGTGAAAAAGGAAACGTCCATGATCTGTATTCATAAAGCTTCAGTACATTCTGGATTCCTCTATAACAGGGTGACAAACCCGGTCCATACCCCAAACATTACGATCACCAACCTTCACTTGAGTCTTCTTGGATCCTTAACTTCCTGTAAGGGTTCTAGTCTGGAAATGTTTCTGAGGAAGGTTCGAAATGGAACTTTTGAAGCATTTCCTTTAAATTGCTGCACATGAACAGGACAGTGTGGCCCACTATAAATATCTCACTGATAACATGTACTGATTTACATACACAGTACATCTGATGCTGCTCTAAGAGTAAAAGTGTAACAGGAAGAGTTGCAGTTCTTTCACCCACTGAGGCACCTACATGATCCTGATGTGAGATAAACAGCCTGATTACTGTGTCTTATTCCTGATTAATGAATGATGTGAGTAATTATCAGCCCTGTGATTTAAAATGTACAGGAACCCAGAGAGAAAGCACTGTGATCCTGTATTAAAAGGAGACAAATCAGGGCTATGATCAGCCCATATAAAATGGTAAGTAATAAATAAATAAAGCTTGTACAGATGTGTTTACCAGTAGGTGGACTGCTGGTGTCCCATGCTCCGCATCCCTCTCGCGCTCCTGTCCTCCTCACATGCAGCACATGCTTACACAACACCAGACTCGCCTCTGGAAAACACGCGCCTCGTTCCCTTCACAAAAGCCGCGATTCGCTTCACATCTGGATTTCATACACAGCGTACTTCTCCCTTCCGCCAAAAGGACAGGCCAGGTTTACGACAGCTACGCCTGAAACATCGACAGCCTGCTCTGAGAGCCCAGCAGCAGCACAGAGGCTCTTGGACACAACGTGGGTGGGGAACCAGTGACACTACAGTGAGTCCTGCTGTATGGAAAGCCAAAAGTGCCAAACCTTCCCCAGCACAATGAGGAAGTGTTTCATGCTTCAGTGTTTGCCTGAACCATAGTAACTAATCAGACTATCAACTATCCAAATATGTGACCCAGTCTGGCAAAATGAGTCACAGTGACCAAAAATTTTAAATTGAGTTAGCCATACCATTTAAAAGAGGAGACTGTAAGCTTTAAAATGGTATGGCTAACTCAATTTTGGATTTTTGTTCACTGTGACTCATTTTGCCAGACTGGGTCACATATTTTACTATGGTGTAGTGGCTATGGTGGGGATCTAACCCATGGCAATTAGCGGCTGTCGCTTTTCATTCTCACGTTTGTCGCGTGACATTCGCGGCATCGCATTTTGGTTTGCCAGGTTCGTGAACGCATGGCGAACATTTTTGTGAACACGTTTGAGCGCGTTTGAAACTTCGGCGAAGGTCGCAAAACAAGGCTCTGATGCGGAAAGATCTTCTCAAACACTGCGTACTAGTCGTTAGAAGGTGGCAGAGTTGTCAATTTGCTCGCAAATAATTTGCTTTCCGTTTGCAAGGAACAGCGAGAAGTTGGAGACTTCCACACGGAGAGCAAATCATTTGATTCGCAAATGATTTGCTTTCCGTTCGCAAGGAACAGCGAGAAGTTGGAGACTTCCACACGGAAAGTTTGAGACTTGCTGTCGTCCGCGATATTCCGTATTCCGAATGTCTTCACTCGTAAGTTTATTAGCATTTTGTTCACGTTAGTCATGTGCGAAATAAAAAGCGAATTTTTGAGTGGTGATGATCTAGTTGACATATTGATCGTAAATTGTTGACTGCACTCATTTTGATGTTTTTATCTTAAAGAAGATCAAACAAAAAGTTGGAAATGTTAATAGAAACAAATGAAATAAATGGGAAGTTCCTTCATTCCTTCATTCCTTCATTCGTTCACCAAAAGGCTTAATCCTACTTGGGTTACAGGGAGGTTGGGATCTATCTCAGTGCCAACTCTGGATGAAGACGGGGTTCCTCCCTGAACTGATTTCATGGTTGCCCTTTTAGAATAGATGTTCAGTGAGTAAACTATATCACCTAGAAATTTAGTGATGTGGCCCTCAGTGAAATTTGCTCTCTGTTATAAAGTGTTAG
This sequence comes from Neosilurus mollespiculum, assembly GCA_030014195.1. Lineage (NCBI taxonomy): Eukaryota > Metazoa > Chordata > Actinopteri > Siluriformes > Plotosidae > Neosilurus > Neosilurus mollespiculum. Next base: position 26,363,513 of record JAQMYF010000021.1, read on the forward strand.
GTTTTTTCCTTTTATGTAAAAGTCACTCGCTATTCCTCCCCAGAGATGCAGGACTTCCTGGATGCCACTTAATATGACATGACCCCATTAAAAAAAACTGTATTTTAATCTCCCACAACTCCCAAAAGAAGCTTGGCGTCTCTGAGTATCTACACTGATTCTTCAGAGGGGATTTTCAGTTCTGTCCACCCTAAACAGATTAAGGTTGCCGTGAGATATTTGATCATTAAATTTACTAAAAAATTGTATTCCACCAAGCTTGATTAATAATATAGACACTATTTCAATAATAGACACTATATGTATGTATCTATACATCTATATGCTGCATATAACAGGTGGGAAACTGAACTCCGGATCTTGTCATGGTTTTTGGACTGCCTTGTGTTTTGGTTACTGTTTAACAGTGCCTTCAGTACCTCCACCTATGCTTTTGGTGCGGTTTGTTTGCTTGTGTGTTTGCCTGGGATTAAGGATAAGGTAAAGGTAAGAGTGATTTTGGGACAAGTGAAAAACCGGGTCACACTGTGAATCCACAAATGAGGGATCTCTTCTCTCAGAGAGAGAGAGAGAGAGAGAGAGAGAGAGTGTGTGTGTGTGTGTGTGTGTGTGTGTGTGTGTGTGAGAGAGAGAGAGAGGGGGAGAGAGAGAGAGAGAGAGAGAGAGAGAGAGAGAGAGAGAGAGAGAGAGAGAGAGAGACCACAGGAGGGCAAACTTTCCATAATTAGAAAACTAAATTGTTATATTTTAAATATACATCCTAATAATTTTTATTACAATTCAACAGTTTCTTGTTTTGATTTCATGTATTTCAATTTATTATGTATTTTATTTATTTATCCTAGAACTTTTATAGAACTGTAGGACCTTCTATAGCTGTTCTGTAGAAAAAAGTCCTACAGAAAAAAGTTTTATAGAAAATTGTTCTATAGAAATTTGTTCTATAGAAACATTGTGAAACATTACCAGCAGCTATATAGCCATGAAAACCAGGGACTACATGGAGATTTTAATCAGAATCAGTTTTATTGGATAAGTTTGTGTATACAAACAAGGAATTTGACTTGGATAGTGTACCATAACTGTGTCTCTATAATCCCAAAATCCACCAGTAAGTTCATACTGAAATTAGAGCACTTTTTTATTAAGTTCAAGCAACTCACCATCAATTATACTGATCGCATTTCGTAGGGACGCATTTTCCTTTCTCAGTTGCAAAACTTCTTTTCTGAGAGCTTCATGAAAGTGTGATATTTGCAGTATCTTTCCAGTTTCTTCCTGAAAATATACTGAAAATATACATTTCTCTTCAATATCAAAAACATTCCTTTTCTGTATTCTTTATAATGTAGAAGCTTCCACATATGCATTAGTTGTATTTAGTTAATTATTCCAGTGAACAACATAGAAACTTTAACTTGAACAAATTTTAAACATTATTTAAAATAAATAATTTTAAGATTTAAAAGACCGCACCAAGCAGCCAGAAAGTGGATCACAGGGCCATTATGGATTAAATAACTATACGATGGCAAAACCAGTGAAGTTGTAAAGAAAAACAGTAGAGTATCACTTCCAGTGACCTTTGCATGGCCCCTAAATATCATGCACTATCGATAGTAATACACTTACAGAAAGTAGTTTTTCTTTCAATTTGGTCCTGTCATCTTCGTTCACCATGTTACGGGCGGTCTTCCTTTATTTATTCTGAAAATTAAAGGATATTAATAAACAGGAAATCTCTAAACTTGAACATAATATGTACAGTACTGTAATAGTTTATCTACCACATACACACATTTCAATCTCCAAATTCTCTGTTAGTACTTCATTTAAAAACAATCCAATAGTTCAAATATGTAAAAATAAAAAAAATAAAAATAAGTATGCTATATAAATTTATTTTTATTTTCTTCTTTGTTGTGTATCCGGAATGGAGAGGAGATTTCTTATCCATTTAATTACTTTTATCTCTTCACTTTTTTTTTATAGACTCTGTTTATTTTTACACCTGGCCATTTCTTGGTGCTGGAAATTGTTATTTTGTTTTTTATATATATATATATATACATACAGTACAGACTAAAAGTTTGGACACACCTTCTCATTCAATGAGTTTCCTTTCTTTTCATGACTATGAAAATTGTAGATTCACACTGAA
>JAQMYF010000021.1:26368513-26390226 GCA_030014195.1 Neosilurus mollespiculum
CCCCCCCCCCCCCCCCCCCCCCCCGCAAGACGACGGGAGAGAGCTGGTGTGGCAGAAAATTGCTGACCGAGTCAATGCGTGGGTATTAACTGGAGGGGGGAAAATAGAAATGTTTCGTCCTGAGTGTTCCACTCATTCAACATTTCTATTCCAGATGTGTGTTTGAGCGCACAGCTGCAACCCGCAGGCACAAAACAGACTTTGCAGCAAGTAAAGATGAAATGCTTTATAGAGATTCAGAGAGACAGAGGAAGGTGTATAGAAAGAAGTATCATGACTGTACATACAGTGTGTATCAGGGAGAACTGGTTAGGGAGTTTTGCACAGGTGATTTGTGCTTTTATGCCAACAAAAATATCTTTAATCCCACCAGTGGATTAATGGCACCAAGTGGAGGTGAAGGTTTATACTACTGGAACAAATCATTTCAATTTTCTCAAAAATGATCATAATGATCAAAAATCATTTCACTTCTGACAGCCCGACAGACAGATGCCTTGGACACAGGCTCTGCAGCACCGGTGTTGTACAAAAAAAAAAAAAAAAACAACTAAGTGTAATACAGAGAATCTTCTCTGAAGTGAGAGCATGTCCACGAGGTGTCATGTGCACGATGTGAGGGCTGAGAATATGGTTAAGATAAATTATTGATGGTGCAGAGAAACGGAAACGCTCAAACAGAAACATAAAACATCCAATAGGGTGTGATCGTCCATCACCTGGATCCTGGAGAAACGGACCCGCCCTGTCTGCAGGCTTCAGCTCGAGCTCCGGGGAGACTCGGGGTTAGTGGAAGCGCACCTGACAGCCAGCAGGTCAGTTCCACCGAGTGTGTTGCCCGGCTAACTGACCCAGAGCTACTCCGAACCGGCTTTAAGAAACCGAAAAAACAGAGTTTCCTTCAACTCTGTGTTTTCACTAAACCTGCTGCTGAAACGGACCCCAGGTACTCACTCATACCTGTACAAGTTGTGCCCACCTGTGCACGTGAGCGTGACTGTGTTCATAACTTCCGGGTGTTACGACATTAGCTTGCGCGTGGCGTGGGTTGGGTTGTGGGAATAAACTTCCTTCGAGTTTTTGGTGGCATATTCCTCTTTCCATTTCGTTTTTAAAATCGAAAGAAAGGTCACTGGGTGCTCTGAAGTTGAACAGTTTCAGAGAATTCATAAACAAAAAAACATAAAAGACAGGAACTCCAGGAGACGCCACGATTCATCCAGAGGGATTTCCCCAAACGGGACACGTGACTGGGACAGAGCTATGGGGATTATATACTCAGAGGTGTGTAAATATTAAACTCCACTTGCCTTGGTGCTGATTTTAATGACTTTTTAATACCCTTTGATGGCTTTGAGTGTGTGAAGGTATCCTGAGCTGCACTCCAGGTGTGAACACTTTAAATTTTTTCATGAATGTCCTCTGTTACAAGTGCCTGTGTAACTGTCTTCACACTGATTTCTCTTAACACTTATACATCGGTTTCACATCTAAAACACTCTGGGACCCTTTATATGTTTTATAAATATCCTCAGCACAAATGAATTTAGTTTTGAGACACATTATTGAAGCCATAGATTGTTTTAATTCTTGAATTTTACACGTGCAGGACACATTTTTATTAAATGTGACATCTGATTTAAGTTAAGATCATATATAGGTCAACACTATCGAGTTATTCATTTATTCATTTTCTATGCCACTTAATCCTGATTAGGGTCTCGGGGAGGCCTATCTCAGCCGACTCTGCCTATCTCAGCCGATATCTCAGCGTCTATCTCAGCCGACTCTGGGCGAGGGCGGGGTACACCCTTAACAGCACGCCAGGCTATTGCAGGGAAAACACACATACAACCACTCACACTCACACCTAGGGACAATTAGAAACCGTCAATCAACCTACTGTGCATGTTTTTGGACTGTGAGTGAAAACCGGAGTGCTCGGAGGAAACCCATGCAAGCACGGGAAAAACAGGCAATCTCCACACAGAAATTTCATGTTAGAATGTGATATTTAAGTCAGTAAGTAAATTAAATAAATGAAATTAAAATTATATAATGAAATGTATGTGAGTAATAGGAATAGACTAAAAGATTTGGATATTTGAGGCAGGAAAAAAAAAAACACTTGGCTGTGAGCAATTTGGGAGTCAAAAGATTAGTCTCTTATTGCTAAGATGAAAAGACTTGTACCTGTCATAATTTATAAGCAAGAACATCATGACAGTGCAGGGATTAAAAAACAACTCACAGACATTGAGTCATTATCTAGTCAATACAAAATATTCATGCAAAATTCTTGGATCAAGTGTCTAATAAAGAGTACCGATACTGGTCATCCTTATGGCAAAATTTGTGATTAATGTAATATACTTATAAACATAAATGACCATAAAAAACACTATACTGGGCAATTTTATCTTGTGGATTACTAGTAGGGGCTGAACCCATGCGGAACAAACATTTTTTTTCTCGGAAGTGACATGAACTCGTTGGGCCGGGTTGTCCAGCGCACGTAAAAATTCAGCGAGCGACATTTTAGGTGATAAAACTCCCCGCATACTGAAAGCTTTTACCTTTTACCGGACGGACACATGTTCACATGCATGTGTAATCAACATTTCAGAATCTGGTTCAGATGTTTTGCTCTAAAGTTACATACCAAGATGTACTTTATAAAAAGTGCATCTGATTGAAAAAGATACATTTCTTATTAACACAAGAGTTAGAAAAGTCGGAGTGGGCATTTTGGACGGACACTTCCTCGCATGTATTCAGATCTGCCCTGTGCAGAACAGATCAGGGATATAGCCAGCTATGCATGATTTAGTTAAACGACATATGCTTATCTAATTTTTAATGGAAAAATTTTCATGACAAACATCCTCCTTTGAAAATTATTTTAGTTGGAATGCTGAGAATTTTTCAAGTGGGGAAACTCAAATTTGTCCAAAATTTAACTTCTGTGTATATTTTCAAGACAAGCTGATATTTTTTGTTAATTTTTTTTATTTTTGAAGGTACTCCATACTATTGTGTATTTATTCATATATGAAAGTTTTGCAAGAGTAGTGCTTCTATCATACAGTGTATATATATATATATATATATATATATATATATATATATATATATACACTGTACGTGAAAATTGTTGTCATACAGTTCTTTCCTCCGGCTGTGCCTCTTGGTCCAAAGAAGCAGAAGAAATTCAACAGCACATATACGTCCATGCTCCAAATATATATACAGTATATATATATGTACTGTATCGAAATGAGTTCTAGGGGAATTGCTATAGGTGTGTTATATTATTACTTGCTTAACTTTGAAAATGGTAATATTTAATGTAATGAATTAAAGCATGATGTAAAATTATACATAATATGTACTATATCATAGTGCCAGGTTATGCATATTATGTACTTGTACTTATTATGTTAATGAGCTTGAGAGGTGTGCACCGTGATATGTCACTGTCTCACATTCCGTTGTCTTGATGACATCAGTCGGATTAACTGATTGAATATCTTTGTTCCTTTTCATCTATTATGGATTAATTTGTCAATCAAAAATAACTGTCCTCTGACTAATTTCATGTTTCACTTCTGTTTTTCAGCAGGGTTTGTTTTTAATCACACTTCTTTATTTCCCCCGAGGTATAAGGCATGGACATTCCAAGTCATAAATCATATTTTAGGGTCATTCCCTATCAAATCACCTAGCTTTCAGAAAACTTCCCAGGTGACCATCTCAGAATTCAATGAAACTTTAACCAGACACAGAACATATTTTAACATGAACACATGCAAAATTTCAAGGTCCTAGTTCATAAACCTTCCAGTATATGTTCATTTAAAGATCACAGGCTAGTACCCATTTGTCGACCCGCCACTTGCAATTTACCATTTTCAGATTCTGAGATGATCACCTGGGAACCTCTAGGTGAATTCACATGGAATGACCCTTTATAGAAATGCATATACTGGGGACATACAGGACATGAATTCAGTTGACCACCAATTAGAAATTTTATTAATTTTTTGAACCACTGTTCTGTTAAAGTTCAAGTCTGATTGATTATGTTTGTCTGAAAATGTAGATTTTTTTTCTTTAGTGTTAGATTTTTTTTTTTTACCTGAAGCAGTGAGAGCAGTAACTGCAGACTAATTAGCAGATGTAATTAGATACAGGTGTTTGTTTTAGAACTGCAAAGTACTAGTTGTGTTTATGTTTGGTGAATCCTTAATATTGTCCTCAGAATGTAACGATTCCATATTTTTTTCCTCTGTTTGATCTGTAAAAATAGCTGCATTTCACTACAATTTTCTTCCTTTTTAATTTTTGTAAGTTTTTAATAAAGCCAGAAGGTTGGAATGTTAAATGAAAATAGTTTTGTGGTATGACTGTGATTGTTTTTTTTTCTACACAATTAAACAATGTACTGTACTAAATAATTTCTCTGACTAGCAAACTGTTTCATTTTATTCAAATCACACATGTTCCCAGCCACCCCCACACCATGTGTGCGCTATGTAGCAAACACACAAAATAGGATTACACTGCAGTGTGAATGGGTTATACTTAGCATGTCCCATTTAGCTTATGTTCTGTGTACTTACTTGCAAAAGAAAATTATGCCAAAGTAGATTATTAGTTTATTTTAATTTTATTTTAATGATGGTTTGGAAGATACTTCAACCAGCAAATTACCACATTTGGTCTCAGATTTATCATGGACTTGACATTGTGTAGGGTTAGTGTTGTTTTGCTTTTACCCCATCATACCTGTCTTGACTTAGGTATCATACGCTGTCGCTTGGTCATGACTTGGCTAAAGTGATCTTGAACCCAAAACCACATATTTCACTTACTGTAAAAGCATAGTAGTTTTAGTTGAAAGGGTTATAATAATATTTGTTCTAATGTTATCTATAGTATTCTATAATAATAGCATTAGTAGTATTAATAAATCATCAGGAAATAGTTTGTGTTTTCAGAGTTTACAGAAAAAAATCTGGTGAGAGAATGCCTGTTTATATAAAAAACGGTTTTAAAAAAAGAAGTGTATTCTCCAACCTATTCCTACAAGGTTGTAAATGCACAATTGTAGAGAATGTGTTTCCCTTCACTGAATCTAAGAGGCCCAAACTGGTTACGGCATGACCATGCCCAAACCTGTCACGGTGTGTTACTGCCCCAGTGCAAAGTGAGCTCTATAAAGACATAAAGGTTTGCGCAGAAGAACTCAAGTTGCCTGAGCCCAGGCTTGAACCATACTGAACACTATTGGGATGAATTTGAATGATAACTGTACACCGAACCTTATCCCTGACACTAGTGCCTGACCTCACTAATGCTCCTGTGGCACAAACCCCTAAAACCACTCTCCAAAATCTAATGGAAGGTCTTTGAAGTAGAGTGGAGGCTCTTATAATGTTAATGTTAATGCCCATGGACAAAATGGACACATAGTTGAAATGTTGTGTTAAGTGTTAAAAAATAATGAAGGGATCTAACTTGCTTCAAAGACATGCTACAATATTAAATGTTACCCTATATAAGTAAAAGGTACATGTATTTCATAAATACACTAAACCTAGTTAGCAAATTGCTGCAAACACTGAATGTGTAACACATAACTCCACCTGTACAGGATAGAATAGGTGGCATAATCTAAAATGTATGGGTGTATTGGCTGTGCTAGATCTGAAAAAAGGTTTATGTAATGAATCAAAGCATTGCTTCTGCACAGAATCAAGTTCTAGCATGAGTGTTGAAATTGTTTTTCATATTCATGTGTATTAGAGCAGTCTTTAAGAAATTTCTAGCCTATTTTCATCTGTATTGTATGCTTGATTATAACATTTAGTTCTTCAGATGATACCTATATTGATGTACTTCTTCTATATGTTTATTGATTCTGTTGTTATAGGATCTACCATTGCACACATTTACATGCATTTGTCCTCCTTTCTTTTTCCCCTATAGCCTATTTGCGAAGCAGCTTACAGGGGTGAAGTCCACCAGGTGTACCAACTGCTCAAGGCTGATGCCAAGAAATTAAATGTTCAAGATGAACAACATGGAGACACCCCACTTATAGCTGCCTGTAGGGGTGGAAATGTCAACACTGTCAGATACCTTTTAGATAGAAAAGCTGACGTATCCATAAAGAACAAGGTATGGCAGGCGATTGTATGTTTGAAGCTTGTGCAGTAATCCATGTAGTGACTTTTTAAGATTAGTTAAAATGTCATATTGGATTGTGTGAAATGGTAAAAGGATTTGTATCCGCTGGCATGGAATAAAAGGATACTTTTCTGTCTTTAGAAACAAAGGACTTGCTTACACTATGTTGCAAAAAGGACGTTTTCCTTCTTGGATTACCTCATGATTGTTATTCTCATGCCCATCTTATTGATTGGGTATCTAATATTGGTAAGGTATACTTTTACTGGTAAAGGTGACTTGTTCTACATTAAGCATGAATCTGCTTAAGAATGTGGAAAATGTATTTTCGTAGAAAAGCACATGCATGCTGACACATTTTTGACTTACATATCAGATAAGATGATAATTACTGTAACACAACCCAAATTTTTTTCCATAAAAATGCATTAGATAACTGGTTTTACCACTTTAACAGAACAGGAAACAGAAGCAGAATATGCAGCTGCTGGAGATGATGTTAAAGAGTAAAGCAGATATTGATGCTGTAGACTGTGTGAGTAATGCTTAACATTGGTTTGTAGTCCCAAAAGGTTGTCCACGTAGACATGCTATGTTGCTCATGTTCGTTTCTTTAACAGAAAGGCAACACTGCACTTCATTATGCTTGCCGGTCTAAAAATCACCTACTCGTTCCAGTGTTACTGGAGGCAAAAGCAGATATTTTGATAGAAAACAAAGTAAGTCCCAATTTTTTTAAATGCACGAGAGTATATAGATGGTAAAATACATAGATATATTGTTCTATATTAATCATAGTGAAATAAATAGGGAATAAACATAACATGACATGTAGAAAAATAATCCAACGTAGAGTGATGTGGCCTGAAGAGTAAACACTATTGTTATGGTTACATTTGTCTTTTTTTACAGGATGGAGAAACACCACTGGATATTGCAATCAGAAGGAAATTCAATAAAATTGCTGCAATGTTGGAAAAAAACAAATGATAAAATTGCCTATTTTGAGTGCACATGGATCTTTAGGATACGGTGTACAGGTGTGATGTTTTTTTTTTTTTTTTGGTTAAAGGCTTGACACAGAAAGACAGACTTGTATTCCTGCTTAATGTACTGAACTGTATTAGGTGAGAATGATTACACAGGGTTGTTATGAAATGACTGACTGTATTTACTGACTGTTACTGATGTTTTGTGTTTAATGTGTCAGGGTTATAGTGTTGTTTTTTCACCATGGTGGCAATTCATGCAAATATTTTTAAATGATTAAACCACATTTTTGCACATGTGCCCTGTATTTCCAGTTGGATTTTAAGTGTATTAAACTATTATGTTAAGCCTCTTTCTATCACAAACAACATGAATCTGATAGTATTTTTAAAATAATTAATGTACTTCTGTAATATAGTAAGAAATCAGTGTTGTACATTTAATACTTTTCCTTGCGCTTGAAAAGGTAAAACAAAAAATAAACTAAATTGAATTAAATGTGATGTATGGTTTTTATTAAGTTATGAATGGTTTTTGGGTTTGAATCCAGCAACTGATTATAAAGTAATGCTTTCGTTGATGCTGTTAGAAAATGTAAAAAGTAATTTTTATCTCGAATGAAACATATGAGTTAAAGATTAATGTATAATTCAAGGCTAAAATGCAATATTCACATTCAATGCAACGTACCCTATGAAACACATTAGGGGAAATAGTTTCTTATTAACCACTGGCTCAATAAGGCATTTGGATACATTCATTTTAAAAAGCAGCTGTGTTAGTGGCTTGGTTACTAATTAAATGATGTGTTAAATCAAATAATGAGTTCGATGAAGTAAAACAAATGATGTAAAAGGATGTAACATTTTAGCTGGCCTTTCCCATAATTCCCTAATGATATCATTAAGGAATGCGGAGTGCTAGTTGCTGTTCAGTTAGAAACTTTAAATCAATACACCATAACACAAAGGCTTAAAAATTGGTCCTATATTAGTTGGCCTTTCCCATAATTCCCTGACGATACCAGTAAGAAATGCATAGTGCTCATTGTTGTACAGTTAGAGATTAGCAGCTTAAGTGATAAGTAGTTATTGCTTGCAGCTAAAAGGTGGTCAGACATGCTGTCTCATCAGCTTGATCATTGGCTCATACATCTCTTGTGGGGCATCCAGTCCCCAGATGAAGTCCAGGTGCTCCCAGTGCTTGATGTCACGATGGAACACCAGGTTAGGAATCTGTGTGAGAAGCACTGCAACATCACTCGGGTCTGCTAGTGTGTCATGTCCCCCAGACCACAGTGCTGTGGGCACCTTCATGTCCCGCACGTTGTACACAGGAGGGGATGTCTGATGAAGTTATAAGAACACAATTGGCCAGGGGAAATCTTAAACACTTAAATTTGTGTTTGTATTCTGATTTCTGCTTATAAGGTATCGCAAACCTGTAATGGATATTTAATTTGATAGTACTTTTAATAGTGTACTCTTACCTGATTATAATGAATAATATTTCCAGCTTTTCCGTAGTCATATGCCATCAGTTTCTTACTCTTCATAGCCTTTCAAGATATTAAATATTATTTAAGAAAATGTATGGTTCAGATACAGCAGTGGTTTTATTAAAAATTAAATTAGACTCCATTCTTGCTTTAATATTTATGTACAAATCATTTTAATGCTATTGTTACTGCGTTAGAACACCAAAATGTCTCTATTAGTTTACTCGGACTCTATCTGGATGGACGGATGGATAGATCTAGAGTTTCCTTGGATTGTCAAAATGCTGATTAGGTTGAAAAATTTGATTTAAAATCACAAATGGGTTTTTAAAAAAAATTTAAAATCACGAATTTGTGCTATCTGCTATCAGCTATCCTTTTCATGACTGTGTTGGAAATAAATAAATAAATCAATGAAATACTCTCGCTCCCTTCAGTCTCACATTCTGCCCTCTTACTGGACCTAAAGAGTCAATGTAAGTTTAAGTGTGCTTTTAAACACTGCTTAAGTTTTAGTTCTCATTATTATATAATTATGTATTTTATTGATGTTGAGGAGCTATAAAAGAATGAAGAGACTTGAGATAATAGGAGCCTTGCTGACCTGAGCCCAGTGCACCATGTTCTGGACAGAAGTTCCAGCTGGGCAGTGGGTTGTGTACACAGGCATTCGGGTCTGGTGAGGGAAGAGAGGACGAAGATGTTATGGCTATGTACTTTCACTGAAAAACTGTATTTGTGACCCGCTCCAGCATAATACAGATTAAGTCGCGAGGTAGTGTTTGAGTAAGAGCCAAAGTAAGTTAAAAATGGCGTACCTGGACGATAATGCGATATTGCCAAAATACATCCTTCAAAGCATAATCTTCAACATGACCAAGTTCAAATATCCATAAACACAATCTATCAATGATAAAACTCTTGTTTAAGAACGGGATCCCTGTCCAAGTTGTTGTAAAAAAATGGAAATATCCACTTATTTTGAGGATATTGCTCAGGGTATTTCCTTATTATCCATATTCGGTACCAGAATACTCCACCTACTTATGGGATCCCAGAAGGATTACCCAAATTTGTTGCTAGGAAGATGCTAGGAAGATTGCGCTGATTGGTCAACAGCCAGATTCATTTAGTTTATGAATGCTAGTGTGTTTCAAATGAAGACAATCAGAAACTGGTTCTGTAAGTGTAACTGCTATTTTCTCAAAAGTAGCATTTCTTGATTAGACACATACAAACCGATTTAATTCAGTAAATTTTCATGCTATAATCATGTATTATACCTTATTTTGAGGCATATGAAATTATCTTTCCAAGTAGATCAATATCTCCATATGTAAAATTTCCTAATTAATCCATATTATGCTGGAGTGGGTAACATTTATATATTTTATCCTAGAAAAAGGCCCCACAGTTGAACAACTTACCATATTCAGGTTTTTCTCATCAAAACCACACAAGAGGAAAAATATGTTTCCACACAACACGCTGACTGGTTTCTTGCTGCAGAATTCGGTGGCAAAAAACTTGATGAGAGGACCCTGAGGAAAAAAGACTTTTTCCCCGAATAATTCCTGAGAATTATATGAATAAAAAATATACAACGTTAAAGATCTGAAAGGAATGCCATATGTTACAGATGAATATAGTATATGTGCAGCAATGGATTTTAAAAACTCATACTCACCCAGATGACACACTCTGGGAGGATACTCAGTTTTCCAAGGGGACTGTTTGTGAAGGCAACTGTGGCTACAGGAGCCAGTGCAAAAAACATCTTGATTTTACTAGCCAGCTCTGGCATTGTGGAAAAAGCCATGAAGGCTAAAAAGAAACAAAAAGTACAGGTCAGAGATTAGGCATAGCATCTTGGTCTATGTTTGGTTCTTGGTGCTTTCAGATGTTAATGACTACATATTTCTTTCAAATACTTCCATAATGTTGAAATAATAAATGATTCATAAATAACTTTATAAAAGTGTTAACTTGCTTCTTTAACAGCAAACAGAAGTGTACACAATTTATGGTTCAAAATACAGAATTAAGCAATAACAAAACTCAGTCAAGAGCCATGTCTTATCTTGTAAGAATGATTAATACATTACCAATGGTGGTTCCCTGAGAATGGCCAACATAGAAAACCTGCTCCTGTCCTGTGGTTTTTGTGATGAAGTTTATTACTGCTGGAAGGTCTTTCTTAGCCATTTCATCATGGCTGCCACAAAGACACACAACAAGAATAATTAGTTATTTCCTCAAGGAGAATGCCCATTAAGCTATAACCTAAATAAGCTATTGCGCAGCTCTCATTAATTCATCAGTATCATGTACTCAGTATTATATTTACATTTATGGCATTTGGTAGAAACCATTATCCAGAGTGACTTACATTTATAATTTCTATACAACTGAGCAATTGAGGGTTAAGGGCCTTGCTCAAGGGCCCAACAGTGGCACCATGGTGGTACTGGGGACTGAACCCCTGACCTTTGGATCAACAGAACTTTAACTGCTTTGCTGTACTGTACCTTAATGCAAAAACTCTAGTTTGGATTGCATACAGATATCAATTTAATAGGCCACATTGAGCATTCAGCCTTAATTTTCCTCACTATCGGATGATATTTGATCAAGTTCAGATTCAGAACCCTCAGAAACACTTGCCTCATCACTACTCGGCACGTTGTCAGACTGACCAATCCCCCTTCGGAGACGACTCAGACTTCTTGAAATTGTGGGTTATCTGCTTCTTGCATGGAAATTGACAAGTGTCATTATGCTTTGAACTGCTAGTGACACCTATTGTCCTTTGAATTAACTAATACTGTTCTAACAATTTTATAGACTGTACTATGATGCCTAAGGTCTGCAATAGTGCACTGGAGTCACTTTTATTGGTCAAGTGGGTTATCTGGTTCTTGCAAAGTCCCACAGATTTTCACAACTTTTTACTATTTACTGTTTCATTGTTTTCACACACTCACACACACACACACACACACACACACACACACACACACACACACTAAATCAAGCTTTTTTGCTTTTTTTGCTGTTGTTAATTTTTTATGGTTCATTTTCAGTTGATTCAAGCATTATCCACCTCACCTTTGGTGCACACTGCTTTTAGTATATGCTACATGGCCACCTAACCAAAACGTTTCATGTTTTTTTCTTTAATCATTACATTCTTTAATGTAAAGAATGATGTAAATCATTCTTTAATCATTACATTTTCATGCTATATTCATTTTGAAGCATATCAAATCTCTTTCCAAATATATGAATATCTCTGTATGTCAAATTTCCTACTTAATCTGTATTATGCTGGAGTGGGTCACATTTACTTTTCTCAATATTTATACTGTTGTAGTCTTATAATAGTAATACTAGTTTTATAATAATAATATTATTAATAATAATAATAATAATAACAATAACAACAACTACTCAGTTTCTGAACTGCTTAATCCTACTATTAGGGTCACAGGGAGGCTGGTAATATATATATCAGACAACACTAAGCGAAGGCAAGGTGCACCCTGAACAGCTCGCCAGACCATCACAATGCCAACACACACACAATCATTCACACTCACATCCACACCTAGGAGCAATTTGGAAAGGACAATTAGCCTAATGTGCATGTCTTTGTGCATGGACTTCATGCATGGAGGAAACTGGAGTACCTGAAGGAAACCCACACAAGCACAGGGAGAACATGCAAATGGATGTGCTAACCATGATGCCACCGTGCCGCCCCATAATAATTATAGTTGTTTTTCTGTTTTTTGGGTTTTTTTACTATTATGAATGTTGTTATTAATATTATGATTGTTGTTGCTGTTGTTGTTATTATGATCACATTGGAGAAAATAATAAAATGGACACTCACCTAAACTGCCAGTACTCTTTGTGGTCAGAGGAGAGGTTGACGTGTTTTCTTGACCAGGTGTTCCCACGACTGTTTCCAATCCACACATCAAATCCAGCATCAGCTAGCAAAAAGCCAAGGCTGGTGTTTGGAAGGTTGGTCACCCAATTACTTCCTGCAGCCAGGAGCCCATGCTGAAGGTACACCACAGGCTTGGGCTCTGCCACAAACAGGATAGAAAAGCAAGGGACAGTGGCTGTTTAGTCATTGAGGCTTAAAGTCATGGTTTAAACCTCAGCAGTTAAGTTAAGTTAAGTTGCCACAGTTGGGCCCTTGAACAAGGCCTTTAACCTGCTCTGCTCCAGGGTCCCATATCATGGCTGACACTGCACTCTGAGATGTGTGAAAAAACTACCATGTCCAGTGTACCGTACCTGTAGCACTTTGTGGGCGGAACTGTGGCTTAGTGGTTAGCACATCCACCTTACAACAAGAAGGCCCTGGGTTCAAGACAACAAGTGGAGTTTGCGTGAGCTCCCTGTGTTTGTATGGATTTCCTCCGGGTACTCTGGTTTCCTCCCTCGGTCAAAAGGCATACACATTAGGCTATCTGGCTCTACCAAATTGCCCCTAGGTGTGAGAGCTTCTGTGTGCGTGTTGACCTGCAATGGATTGGTGAGCTCATCTAAGTTCACCCACAGTCAGCTGAGATAGGCTCCAGGCTCCTCGTAAACCCAATAGTAGAATTAAGCAGTTCAGAAAATAAGTGGGTTGGTATAATTATTATTATTATTATTATTATTATTATTATTAATATTATTATTATTGATATTATTATTATTATTATGTGTGTGACGAGCATGTGTTGTGTGTTGACCTGTGATGGACTGGCGAGGCTTTACACTGGCTTTGCCCAGAGTCAGCTAAGATAGGCTCCAGACTCCCCATGCCCTTAGTAAGATAAACAGTTCGGCAGTTGAATGAATGAATAAATGTTATATTTTATGTATACAGTAGTGTGCAGTGAAGATTATCCACCACTTTTGTCTAAAGGGTTCCTAATAAAAAGAAGTAAAAAATTCAGCCCTCCTGACTTCTCCCTCTTCTTTATTCCTATTTGACTTTCAACAACTGCTCTCCCAAACACAAAGGAGGGAATCTCCTAGATCTTGTTTTCAGAGGTCCCTCCCTAGTCACAGGCACTGCAACCCCACTTCACATCTCTGACCACCACTTGGTTTCCTTTAGTATCACCATACCTATTTAATCTAACACCAGCTTTCACTTTTCTTCCACCACTCGGCAAAACCTCTACACTGTATTTCCTTCATCTGTTGCTTCCTGTACTTTACCTTATCTTCCTAACCCAGTGTTCTTTTCTTCCCTATTAGAATCTGCTACTAACACTTTCCTCTCTTCACTCTCTGCATCTATGAACCTCCTCTGACCGCTATCTAGAAGACTTCTTGCCCTGCTCCTTGGCTCTCGTAGGTGCTGCGAAGTAATTGTAGACAACTCAGAGCAGCTGAGAGATCAGAACAGACTTGAATCAGATCTGGCTTCCTACCATGCTTTACTATCCACATTTTTGTCTGATGTGACTTCTGCTAAGACAGCTTTCTACAAGGAAAAGTTGGACACTGCTGCACAAGACCCACGCAAACCCCACAACATCTTTTCATCCTTACTCAAGCCATCTGTTCCACCTTCCCTATCCTCACTGACCACTGAAGACTTTGCCAACTTCTTTGATGAGAAGATTAAACAAATCTGTCATACATTCACTCTCACCCCATCTCCTATACTACACAGTGTAGATTCCACTTCCCCTTCCTTTGCACCGTTTTCTAATCTCACAACTGAAGACATCCAGCAAGTCATCTCACCATACAATCCTGCCACCAGCTCACTGGATCCAATCCCTTCCACAATACTCCAGGCTATCTCTCAAGACTTTCTCTCCTTTACCTCCACTATCATCAATAATTCTATATCATCTGGTCATGTACCCACAGCATTCAAAAGATACAGGATTCTACCCATCTTAAAGAAACCCTCTCTGAATCCATCAGACATCAGCAACTACATACCGGTATCACTTCTTTCTTTCCTTTCTAAAATTCTTGAATGCACTTTTGCAGAATAACTTCCTTGACCCTAATCAATCTGGCTTCAAAGCGGCACATTCCACAGAAACTGCACTTTTGGCTGTCACAGGAAAGCTACATGCTGCAAGATCAGAAAAGATGTCATCAGTCCTCATCCTCCTCGACCTTTCCGCAGCATTTGACACAGTCGATCACATGACTCTCTTGTCCTCAGGAGTCTAGGAATTTGTGGTTCAGCATGGCAATAATTTGCTTCCTACCTGGAAGGTTGCTTATATCAGATTACATGGTGGGGATCCACTTCTCCATGCCGACTTTCCACTGGCATTTCCCAGGGCTTAGTTCTTGGACCACTTCTGTTATCTCTTTATACTAGGTCCCTTGGTGAGGTCATATCCTCACATGGTTTCTTATACCACTGCTATGCAGATGACACTCAACTTGTTCTCTCTTTTCCTCCCACAGACTCTGAGGTTTCTGCACGGATCTCTGCATGTCTGGCAAGTATCTCCTCCTTGGACAACTCTGTGTTCTCTCCTTCAGTCACTGTATGAAGCCTTGGAGTAACCATGGACAATTGCATGTCCTTCTCTTCTCTTATCACTAGTCTCTCTCGATCATGCCAATTCCTCCTCTTTAACATCCGAAGGATTTGTCCATTTCTTTCCACTACGACCACTCAGATACTTGTTCAGTCCCTTATCATCTCAAGACTAGACTACTGCAACTCATTCCTAGCAGGTCTACCTCATGGCAGGTCTACCTGATCCAAAATGCATCTGCACGGCTTGTTTTTATCCTTCCCAAATTTTCACACACCACTCCACTGCTACGAACGCTCCATTTGCTTCCTGTAGCTGCTCGCATTAGATTTAAAACACTAATGCTTGCCTACAAAGCCAAAAATTGGCCTGCACCCTCCTACCTCAAAGTATTTATCACACAACGCACTGCATCGCGTTATCTCTCAGATCCTCTAGCACTGCTAGACTGGTCCCTCCTTCTACCGAGGGGCAAGGGAAAAATAAACTCTTGAATGAACCATCACCAATGAATGGATGTCCAGACAGCTAAGTCACTGGGTGTCTTCCAACGATGTCTGAAAACCTACCTTTTTCGGCAGTACTTAGATTAGCTTAACACTATGTTTTACATATACACACGCACACTCAAAAAAAGTGCTTTTGTTTATTAGCCATACTTTTATCTCAATATACTTGTCGGAATGATTTTTTTTGGTTCTCATTGCCTACAATAGCATTGTTTAATACATTTTCACCAAAAAGTTATAGAGAAGTAATTTTTTACTTCTTTTTATTAGGAGCCCTTTTAGACAAATGTGGGGGTGTATAATATTTACTGCACACTACTGTATGCGACAAAAAAAGGTTATAATTTTTTTCAAATAATTAATGTTTACATTAAAGACATGTCATTGTGCTCTTGCTTTTAAAAGCTTCCACTCAGCAGTGATTTTGTGTGCAGCCAGCAGAGGGAATATGTGTACCAACTTTAGTTCAAACTCAGTGACCAACTGCATTTCCACATTTTCTTTTTGCTCAGTTTTATCGCTGAACTCCATCAGAAACAGGATGTAAACTGGTTCTCTCTGGAGCAGAGTTTGGCCTTATAGGATTATTTAACTTCATATCAGCCATACTTGATGCTCCATCCCACACCTCGTAACCCATAGCCCATAACTCATAACCCCAAGTCACAGCTTGACCTGTGAAACTAAAGTTTACCACTTTTCGTAAGTGATCTCATGTGAAAGCAGTGATTGCACAAATTTTTGCCCCACTGTACAAGGGAAGGGAAGTGCTGTTATAGCTCAAACCACATTTTAGTTCAAAATGAATTTATTGCAGCATTTCAGACATAATTACGGAACTAGGGCTGAGAAATGTTAAGTTTGAAATAAATCAAAACTCTAGATGGATGTCTGCCATTCTGTAGCAGCTCCCTTAGGTTTTTCCCTTAAAGTGTTATTTGTAATCTAACTGGTAAGGCTGAATTAAATAATTTCTTTCTTCCAGAAATTGTTTAGTTTTGCTCTCACGTTCCTCTGTGGTATGTTGTACTCCAGCTATCCTATGTGGCATGGAGAACTGGGACAGCAGGAAATGACATGTGCCTTCAGAGCTACAGCTTGAGCTCTAAAGCTCATCACACATGAAGAGACTTGACAGCACTGCACTCGACAACTTACATAAACTGTTTGATGAGCTTTTTATTTATTTATCACTCATCAGAATTCCTTATTATCTGTTACCAGATAGTTAAACCATCATACACAACTGTCAGGGGCCTCATGAACATAAAAGGAATCGCTTCAAAGCACACACACTCTTAGTGTTAATAAGATTAAATACATAGCCTAACGTCTAATTTCATTAACTAAAAACACATGGTACCTGGTAGAGGATCCTTGCAGCCTTGAAATATTCTAGCTGATTTGTGTCAGCGAAATCATTTCAAGTTAGTGTCAAAAATGGAGGCTGATATACAACAGCTGAACTGGTTTTTCCACTCCAGCAGTTTTCCCCAATGAAAATATTATATGCGTACAGCTTTTAGAAATCACTGTGCTCATTAATGAAATACAGAGAATATAAATAATGAAGGAATAGAAGGACAGTCTCCACCAGCAATATTTTACTGATCTGTAGACACAGAAAAAAAATACCATGAATGCAACCTTGTGCAACTTGTGCCATGAAATAGATGTATAATCATCCCAGAATCATTAATTTGTCACTATAAACCTGGTTATTAAAAATGTTTTACAGTGTCTACTGCTCACTTATATTGAAATGAATAACACTGCATTGGGTGTGCTTAGGCATGAGCCCTCAGTATGTAAATAGCTAAAATACCCCTATTTGCTGGCTAATTTTCTTCAAAGCATTATGACATGATCAGTTTGTGTTATTAATTAGCATCCATATGGAGTAAAGAGGTGTCCTTTCGAAATGTGACTCCCAAGTACTAAACTGGAATGTTAGTGAAACCCAAGGTTGAGTGTGGGTTGCACCTTCTGCTCAAGCATGTTTTTTTAATAGCATGAGTGTTCCTCCCCTGCACACAGAAGGCTGACTAATCCAAAGCCCACTTCTCGTTTTTGCTTTGTGGTGCTGTAAATATTTCGAAATGGAAGACGTTTTGAGAATGTGTAAAACCATGCTCGGGCGTGTTATTATTTTTCTGCCCTCTTACAGAGGAAAGGTGTAAATGTCATCAGTGCAATAAATGCATGTCCATAGACGTGCTCACATATTAGGATTAGGGCGTTGAGATTACAGATTTGAAAGCACTCTATCACAAAAAACCCCAAAACATTACAACCTCACCTTGCTCGAATTTACTCAGGACACCATGTGGGATCCTGTTGACACTCAGGATGTAACCGTCCTCAGTGACCACCTCGAACTCTTCTGCAGGATAACCCCAGTGTCTGATGATCTCACTCTGTCAAACATACACACAACCAATAAATCTGAGCAAAGTCTAAGTGGCACATCAGCACACAGATGTCATATATATATATATATATATATAAATATGGGACATCAACAGCAATGATAATTTATTCATTCATTTATTTTCTAAGCCACTTAATCCTAATTAGGGTTGCGGGGAGGCTGGCGCCCATATCAGCCGACTCTGGGTAAATATGGGGTACACCCTGAACAGCTCGCCAGACCATTGGAGGGCCAAAATACACCCATTCACACTCACACCTAGGAGCGATTTGAAACAGCCAATTAGCCTACTGTGCATGCTTTTGGACTGTGCCACTCATAATGATGATGATGATGATAATAATAATAATAACAATAATAATAATAATAATAATAATAATAATAATAATAATGACAGCAAATGGTATGAAATATAATTATCTGTCTCATATGATATGAACATTTCTCCCAACACACACACACACACACACACACACACACACAGACACAGACACACACACACACACACACACACACACACACACACACACACACACACACACGTATTCTGGATCATGCTGTCATTTCTTATAATACACTATAAATAAATATATATAAATTCCACTAGCTCTGTGGAGGAAAGGTCTGGGAGTCAGTGTATCAACTGTGTACACACTAATGCAGTGTTTCCGTCATGGTGAAACAAGAAGTCCACCATGTAGAGACATAAAAAATAGATGATGATACATAATGATACAGTAAATATAGTACTATGCCTAAATATTTGTTTCCATATTATATATCATATTCAAGTTTAGACAAAAAGAAGTGCCAAATCACAGTGATCCAATCAACCTTTTTCAGTCAGGTCTGATTTTTTCACACAGATATTTCTCTGTTTCTTGTTACTTACACATTAAAATTCTAATTATAACCTTTTTTTTTATTATTATTATTTTAATAAAAAAATGTTAATACACTGGGTGGGCACAGTGGTGTAGTCAGTATTTTAAATGTAACACAGGGCTCTTGGTTCAATCCTAAGCTTGTGTTACAATCTATATGGATTTTAATGTTTTACCCGTGTCTGTGTAGGTTTCCTCTTAGTTCTCTGGTTTCATCCCATCCCCCAAAAATGTCTCATGGTCTCTAGGAGTGAATGAGTCTGTTTTGTGACACTGATTAAAATTAAGCACTTGACTGAATATGTTAATGCAAGTTTGACTGCCTTTTTAATAATGTTTGACTACAAATGTAGTTTAAGCCAAATATTTAAGCATGTTTGAAATCGGACTCGGCGATATGGCCTAAAAAATAAAAGCTACACCTGATGTACAATAATGATTGAGATTTTTGTTTTAAGGGAAAGACATTATTCAAATAACTTTTATTTCAACAAAACCAATGCAGAGAAGAACAGCAAATACATTTCTTGAATCAATCCATTTTTTTCAGAACCCTTCGTAGGACACCAGCCCAGTACAGAGTTTATGGAGCAAGGAACAGCTGAAGTAAAAGTAAATAAATAAATCTTATACATAAAAAATGGCTCTGCGATGGCCTGGCAAGCTGTCCAGGGTGTATTCCGCTCTCACCCTGAGTCAGATGAGATGGGCGACAGCCTCCCCTCGACCCTAATTAGGATTAGGTGGCTTAGAAAATGAATGAATTAAGCGGCATAGAAAAATATGTTGGGAACTCTGTGGGCTCTGTGTAATTTATCTGGTTTTTCTAAACCAAAATTTCGAGTTAATCGATAAAATTTATAATACAGATTTTCCGCCCAGTTCTATTTTGGACTGAAATGTGATGCATCCATTTAATAATGTGTTAAATTACTCTTGTCACATGATAACAGTTCACTCTGCACATTATGACACAACAAAAGCATGAGGCAAAATCCCTATAAATAGAACACATTTTCATACTTCAGCATTGAAAACTAATCCATTTGTCACTTCAGAAGCAGTTTTAATTCTGTTGTCTGGAGTCAACTCTTCCCCTCGACCTAAATATGAAATGCATTCTAATCAGGAACTTCAAAGAAATCATGTGAGCCTGTTGGTTCCAGGGCTGCCGCACAATCTCCTCATGCATAATTAAAGGCACCGCAATTTCCCACTCCCCCTGGGGCCTTCAGTCTGCACGCTCTACTTTAGGCCACTTTAGGATAAACCCACTGCTGCCTCACACTTATCTCTCTCTGTCTCTGCACACTTCTAGTTCTGAGAATGAACAACGGCAGGGTTGGAGGGGGGGGCAAACAGGTCTCAGACACCAAAAGCCAGAAGAAAGACCTTAAATAAATTTGCAGCTATGAGATATAATACAGCCAGCTGCCCTGTGCTTCAGAGAAAACCACTGACATATAAATGAATAGGCTTATCTGATTAAGTTTCCTTGATTTAATAAAAATTATTTGTTTAACTGTGCAAATGTTTAAACAGTGATTGTGGTTTACCCAGAAGTTTTTAATGAACACTACTTTGGCTAGTAACGCTTCACTATGCACCTTTAGTGTTTTTTTTTTTTTTATAGTAAAAAATTTGCAGTATAATGTTATTGGTAAAATATGTATTACAGGCAGGTTTTATTTAGTGATTATTATGACTTGAAGGTTTACCCAAGACCTTGTCAAGAATAACTGGGTCACAATAAATCAGGCAAGAAAAGCCGGGGACAATCTTAATAAGTGAGGATTAACTCCAAGTGCTGAGTGTCTATGCAGATACCCAAACCAGACAATGGAGCACATTCTATAAGGATGTGATCTGGGACCCTTTTGCTATGATCTAGACCTATGGGAAGCAAACAAAGCCACCCTGCAATATATCCAGGACTGGTGCAATAAGATGATGAGCTTTATTCAGTTTGCATTGCACTTGATTTTCTTTTTACATTTTCTTTTCAAAGAAGTGACATACAGGACATATAATTTCTTAATTTGTACTGAAAAAAACGAGCAAATACAGCCTTGAACTACACGCAGAGTGCTTGAGAGGATCCAAAATAATGTGCAAAAGTCTAATGTATTTTTTAATCTTACTGAATATTTGATAAATAAGGAATTAAAAAAACAACACTTCTACCATAATCACCCACAGGTGATTTTTTTCTACAGTACCATTAATGTTTGAATTTTCTCATCCCACAGCAATTTACCTACTGAACCGCCTACCAAAAATATACCTTTATTGGAATGAATGCTGAGATTTACACCTTAAAGGTTTTAGGAAGTTTTTGTGCAATTATAGTTTCATTTCATGCTGTTGAACTTTGACAAAACAATTCCTATTATCTCTAATACCGGCTACAAACTATCACTGTTCTCTTTCTTTTTCTTTCTCTGGAAGTTAATAGGAAAGAATGCAGTTTGTCATGTTAGTGAGAAACCACAAAGTCATGAAGACTCATGATAGAAATCTATACTTTATGTCTGACAGTTAAAAAGCACAGACACAGAATTATTTGCTCACAGAAATGCCAGTGTCCGATATACTTGTCTTTCTGACCACAGTCTTGCACTGTTTGCACATAGATGCACACTTTGCACTTTATGTGGCTAGGACAAAAAACTGGTCCTAGCTCTG
>JAQMYF010000021.1:26401439-26418408 GCA_030014195.1 Neosilurus mollespiculum
AAACTGGTAGCCCTTCGTATGACTCAGTACCCATGAAGTAGCTCTCAGTTTCAAAAAGGTTGGTGACCCCTGGTTTAAACATTGTCGTTATTTAATTCTAGGACAATCCAGTCTTTGTTATGCATTAAGTTCATCATGCATGTGTTATTTTGGACAGGACATGTAAGTGGTAGAGAGGATAAGCAGGAATAAATATTAGAGATAGATACTTGATAGATACTCGCTTTATTGCAGCTGTCCTACGTTCTTGTGAATAATAGAAAGGTGCTCGGAGATATTATGCTAGGAATGATGTCACCCGGTCACAGTTTTGCAGTGGCATGCAGTGGACAGTTGGGGGCAGCAGCCAGGTGTGAAGCTTCCCAGTTTGAAAAGTCACAGAGATGCAATCTGGAAACAATTTACACTGATTTAAGATATACACTAAAAAAAAAAATGATTCATACTTCCTGCCCACTCAACAAAATATCTTAAAATCTCAAAAGAATGCTGGGTTTATGTATTAAATTTCTAAAGACTTTTTTTTTAGTTTAGAATATTCTCTTGGTACCCCATCTACTTTCTAGAAATCAGTATGCAAATATTTCTGTATAATCAATTGAAAAGATTGTCGTACAGTACCTATTGTTGACTCAAGGGATGCTTTCCATTTGTGAAAAGGATATGTGGGCTGTACTTAAAGGAGAGGAAGAATGGGTGTACAGTATGTGTGTGTGTTAACATGTGGGCCAGCATACAGAATAATCTTATCATTTCTCTCATCTCATTCAGTATTTTCCCAAACGTAAAATATGGACTTCCCTCGCCAGATGTTACCAAGCAGCTCAGTTAGATACGTTTTAACTCAGAAAATACAGTAGAACTTAAAAGAAGTAGCACTGGGATTGAACTCATTTTCAAAATCAGTGTTGGATTTTAGACGGATGTTGAATAGGAAACCTATTCATCTTTTATGACTAATAGTGAAGCGAAGTGATAAAAGATTAATAAAAGAAAAGATCAATAAAAGAATTCAGTATTCTTCAGTTTTTAGCCTCTCTGTTTTCAATGCTAATACTGTATGTCAGTAATTACAAATCATTTCCTACACTTATGAATGTATAATATAATTTACATTAAATAACTCATTTACACCTATTTGCAATTTCATCTAGTCCAGACCAGCACAGGCCAATTATCTAGCAGTGAATCTAGAGAAAACCCTGATGGACACAAGGAGAACATGTGAATTCGCACACAGATGGGAATCCGAGCTCAGGATCAAACCCGGAACCCTGCTGCACCACCATGTTGACTGAAATACAATTCTGAAATACAGTTTTATTTTATTCTGAAATATCAAAATTCAAAGGGAAGCTGATTTTCCATGTTTATTTTCCAGGTTTTGTTCTTTAAAGTCAATACTAACTTACTCACTTGTTTCTTAAGCTAATTGAATTGACAGGCCCACTAATCCTTAAATGATCACCATACATTTTATGGCATCTCTACTGTTCAAATGTGAGTATTTGTAAATTATCCACAGCGCAGCGTGACATCTGGAGAGAGGTGTCTGTGTGAATTATTAAATGCACTGTGCATTTAATACTTTGGCCCTTCCACTGGATTTCCATGTGTAGGGAGAGGAAATATGGTTGTGTTTCGTTTGCAAAAGATGAATGAACTCTAGGAACTCTGCTGGGCTGTGACACGCCTGATGTAAATCAATGCAGGACTCGGCTCTATTTGTTCCCCATAATATATAACTGAACATTTTGGGTCAGTGGTTTGACTCGGTTCCTGGAGCGCGAGCTCAGGGGAGAGGTGTCTTTTCATACACAGAGCAATGCCAATTACAGTGCCAAAATCTTAATGCATTCAGCTACAGCCAAATCCCTGATGGATTCTGTTTGCTTTTTTGGACAGAACCTGCCCTTTCACCATAATGTTTGGATGTTTTTCATCGTTTTATTGCTGAAGTTCTGCTTTTATTTCTCAGTTAAGCCTAAATGCATGCTGTCACTGACATTCTCCTCCAGCTGCCAGCAGTGAACAAAAGTGAACAAAATGCAGCTTTTGCAAGAGTTGGCAGAGTTTGGGTGAATGTGAATGACATAAGAACATTTGAGTGTTCTCAGACCTCAGAGCCTCATTTGTGGTGACTGTACTTTTTCTCCCATTCACTTACTCAGAATACTGACTCAATAAACGTTTGCACACATACACTAAATATGTTTAACTGACACTGTGGAAAAGACACATGTTGTTCTGATGATCTGCGAGCTTAAATTTCAGCTTTTTGAAGTATGCTAAAAATGGCCTGTGTCTGTTTCTGATTTGAGAATGTCATTAAAAGCAGGTGATCCGGCTTGTTCTTCAGTACAGTGCAGAGAAAGGCGTAGTATGTCAGTTTCAAAATTAGATTGTGAACGAAATTCACTTCGAGCCTGTTAAGCACAGTTGACCTATGAGGAGCTGGTTCTGCTTTTTCTGTAGAAGCAGAGAAGATTTAAAAGAGGAAGCTAACTCTCTGCCTAGAAAAACTTAACAGTCTATGCTTCTGAGGTTTTGTGTTCTTTCCAAAAGTATTCATCTTTGTGGTTTTTAATATATATATTATCTGTTGTATTTTATAAAATAAAATATTTGTTGTTATTTTTATCCAGCTTTTAAAACATGTGAAACAGCCTAATATTGTTTGTGTACAATTACCCCTCCTGTTAGATTACCACTCTCCCTCTCAGTTTAGTTTTACATTCTGGGTAGTATTCAATTCAATTCAGTGTTATTTGTATAGCGCTTTTTACAATTGACATTGTTGCAAAGCAGCTTTACATAGTAAAAGTAATTTAAAAAGGAATTTAAACATTTTTCTACAACCCCTACACATCCCTAATGAGCAAGCCCGCAGCTACAGAAAATACCAGATTATTAATGATCTTATGTAGTAATGCTATTACCATATAGTAAAACAGATTGTGATTTTTATTATATGTACAACCTGATAATGTACAAATGTTTGATTAACAGAATGCTTATTTATGTTACTAAAGTCATTCTGTAAAATTAAATTCAGTGTAAAACCAGCTAAAGGCTGAAGTGGTTGGCGCCGTCGCCCCTCAGCAAGCACGTTCTGTGTTCAAACCTAATGCTCAACCGGACCCTTTCTGTTTGCATTTAAGTTTGCATGTGCCTGTGTGGGTTTCCTCTAGGTGCACTGGTTTCCTCCCACGGTCCAAAAACGTGTGATAGGTCATCTGGCTCCTCTGAGTTGCCTGTAGGTGTGACTGTAAGTGTGGATGCTTGTCTGTCTTGCTGTATTAGCCATGCAATAAACTGTTGACCTGACCAAAGTGTACTCCGCCTCTTGTCCAACATCAGATGGAATTGGCTGAACCTCACCTTGTGAAATGCAATGGATAAGCAGTATAGACAGTGGATGGATGAATGGATGGTTTTAAATTGTTTTTAACTCTGGTGACTTGATCCAAAGTGTATGAATATCTGTGGTGCAGGTCTTGAACCCAGATTCAGTCTTTTTAAGCAGCTTCAAAGTATAACTTGATATGTGGAGATGGAGGGAAGCACTTCCCTTTTATCACTTCCAGCTGTCCAGAGGACAAGCAGCCATGAACTTCAGAGTCCATTTCATTACTCCTGCCTTGGGTGTCCGCTCAGCCACTGAGTGATGGCGAGCTCACACCCTTTCCTACTGTCAAGCCCTTTCTTTTATTTCCTGACCGCTTCAGCCTACTCATGCACTTTGCGCTTGCACTGAACTCCCAGAGCATGCAAGCCGTGGGTTTTTTTTTTACTTTCTTTTTTCAGATTACATCATTTTGCAGACATCTGAATGGCTGAGGTATCTTTTTTTTCCTCTAGTACCCCATATGGCTACCAATGAAACTTGCGTAGATTCTTTTTCTCCTGCCAACCCTGAAAGTCTGCTGATATTGAGAAATACGATTCTTCATTTCTAATGAAATCTAAGCTCTATTTTTGTCAGGCCAAATCTCTTGCGTGGTAATCAGTCTGCCTGGCTGCGTTATTCAATCTGGGGCTTGACTATGAGATAAGTACCGTAGGGGTTTTTTCTGCTGTTTAAAAGCAATCATTTATCAGCTGATATTATAACAGGTATGATAGGAAGATGCAGAATGCTTACAGTGTAGCCGTTCTGTCCCCACCATCATACGTAAATATCCGAGCAGATCATTTTGCAACCAATTACCTCGAGCTCCAGTCCATCCTTGGAATACAATTAATGTGTCGAGTTACATCATCTTCCTCCAAGATAGGGAGTCTCTTTTTGTTTCCCGTCAAGTGTGTGGCTGTCTGGCTTTGCTGCTTTTAAGTCTGTGAGTCTGGCATGATGTAATCCTTTTTCTGACTCCTGACAGAGATGTATGGCTTGTTTCCCCCCCAAGTGTTGTCTGGCTTCTTGGATTTAAATGGATGCTCAGCAGTTTAGAAGACTCAACAGTGAAGGTGTTCTTTAGAATGCAGTCTTTACTGCAATGTACAGTTCAGAGTCTAATGACCTTGTGGTAGGAACAAGAGTAGATATTTTAGCCTTGGTTCATAAATTTTGAATGGATGTATTTCATTGCATATTTACTTGAGCAAAGGAAGGATCAGGTAGCTGTCAAAGAAGATTATACAGTAGATTGCGAAAACCTAACAAATTAAGGGTCAGGTTTAAAATTTAATGCACAGGCTCATCAAAATTGAACACCACCTTATCTTTTTACATTTTTAAATGCACAGCTTTACTGGTTTTGGCTGATACGACTGGAACCTGATGTGCTTTTCTGCTGTTGTAGCGCATCCGCCTCACTGTTACATGTGTTCTGAGATGCTTTTCTGCTCATCACAGCTGTAAAGAGTGGTTGTTTGCATTACATAATACTTCCTGTCAACTTGTTTCTTTTCTTTTCCTTCTGACCTCTCTGAACAACACAGCATACCCACTGAACTATCACTCATAACAATATAGTGACATATTGCAAATCTGTGATATTTTAAATACTTGCATAACTGAAAATGTGATCTGCCATTTGCAGTTTACCACTGTGTCAGTCCACAAACTCTAATTAAAAGACATAATGTCTGCCATCGAATCCCAAGAATATATATCTACATGCCCAACCCTGTATTTGGGAGCAAATGAGGCTACCACAACACTGCACAGACACAGTGCGAGTAATAGCTCACCTAATGAGATGTTATAATGGCACAGATAAACTCTGGTCTGTCACAGTGTTGCTTTCAGAGCACTAGTTACACCATTCAATAGGCATGCAGGAAGTTGCAGGTTTAAAAGGGCCAGTCAGGAACTGGTGTAACAGAAAGCTTGGCTAAGATGCCGGTAACATTTAAAACAGCACCACTGCTACAGGACTGATAAACTACTGTAAAGAGCTTGCTGTGAATTTTATAGGTTTTTACTTCTGCTATCTCTAATTTGACCAAATATGTATCATTTATAAATTGTTAACAATATATAGATTATATTATAAGTGATTCATATGTCAGGCCCATTAAAAAGGAATTGGGAAATAAAATAGGTTTTGATTATGTAATCAGGAATGACCAGATGATTAATTAAACGCTAATTAATTATTAATAATATGTATAGGTTACTAATGTACAAATGTTTGATTGAAAGAACATTCGAGAGCAGAGTCTCAGGCCCAGAAATTAGAAAGTCCTCACTGCAGGACACTGTGCTGATCTGTATTGCGATTAGAATGGAAGATGATTCAGCACTGAATCAGCCTGTAAATTAAAAAAAGATCTCTGAAAAGCCTGTTTCTGATTTCCTGATCAAGGAAGGTTTTTTTTCTTCTGACAGAGAGGCAAGGAAAAGTTTAGATAATGTGATGGATCTGCTGTCACTGCCCAAACGATTTTTATTATGAGTAATGGCAGGCTTAACATGTGTGTGCCAATTGTCTTTTTAATCTGTTTCAGCATGCACTCCCTTTTTCACTTATGCGTGCTAAGAAAATAAAATGGTTAGCCCTATAAATAGGCATTTTACACAAAAAAGTCTGTCCCCTGAGACGTGAGTGCTTTGGTTTTCAAATACAGGAACAAAGTGTGTCTTTGCAGCAATTAGTCAGATGTCTGAGGAAACACATTTTGCCGCTTTCTTTCCTAGGTAAATGTCAACCCTATAAATGTGTGCTTTGCATGACTGCTCACACATCAGCAAATTCGGGCCACCGTTTCAGCCTAATTCACTTTCAGACATTTACTGAATGGTTTCGACTGCTGTGTGATTACACAAATATTTGGCTTGATTTAGGTGGCTTGGAGTGGCAAGCCTGTGAAGCAATGCCTCTAAATGTATTTACTGTAAATTTGATAACTAAATTGATTTTGTTGTCAAAGTCGAGCTGATTTCATTTGCTGCCTGAATTAGTCTGGAGTCAGAAATGGGACATATTGATTTCCTATAGACAATCACTGAATGTCCACTACAGCACTTGTCAACACGTTGTGCAACTAGATGAAATGGCTTCTTGATTTATTCATTTAAAAGGTGACAGTTGTTCTGTAATATGGGTCGTGGATGTATTCCTCATGTCACTGTTACATTTCTCTAAAAAGGGCTTATCTGTCAGGTTACTTTTGACCAGCTGCTTAAAATAAAGCATGTGGCTTGACGTCAGTGGTGAAGCCCTCAGGTTGCTGCCCTAAATGTCTCTGTTTGGTCTTAAATTAAACTTGAGCTTTCTTTGAAATAGGCCTGCCTCTGAGCAGTCATGTTTACCTATCCAGATATTTTAGCTGACATCAGAACCACGCCAGCTCCTTATACCTGCCTACACAAAGACATCCTGTTTGCAGGACGGAGGTTGGATGGATAAAAAAGTCTGTGAAGTGAAAAGATTAATAAGGAAATAAGAAATAAAGCAAAGTTTTATTTGCTGTCCTGAGGTAAAGCATGTGAACTTCTGTATTTAGTCCAGGGGACTTTTATAGTTTTATAGTTTTTTTTTTGAGGTGCTGGCTAAAACACTGATGAGGGCTGATTAACTGCTTTGCTGAAAGAGATGCAGCATCATATTTGACAGTATAGTTGCACATCCGAAAATTCTTTACACATGCTATGTCTTTTCTTTCATGATGACTTTTGGAAGTGAAGTTCAAGTAACCCGAGTCTTAATGTTCGAGAAGAACCTGCTAAAGGGTTAACTGTGTTTGAGAACCAAATCTTAGCCATCAGTTCAGAGTTTAAACCTGTTTCATATAAAGTAAGTAAGCCCAGCTTTGGCTAAATGTGAATCATTATTTAATAAATAAGAACAGTGTTTTATCAGTGTTTTGGATTTGCAGCTGCTTTCCAAAGGTTAGCTTGGAGGCATCTGTGATGCTGGTCTTCATCCATTTAATTGGCTACATGAAATAAAGTGCTTTCTCTTCCAGGTGGTTTGGCTGTTGAAATCTCAGCCTGACTTGGTGCTGAACGGATCTCATCAACCACACAGCCAGTGTCTCGATTTGACTCTGAATGTGCGCTTGGAAAAGTAATTTAGCCTTCAGTCCCAAATGTATATGTATATCATCACTGTCAAATAGCATTTGATCAAACAGGTGTTGAAAAGTCCATTAGTAATCTTGGCCAATGACAGCCCACTCACACCCTCCCGTTATTCACTGCCCTTGCCTGCTGTAAAGATGGACCCAATCTGAAAAAACACTGCAACAGTTCACCCTGCCCCGAAAAATGCTTTACTTATCGCTGGGCATGGTTCACCAAGTGCATTAAAAGTTAAAAAACAACTTCCGACACATTTTCCCCTAGTTTTTAGGATGCTTTCCAGAGCCTCTCAGGCAACTATTAAAACAACATTTATAGGACTAAAAAGAGATCATAAATTGTGAAACGGTGCTTTTCTCTCAGGCACTGTGAATAGATTTCCAGTATGTTGACTGCCATGTGGACCGAGTCCCTGAGGATAGCGACAAAGGCCAGTTCTTGGCCTGGGAACAATGAAAAATACATGGGAGTTGGTGCGCTCTCTTAAAACAATATTTCCTTGAACAATACTGACCGAACATAAATCAAGAAGCCGTGTTCAAAAATAAACTTTTGGCTTTGTATTTCGGGTAGTCATTTTAAATGTTCACTGCTTCATCACAAGTGCTGTGCATTTTCAGTACGAATGAAAGTTTGAAGCACCTTTAGTTTTGTTGTGCTTTTTTAAACCTATGGATGAGATTGGTGATCTAGGCGTAGTGCTTATTTCGGGTTGTTATGCATACTGGCACTATGATCTACTGCTGATAGCGTTAGGTTTTGAAATATTTTTGTCCACACATCACTCCACACTGCACCACAGACACACCTCCCAAAGCAAGCAGGGATCCATACTGTACATCACCACATGCTCATGGCTTAATTTCTGACAATGACATGTGCTTACATCTGCTTCGGGGTTGTACCTACCACTGTGTTGGAGAAAGACAATCTCATCACATCTAGCTTACAGGAGGTGGCTCCTACACACTCTGCGGCCTGTGCTCCATCCAGAGAATTTTCTCAGAGGACGGTTAAGCAACTAGGGCAAACTGGTTTCCTAGTAGTTAGCCAGAAGATGAACTTTGTGAGAAAACACCCGTGTGCTCTTATGCCTCTCTCTCTCTCTCTCTCTCTCTCTCTCTCTCTCTCACACTCTCTCTCTCTGTCACACCCCATTGATTGCCAGTGAGCCATAGAGCATGATTCACAATAACTTTTTTTTTATAGTTGTGCCACTGCCAGATGGGAGGAGACCACACTGTTCATAATGTATTACCAACCTGGTATGCAAACCTGTAACTCTAGCTTCTGCATTGTAGCTGTATAAGGCATTAGGGATCTGCATTGCATTGGGAAGAGGCAGATTATGAATATTACAATAAAAAGATATTTACATATGCTGTGTTTCTTCATGGTCTTCAGAAGGTACAGGTGAAAAAACTAATAACAAATTACCTTATATACATGGTGTTCGGTCTATACACGTATTCTGTCTCTCTCACTGTTTGTGTGTGTGTGTGAATGAGAGAGAGAGAGAGAGAGAGAGAGAGAGAGAGAGAGAGAGAGAGTGGTGAAATTAAAACCTGGGGTGCCGTAAAATCTTCATGTATACAATTCCTAACCTCTCTGACCTGATTAATTCTCAAGTGCGAGCACACACACACACACACACACACACACACACACACACACGTTTGGAGAGGAAGTTGTATGAGGAAACCTCATATCTCATGTTATAACATGAGACCGTGTGTTTGGGAGCTGTACAAGTGCAACTTCTGTATTCTATTCAGCTTCTAGATTTCGTTTTTGAATCAGAGCTCATGCAGTTAGGGTTCCTTCTGACACATTTGTTACCATCTGTTACATCTTCCCTCGACTTGTCAGAGCAGTGCGACGCTACAAACTAGTGCACCTCACAGATTTTGTCATTGACTGTACTTGGGAAAAGTGCAGCTTTCCTGCAATGCAGTATTCCAGCTGTGGGGGTATAAAAGGCTCAGGGACAAACAGAGAGAGTGAGAGTGAAAGAGAGAGAGAGAGAGAGAGAGAGAGAGAGAGAGCAGCTGCTTCCCCTCATGCTGTAGTGTATGCTATGGCCTGCATTGATTAGAGCATGCTCTGTCAACACACTGGGCCTAAGCAAGTCCTGCATTCATTCCCCACATCAAAGATCCAGGGGCAACGAGAGCCAGCCACCATGCTGCAGACTGGAAAACTTTAACCTTGTCAGCTCTCTCTCACACACACACAGACATCTCCTAATGTAGTCACTCTCTTACTTGGACATGTGAAGGACTAATGTTCTTGCTGCAGGGGCCAGCAATGGTTTACTTTCACAGGTTGGGGAAATGAGGCACTGCCAGTCAGGCAATGGCGATCATATAAGCAGCACGTGTTAGCTTGTGTGTGAGCGCAAAGCAGTGAGAGAGGAAGTGTGAATTCTCAGCCACTGTTGGGGTATATCGCCACGATGGGTATGGGGTGTAAAGGAATGGTAAAGGCATGTGTATTAGGCAAATGTAGTAAGTATCAGCAGACACGGTGCAATCTCCTACACTCCTAGTCTCCTAAGAGTTCTTTTGTGACAAACGTGCAAAGAGGAAGAAGATATAAGGTATGTGATGGAGTTTCTGCACCTCAGGATGTGAATACCCTTGAGACTGGTGCTGCGCTCATTTTCTCTTGTTTAGAGCTTGCGAGAGGCCCCCAGTGAATTAGAGTTTTCTTTACACTTTCATATTGTGTAAATTTGGAAGAATGTCCCGTGTACCTTATGTGTCATTGTGGCTTTTATTTATTCGAAACTTCAGCCACACAGAATTACAGTGTTTCTCAACAAACCATGAGTGTCCAAACCACTTGATTAGTTTCATGACTATGTGGACACACCACTGAAATATTTCCATACCCAAGGGAGGAAATGAGTGACCTACCTCACGAAACTAGTTTCATTTTCCAGGGGACTCCCATAAAGATGGAACATCACACAGTCATATCCCGAGTGTTAGATTTGAGTCTAAGGATTTCTGAGGATTGTATAGAAGAAAATACATACAGAGTAAGAATAGTGTTCCTCTCAGTGCAAAACTGCACTCCACACCTGTTGGACAGCTGTGTGAGGAAAAGGGCAGCAGAGCTAAATATTCCTCCCGATGAAGGCAATTGAATATCCATCTGGAAAAAAAAACCAAACCTTTCCAACAGGTCCACCTACAACACACTGCTGGAACGCCATTTCTTCCACCATCTTAAGGGAGCACAGAGCTAAGAGATCTTGATTGTACTGCATTGAGTAGAACTTGAACTTTTTGTGAATTGTCCTGAATGAACTTCTTTATTGAAATCCCAATCTTAACCAGTACTAGAGAGGCGCAAATACACATCAGGGGGAAAACAAATGCTTTTTGTTCTGGGTGACATGATGCTGTACAGATGATGCTTCTGGTTATGTAATAAACATCTGAAAAGAAGGTCTGATGAAGGAAGGAAAGATTATTGATCTATAAAGCACTCTGGTCTGGTTAAGGGCATCTGGAAATGCTGAAAATGTAAATGTGAAATATAGAATCCTTGATTTGACACATTGGGTTTATGTTTTCATTCAGGTCAGTATTGCATTTAACTCAATGAATCCTGTGGCATGTGGTTAAAGTGCAGAAGAAGAAGCACAGTATGAGCCTGCTGTTAGACACCATTTTATCATGCCAGCTTTTCTGGCTGACACATGATGAATAAGTGGATGGCCCTTTTTTTAGACAGCAGAAAATAACCCATGTAACCCTTATCTTGTGTTTTAACAAATACTAAAAGTTTCTAAATTTCACAGAAAGCAATAAATCTTATAAATCAAACTCAAATCAATATCTGATGTGACCTCTTCTACCTTTAAAATGGCATCCATTCTCTTATGTACTCTGACATGCAGTTTTATAAGCAATCTAGCTGTTAGGGTTGTTCCACTGATCACAATGAACTTCCATTTAAATTTACATTTACAGCATTTAGCCAAAGCCCTTATCCAGTGAGACTTACAGAAGTGCTTTGTATTCATCCTCAAAAACCCCTCCTCACACTAGTACAAATAGGTCAAGGTCTAAGAATAGTATCAAGGTAAAATCCTGTTGAACTGCAATAAAAACACACAAGTCAAGGGGTTTTTGAAATTAGTGCTAATGTAAGCATTAGGTCTTCAGTCCTCTTTTGATGACAGGCAGTGACTCAGCTGTTCGGACAGCCAGGGGAAGTTCATTCCACCACCTGGATGCCTGGACAGAGAGGAGTCATGATGAATGTCTTCCTTGTGTCTTGAAGGATAATGAGTCAAATCTAGCTGTGTTTCAGGCTTAAAGGGAAAGTGGTACATAGGTTTAATAAGAGCCTTTGTGTAGGTGGTGGTCATTTTACATGCAAAGGGAAAACCTTCAGGAATAATTTGCATAGTCAAATCTTGAGCTAATGAGAGACTAAACTAGTAATCGTGTGGCCTCCATGGTGAAAGCCAGTCTGATCCTCCTGAGGTCAAAAGAAGAAACCTGCATGGTTATCAATATGAAAGGTCACAGCTCTACACACTTTATCTGTCTCTATGAAGGCAGACATGTCACAACAGAAAATAATTGTGCATTGGTTATGATGAATGGATTCATTTAAAACAGCCAATCAGAGTTGCAGGCTTGACATTGTACAACTTATCCTAGCAAGAAGTACATGGATATATTTGTTTCATTGGGTCCTGTACTCTGGGGACTTTGGTGGCATTTGTGCAAAAGTTACATGATCTGTAACCAGATTCCTTCACCACAAGCGAAGAAAAAAGACTTCTCATGAATTCTGCCCTCAGGGTTTGCACTGTTTCCAAACTCCCCGCGCTCAGATGCAGAACCAGATTTCTCTGTACCAAGGGGCACATTTACATGCTTTTAATTCCCCCCAGATGTATTTCAATCGTACAAAGAATTACTCGAAGGCTCGGGGACTGTCATGTGACCTGTCGATTTTGGCTGTCATCCTCTTCTGTGGTCGGACTGTTTGCGCCGTAACTAATTGAACATTGAGGAAAGTGTTCTCAGTGTCATCTGGATTCCTATAGTGGAGATACAAGGGAAGCTTGTATCTCCACTATATAAAATTTTTGTTTTTTTGTTTTCCAAAACCGCTGAGCCACAGCATAAGAAGGAAAAAAATGTAATACCATCATTGATTCATTGTATAAGCAGCACTGGGATTTTTTTGTTTGTTTCTTTTGAACATACACACATGTGTGTAAGCCTTGTGAAATGTTTGAACTGTATTTTTCTATTTTTAGCAAGTTAGTGAAACATCTGTAAGTCGGCATGTGAGGAGGATGCACTTTGGTAAATAATCTTTCCTGAGGCTCTTTGTTCACTTTCTCAAAGTTTTTACATTGCCAGTGGTAGGAGGGGAGCATTTGAGTATTTTCTCCTCCAGGAATGAACTCTAACCTTTGGTATACTCAGAAATCGTGGGTAGATGACTAAAGACAGGCCAAGCTTGATTGCTCGGACCAATAAACAACAGATGTTCCTGACCGGAAACAAGGACAGGCTTTCTTAAAAAAAAAAAAGAAGAACAAAAAGAAGCAAAAAGATAAACATCCAAAAGATAAACTTCAGTGTTTCCAAATTCCCATGTAGCACCCTGAAATAATCCTCTTTGTACTACAGTTCATCAGTCAGAGCCTCAAGTGGCAAACTGCACCTGCAGTTTAGAGCTGTAGTCCTTAAAATTTAATGAGTCCCCCTGTGGCCCTGTCATATTGATATTTGTGGAAAGGTTTTGCCACACATTTCAGACTCAACTTCGAGAGAAGTCACACAGTTCCTCTTATTTCGTTTAGTTATGACCTGGAGGCTCCTCACACACACATCTGTCAGGATAAGTGCTGAAGTGATTTGATGGAAAAGGCTGGCAGATGTCTTGATCTTATGCTGTCTGTCTTTCTGTCTGTCTCTCTGTGTGAATGTATAGTGCCGAGTGAGAGTGAGAGGCAGAAGCTAGAGGATGTCAGCTATTCCTCCCGCTACGCCTTGGGGCTTTTCTACAAAGCCGGCGTGCAGATCAACGTCCCCTGGGTGGCCAAGTATGTCTCCGATAATCCCTGCATTCGCTACATCGCTATAGATGATAAAAAGCGCAATTTAGGTCAGTGCCACAGTTTTTTTAACCCCCTCCTCTCTCTGTGACACATTCTAACATGTTTTATCTCCTTTTCTGTTTCTGAACATTTCAGATAATTTATTGCACTACTTCCTTGTCTTCCTCATTCTGTCCTGTTCTCTTGGGACTCTCCCACCTTTTCCTGTGATCCTCATTCTCTTGATGCTCTTCATACTTTTCCTATTCCCATAAATGGGAGATGTTTATTGCATGTGTCACATGACCATCTTTGTCTAACTAAAGATTTATGCTTCTTCCTGTCAATCCCACTTCTGTCATGTATTTGTATGTACAAAGAACCACAGATGCACAACGTGGTAGAGATAAAATGGAGATTAACGAGTGGTTAATGGAGGTTAACCACTTCATTAAGCATCACTAAGCTTAACCTCATTGTTATGTTCGGATATGGGCTGTTTCACAATCTTGTGTCACTATACTTTTTGGGTTAATAGTACCTCAAAAATTAAATTCATAGTTTTTGTGGTTTCTTGTTACCAGTCAACACCTTATGAGTCTAGAATATTTTGTGTGATGTATCAGAGCTACAGGTCTAATGGTGTCTAAATTACACTGGGTGAAAGTATAACAGGTACAGGGACTCTACAATAACTACATCTGCTTGTAGTGTATCAGAATTGTAAAGAATTCACAGCATTAAAAGCTCACTAAACACATTATCTAAGCAGGTTTCATGCAACATTAGTTGTATATATTGTTAAATGCAGTAACAACAGCACCAGTGACAATCACTGTGGTTTTCCGGAGAAGACACTTTTTGACAGACATGCTTATCAAGCTGATGTGGAACTCTGTACAGAAAATATTTCTCATCCAATACAATTATATTTTTCAGCAAGCTATACAGTACTATGCTGCTTTAGAAAAAGCAATTAATATCTGCCAAAAGCACTTCTGTCCTCCACACGTTATGTCTACTTTCCGGAGAAGACATTTTTTATGGACAAAGGATCTCGACAAAGCCACTTAGATTATAAATCTAGCTTACAAGCAGCAGGAAATCTTTCTAGATTGTAAGAAAATACCCCTCTAAAAGTAAAAGTTAGTAATTAGGAGGCAATTCAGAATTTTATCAGGTAAAAGTATTTTTATCACAGTGGAGAGAATTGAATTCTGTACTATTTGAGCAATATTTTCCTCTGATAGCACTATTTATTGGAATTGAGAATAGATTTCACTAGTGTAGCTGGGACTACTCTTCCTCTTTACAATAATAAACAAGAGACAGTCATAAAGTACACAAGTGCCTCCTTAAAGGGGTCCCTTGTATAATTTTAAAATGACAACCCTGACCATGAGACAGCCCATATAAACATGATCTCATACTGCCACTAACCAATCAGTCATGAATTCATGATGTATATAAAATTCATAGAGAATGTGTATGTTAATGTTACAGTACAGTGAAATTGTGTGCAATTAGTCTATAAGTACATAACAGACAGAGTTATCCTCATATCCACAAGGGCTGCCACACCTCTTATTCACTCAGCAGTCCTGAAAGCAACATCATAATTAGTGGGCCTGTTAAATTTTGCATTGGGCTGCTGTGTTCTTTCAAGCTGGACGTCTCCCTGCAATCCTCTACTGCCTTTCTGCTGCTACACTTTAATCTCCAGTTTTCATCATTCTAATGTAGTGTGCTTGCAGCTCCAGTAAGTATATCAGGGTAGGAATTTATAGAGTGGGTTCTTTGTTTTGAAATATCTCAAATTGCTGCCACATAAAGGTTTAAGTATAACACGTGTAATAAAAGCCTTTAAGATTTAGGTGCTTTATATTTAGTGGTGTATTACTTAAAAACATCCAATTCACGATTGTCCCAAGTCCATTTTTAATCCACATATAATACCTGATATCATAGTTAGGACTAATACTGATAACTGATACAGATCCTATACAAGTTCTTCATAGTAACTAATGTGCTGCTTATGGGAATATCAAGGGAACATGCATTAGGACAGACATGTACACATACCGACAGCCTAAAATATATTAATGGATTAGATCAAAAAATATAGTAGGAATACAAAAGAATCACCCCTCAGCCTGAGATGAACACACACACACACACACACACACACACACATTTTTTCAGCTGTATTTACTCAATGCAACTTATAAAATCCAGGTGAAAGATATAATAGCAACAGTTTAAAAAATAAATAAAAAATTGTTCATGGGACATACACATTGTAGAGATTATTTATTTGGTCATTCATAAGAAAATCTTCAAAGTTTTCATTGTTTTTTTTCCAGAAACTGGACTTTATGTCAATAAGACTAAGAAACAGATACAAAGAGCTCTGAAATATCTTTTTTTTTTTTTTTTTTTTCTTTTTCCAATTAAATGGTAGCCACAGTATGTGCAATTTGATTGGCTGTTGAGCAATTCATAATCCCACACTAAATAAATAAAGACCTCCAGTGGTATCACTGCTTTTCACCCATACCTAGGCACAATTAACAAAGAGAACGTGGACATTCTGGATTTATCGGTTTTAGGACTGGAGTACTTTTAGGGGAGAAAGGACATTGGTGGCCATTTTTCATCGCTAATTCATACAAGCATTTCCCAGCCAGCATGCACATCCTCGGGAGATTTTTTTGTACTGACCTCACTCTCGGGTAATAAGTAGTGTATATTTGAGGTGCGTTATAGTCTGACATGACTGACAGTTTGATATTTGGGTTAAATTTGCAAACATTCATCATTCAACATTCAACAACGTTCGTTATATACAGTATTTAAACAACTAAGGAACACAGTTTTAATAATGTTTAGATTAGACTATTGTGAGCACTGTTAAATGAACCACTCACAACAGGAACCTGCAAATAGTGACTCTGTTACATATTAAATGTGAGTTAGTTATCGAGCGAGCTATGTAGTTGGGAGAGCAGGGTGACACTGAGCCACTTCAGTTCCTACATGTTCCCGGTATTCATTTTAAGGGGAAAGCTTTAGAATTATTTCTCCTTCATTTATCTTAGGCATTAAAAACATATGAAACAATTTATTATTCTGCAGAGCAAGATCTGTTCTGCTATGCAGTGTGCAATGCCTGCCTTCTCCTCACCCTGT
This sequence comes from Neosilurus mollespiculum, assembly GCA_030014195.1. NCBI lineage: Eukaryota > Metazoa > Chordata > Actinopteri > Siluriformes > Plotosidae > Neosilurus > Neosilurus mollespiculum. The sequence continues at coordinate 26,418,236 of JAQMYF010000021.1, forward strand.
GAACTTTGTGACCTGTGCTGCCCACTCCAACAAATAAGTGACTCAACCAGCAGGCATGGTGCCAGCCTTCTGCCCACGCACCATGACCTCTCTCTTTCTCTCTCTCTCTCTCTCTCTCTCTCTCTCTCTCTCCCTCTCTCTCTCTCACACACACACACACACACACACACACA
>JAQMYF010000021.1:26442757-26458167 GCA_030014195.1 Neosilurus mollespiculum
GATGGCATAGAGAGACTGCAATGGGCTACATTTATTGCACTGCCTTTTTTCACGAAGGGGGACAAAGAAGTGCATCTTAAGTTTCATAAGACAGGACAAGAAAAACATGGCTTCAACTTGCCTGGAAATCTCATTACCAGCAGAACTGCTCAGGAATAACAATGTGGTCGCTGGACTGTGAAGCAGAGGAGTGCATCAAAGCAGGCCAACTTGTCTCGCACTCCTACTTTCTGATGGTGCTGCTGAAACAAGGGGTACGATTTTGATTCCACATGTCCCACTAACATTAATATTAAAACAAACTACCACATTAAGAGTGGCACTCATTACTGCCACAGTAATTATTCCTATAACAAATTAGAAGCTCGACTTTCTGAGCAGAGGAAGAGAGGGGAAGGCTTGCGCAACTGCAGTCCTAATTACACTGAGTAGGGCTGTAGACTGGGGCAGCTTTGATCAAGCTCAAGCTTTAGCAGGCTGAATTCCTCATTTGCTCCTATCCTATACTGGGTACTGCACGGAAGCTTTAAGAGGCTTTAGGCAAACAGTGTGTCTGATAGAGCTGGAACACAGGGGAGGAGAAAAGACTGAAAGGGAGGTGCAGGGCTGAACTGTTCTTGACCTCACTTTACACAGGTGCTCCAGAGAAAAGGAACTCGCCATCCAGTTTTATCTCTTATACAGATGTTGCTAAATGTAGAAGCTTTACCAGTCAGTAAGTAAAGCATAAAGGAAGGGAATTGCCATGGTGTTGGGGATGATGTTAACACGGAGAAGAGAACACAGTAGTGCAGTATAAAAGTTCTGAATTAGGAGTCTGGAAAGTGGCTTAACTCTTAACTGGCCCCTTGGAACCCTAAGTACAATGGACTGCCCAAGCCTTCATGGACACATGCATGCTCACAGTACACACATGGTACATAAAAGTGATGAGCAGTTAAACTTTATACCATCAAATATACAGCATATACACATATTTCAGCCTTTCTATAAAAAAGGTACCATGTTCATGTTTCAGCACTGCTACCTCTGTTGCTGACGTCTCATTTTTGCAGCCTGGCAGTGGTACCGGAGTGTGATGACAGTGGAAAGTGGAGGAGGGCCTCCTATATCCAGTGGACATGCACTGTTAGTTTATTCTGCAGTAAATATGAGGGGGTCGGCCCAAAGGACTCTCACCATCCCAAGAGCTTTACTTTCTCACCCACCCCCTCAACCCTTCCAACGGATCTGACTTCCTCTGGGCTGTGGGCGTCTGTAGAGACCCAACCCCACTACAGCACCAACACACACACATACACACACACACACACACACACACACACACATACACTCACACAAAGACAGAGAGAGAAACAGCATCATGCAGAGTGGCAGAAATCAGGAGGCAGACAGAGAACTAAATACAGACATTGTCTGGCTGCCTTTTTCCTCCATCTCCACCATGAGAGAGCTGTCTGTTCTCCGCTGCTCGGCCTAATTGAGTGAATGAGATGAGTTTGTGGCCATATACCGACATCCTGTCCCTGAGTGACTCCATTATTGTACTTCAGTATTAGAAGTGCACTGAATACATTGGAGAATAAGCATTTAAACAATAAAGTAGTATCTTAATACCATATGTTTCTAAAATCTTTTCTCCCACGATCTGTCTTTCTCACTCTCTCACTCAGACATACTCCTGTCTCACGCTTATTCTGACTGTACTCAGCCAAGAGGTCTGCTCCAGAGCCCAACAGAGGGTTCTTAATAAGCTGGTCGATACTTGATGATAATGCGAGTTGTTTGAATTCAATTCAGTTTATTGTGCCAAAGGACATTAATTTTACATTCTTCCTTTTTTTTTTTTTTTTTTAGAATAAATTAGAATTAAAGAAAATTGAGGGATGAGTTTAAGGTTATATCTTCAAGAATTTCACTATCACCAACATTCCGTAGTTGAACAGTAAAATGCACCACCGGTGACCTATATTCTTTTCGAAGACTACAGGCTTCATGTTGTCACTATATGAATCTGAAGCCATAACCTTCATGTCTTTGTAAGAATCCTGTCCGTCCTGTTTTGCATAAGTGCTCTTGATGCTGCTCCTTTTCTGGACACACATGTACGCACGCACACATGCACGCACGCACGCACGCACGCACACACACACACACACACACACACACACACACACACACACACGGCATCTCTTTCTATTTTTGCTGCACTTGCACTGAACTTTGAGTTCCACACATGGAATAAGGCAATGGTTCGAAGTCTCAGGGGACTGCTGAAAATTCAGTGGGTTGGTAGTTCATTCGGTTTTGACCCAGCTTTTGGGGCATAGTGTCTCAGAAAGCCTCTGGCCCAAAGTTCGAACTCTACCAAACTAACATGTGGAGTACATGTTGTTTTGGAAATATGAACTTTAAGAGTATACAGTGGCATGCAAAAATTTGGGCACCCCTGGTCAAAATTTCTGTTAATGTAAACAATTAAGCAAGTGGAAGATGTTAACACCTAATAGCCCCCCTTTGGCAAGTATCACAGCTTACTAAAGGGGTGTGAGACCTTAATTAGCCTGATAGGGTCATGGCTTGTTCACAACCATCATTATGAAAGACCAGATGATGCAAGTTTCAAAGCTTTATAAATACCCAGACTCCTCTGACCTTGTCCCAACAGTCAGCAGCCGTGGGTTCCTCTAAGCAGTTGCCTAGAACTCTGAAACGGAAAATGACTGATGCCCACAAAGCAGGAGAAGGCTAGAAGAAGATAGCAAAGTGTTTTCAGGTACCAATTTCCTCTGTTTAGAATGTAATTGATAAATGGCAGTTAAGAGGAACAGTGGAGGTCAAAACAAGGTCTGGAAGACCAAGAAAAATATTAGAATGAGCTGCTTGTAGGATTGCTAGAAAAGCAGGTCAGAACCCCCATTTGACTGCAAAGATTTCGCAGATACTGGAGTTGTGGTACACTGTTCAGCAACACCTGCACAAATATGATCTTCGTGGAAGAGTCATCAGAAGAAACAAAAATCACGTCTGAATTTTGCAAAAGAACATTTAGACAAGCCTAATGCATTTTGGAAACAAGTCCTGTGGACTGATGAGGTTAAAATACAACTTTTTGGCCGGAATGAGCAAAGGTATGTTTGGAGAACAAAGGGCACAGAATTTCATGAAAAGAACATCAGTCCAACTGTTAAGCATGGGGGTGGATCGATAATGTTTTGGGGTTGTATTGCAGCCAGTGGCACAGGGAACATTTCACGGGTAGAGGGAAGAATGGATTCAATTAAATCCCAACAAATCCTGGAAGCCAATGTAACATCATCTGTAAAAAAGCTCAAGTTAAAAAGAGGATGGCTTCTACAAATGGATAATGATCCTAAACACATCTAAAATCTACGATGGTCCACCTCAAGAGACGCAGGCTGAAGATTTTGCCATGGCCTACAGTCTCCTGACCTAAACATCAGTGAAAATCTGTGGATAGACCTCAGAAGAGCAATGCATGCCAGACAACCCAGGAATCTCACAGAACTGGAAGACTTTTGTAAGGAAGAATGAGTGAAAATCCCTCAAACAAGAATTGAAAAACTCTTGGGTACCTACAAAAAGCATTTACAAACTGTTATACTTGCCAAAGGGGGGCTATTAGGTATGCAGGGTGCCCAAACTTTTGCTGTGGCCCTTTTTCCTTTTCTGTTATGTTGAAAATATAAAAGATGAAAATAAAAAAGGATTTTGTTTAAAATGTAAAGGGAATGAATCACCTGTAACTTCATGCCTTTTGGAAATCATTTCATCCTCCACTTGCTTAATTGTTCACTAACAGAAATTTTGACCAGGGGTGCCCAAACTTTTGTATGCCACTGTAGTTTTTTTGTTTTTGGAAGAAAAAAACATGCAGTAAATAATTAAATATAGGTACCAATGACTGTAGCATGCGTAGTCACATTTTCAGCCTTCCCCTATATGAGCTAAGTTCCAAGCATGGCACTGTCCTCTTCTAGGCAGGCAAATATCAGAAAATGGTCTTCATAGCTCACATATATTGCATAAGCTGCTTCTAAAAGGTCAACAATCTTCTAAATAGCCCTGGACAAGAAAACCAGTGCTAGTTCTTGCATGTCACAGTAATGACCGCCAAAGCCCCCATGTTCCTGATTATCTTTTGTGACTTAACCACACACACACGCACATCTGCCACATAGCTTCCATGTGATATTTATTCACCTGCAAATGTCTGCCGCAGCTGCTTCCCCGCATTGCTTTCAAGTGTGTCTCATCTTGAGACCTCCAGTAGCACTAAGGCATGAGGAAAATAAGGAGAGATGTGTTGCCCAACATCATGGGGCAGAAGCTGAGCACTAAGTACACAGTGATTCTTCAGCCAGTGGAGGAAAATGGTCAGATCTTTCTTTTCCACTGAATTTAAAAGTAGCTAGCATATGCATAGCCTTATAGAATAACAAGGGAGGCTAAGTCTCTGCAATTTCATAAAAAATAAATGGTTGACTCAGCCAACTCTTGGCGGGGGTCACCCTGAACAGCTCGCCAGTCCATTGCAGGGCCAGCACCCACACACAACTGTTCACAATTACACTCACACCTAGGGGTAATATGGAAAAGTCAGTTAGCCTAATGTGCATGTCTTTGGACTGCTATAGGAAACTGGAGTACCTGGAGGAAACCCAGACAAGCATGGGGAGAACACGCACTCCTCGCCGAGCCCTGGACTTGACCCCAGGACCTTCTTGCACTGAGGCGGACGTGCTAACCATTATGCCACCGTGCCATGGTGGCTAATAATTTTATTCAAATATATTAAAAAAAATTTGGGGGCCATTTGTTCTTCTTCACCCAGCAGGTGTTTTTACAGATTATTATTATTATTATTATTATTATTATTATTATTATTATTATTATTATTATTATATAGGGATGTTTTCTTTTAGGCGGCACGGTGGTGTAGTGGTTAGCACGTCCGCCTCACAACAAGGAGGTCTTGGGTTTAAGTCCAGGGCTCGGGCATTTCTGTGTGTAGTATGCATGTTCTCCCTGTGCTTGCGTGGGTTTCCTCCAGGTACACTGGTTTCCTCCCACAGTCCAAAAGACATGCACATGAGGCTAACTGGCTGCTCTAATTTGTCCCTTGGTGTGAGTGTGAATGGTTGTGTGTGTTGCTCTGCAATGGTCCCGCGAGCTGTTCAGGGTATAACCCACCTTTGCCCAGTGTTGGTTGAGATAGGTTCCAGCCTCCCTGCAACCCTGTGAAGTGGTTTGGCAAATGATTGAGAGTGGATGTTTTCTTTTAAAACCTTATATTGCCGTAATTACTCTTAATCTTAATTTAAGAATGCCTAGACAGTCTGTCTGTAATATTAGAATTTAGACTCTAATACTGGCTTTGCTGGCATTCAGTGAGCCAGACTGTTCCCACTCATACACGGTAGTGTGACTAAACGAGGAAGCAGTGCTTCTAATCTGTAATAATTAATTTAGCAAGGTTGCATCATCTCTGCCTTAGTCCATGTGATTAAATGTGTTCTAACTCTATAAACAGGGAACAGAGTTCTGCTTTCAATGGCCTAATGACAAAGTGAGAGGGAAAGTCCAGAGTCTCCTCCTCTTAAAGGCCTTCTCAGAAGGTGAAACCAAAAACTGTTAGCATGGAGTTTGATAAGGATAAGTGTTAGGCATACTGTAGCTTGGCAGTGTGTGTAGAGTCACAGGCACTCATGTCCAGCGCATTGCCTACCATGATAATCCCTCATAAATGACAGGGTTTTTTTCTAACTCTTTTCCTAATGCTAATAGATCTCTTTTACTGTCCAGGCTAAATCAGGTGTTCAGAGAACAGGGAATATGAAAAAAGTGCAGTGCAGGGAACTGAAGAACCAACAAGGTCTTGTCCCCACCCCCCACCCCACCTCCCCCCTCTCCAGTTCTTGTTTAATTTCCACTTCCTGCTTTATTCTTGGCTCAAACCAAATGCAAGACAGCTGTGCAGAAAGAAGAGGGTCGTGCAGACTGCTGAGTGTTCAGAGAAAAGAGAAAACACTTCAATGGTTTTCCCAGGTTGAAATAATCTATAGAGACAAGAGCAGTATGAGCAGTTTGCTGGAGGGCATGGTGTGTGTGTGTGTGTGTGCGTGCACGCGTGCGCATGTGTGTGTGTTAAAGGTTAAAGTTCTCAGGACAAGGCTCCAGCCGTTTGACCACCCTTAGCATTTTTGAGTGCGCGCACACACATACACACACACACACACACACACACACACACACACACACACACACACACACACAAACACAGTAGAACTCCTCCATATTAGGACAGAGGGCCCAATATGTTACAAAGTTCATCCTGGACTCTAGGCAGGACCCAGAGCAACATGAGAACAGTTTTGTTTGTTTGTTTGTTTGTTTGTTTTTGTTTTTGTTTTTTAGTATGAAATGTTTGTGCAATCAGCATGACTGAGAATATTTAAGATTCAATAAAAAGTCAAAAAGCAATGAAATGGTTGACCATGCATGTCATAACCTTGGCAACATGATTAACATTACCTTGCTACAATGTGCAATTAAAGTGAAATCAATTTAAATACAATTCCTGTACATTTTTCCACAAGCTGTGAAAGACACTGCAAGTAAAATAATCACAACAGCATAAATCGAGGTATTTCTGCACCCATCCACTCCAAACATTTGATGTAGAATCCTGCCAAGGTCACGATTTGATTTAATGATAATAAAGAGAAAATAAGGAAATGAGGAAAGGCCGGTGGGAACATTGCGTTATAAGCTGATTCTTTATTCTCTGTGTTGTCTACTCCTGGCAAGGAAGAGGGCAATATGCTTTTTTGTAGCAAGGTTAAAAGGTTGTGAACTCCCCAGGGGTAGCCTTTACTCTTTTGTGTTCCTTTGCATTTGTTTCTCTGGTCCCAGTACTTCCTTTAGAGGAGAGTGGACGAGTGGGACACATCTGTAAGGTGAGTACATTTCAAAAGTAGGGTGAGGATTCAAAATAAAAAAAAAGGACAGAACATCAATCCCTTGAACAAGGCTCCAGAGACCGCAGGGAACCATTGTCCAGATACACTGCTTTTAGAGGAATGCGCATGTAGTTGTGCAGGCCTGCACCACTGTAACTTTGGGGGAAAGCATGAACTCAGAATGCCTCAGAGATAACACAAACAGTGTTGTTAGGAAACAGAAAGTACGCAAAATTATTTATGAACACATCTCTTCAAAAAAAAAAAGAGTAGGCAAGAAATGGGATGAACAGGATAAGTAATGTCATGGGGAATCTTATTAGATTTATTACCTTGTTAAGATACTGCTTGCGATGAAGCTGCTCTTTCTCGTCTTCCAGTAAAGCGTGCGTGCCTTTCAGAATCAATAATCTAATCGCGAGCATTCACGCATGGTGCACACGGCATTGGCATGGACATGAGCCGCTGTAATGTCATGTGACATGCCTGCTCTCCATCTGCATTGTAAACGAGACTAATAGGGCTGAGGTAACGATCGAGATTGATGGAGCTCAGACATCTAGTCATTGAGTCAAACCTGTCCCTCTGAAACAAGCAGCTGAGTGCAGTTAATCAATAAAGCCAAAGGCTAGAGAGCTGAGATGATCCATCCAAACATGTGTTAGGAGTTTTCCAACATCGATCTGACCTGATCTTGAGCCACTTAGTGATGTTAAGTGGCTGTGTCTATACACTATGCTGAATATAGACAGTACTTTTAACACTTTACTACTTTTGATATGATTTGGAACAATAGTGATCAAAGTGGGATCCAGGGACTGCCAGGTGAACATGACGTTTTGTGTCGGTTTGTGTGGGATTTTGGCTAAGTGGTTAGCACTGTCAGCTCACAGTAAGATGGTTCAGGGTTTAATTCTTGGCCAAGGGTCTTTCTGTGTGGATTGTGCATGTTCTCCCTATTTTTCCATGGGTTTCCCAGACAGTCCAAAGGCAAGAACAATGGCTCAACTGGTTATTTTTATTTGCCCATAATTCTGAATGATTATTTGTTTATGTGTTAGCCCCGGAACACATGACTGACAACCTCTTCAGGGTCTACATCGCCTCTCACTTGAAGTCTACTGGGATTGGCTTCGCCATGATTCTGACAGATAAGCAGTACAGATGATGGATGGATGGAAGGAAGGAGTTATTATGCTGTAGTTGATAAACTGGTTACTTGGGTTAAATGGGTTTTATTCAAACCTCAAAAACAAGTCGATATACACTCCAAGAAATAAAGGCACCAGGCAGTATGTTTCATTGTTGCCGGGGTCATACGATCAAGGTTATACATCATTTATGTGTATTTTTACCTGGGGAGGTGCACGTGTTGTACTTCACACACATCATTTATTTTCAGTAACTGCTTTATCCTGGTCAAGGGCCATGCTGTATCAAGAGTCTATCCTGGGAACAACAGGCACGTTTGGTCTATAGTTCAATATTCATGATAGTATTATGTACATTTAAATAACGTGTAATATATATATATATATATATATATATATATATATTTGTTATTTTGGCTTATGTTAATGAAATAAATAAGATGCTATAAAACATTTATATATTCATTCGTTCGTTTGACAACCAGCTTAATACTGTACTAGGGATGCAGGGTGACTGGAGCTTTTCTCAGCTGACTCTGGGCAAAGGTAACATACACCCAGATCAGACACACACACCATTCATACTCACACCTAGGGGCAATTTGAAACACACAACTAGCCTTATATGCCTGTCTTTAGACTGTGGGAGGAAACCAGAGTACCCAGAGGAAACCAAGGCAAGCACAGGGGGAACATGCAAACTCCACACAGAAATGTCTGAGCCCGGGACTCAAACCCAGGACCTTCGTGCTGTGAAGTGTACATGCTAACCACTACACCACCCTGCCGCCAATGCTATAAATTAGGAATCCAGATTCCCTCCATTTATTCTACCTACCTAATTAGCATCCTAAAGTGTTGACATCACATTGCCATTACAGCAAACTCCAGTTCTAAACAAAAAGAAAGATGTCAGTGGTGTGTTGAACTGTTCCTGAGTGTTTTATGAGTTTTAATCCATATCGAATCCTTCAAGAATACTCATAAGATAAAAGAACTTGAAATATAGTTGTGGCATGGCTGCACTTTTCCGTGCGGACATTCACATTCTTTTTCTACAAGCTAATGTCCAGATAAACCAGAAGTGCTAAAAATAAAAGTTTGCGTGTTTGAAATTACTAGAAAGAGAAGTGTTTCTCAACAGGGAAAACAATGTTTGATTAAAGATTCGTGATTTTGTACGTTTTATTTTTCATACTGGCACCAACTTCGCCATGTATAACTCGTGCAAACACCAAATGTGTAGTTTAGAACTGAGAATTCTGCTGTCATGACAATGTGATGTCACACTTTAGGACTTTATTAATGAAGCCTTGAAAAAGTTTTTGTTTCTTTTAAATCCCTCTGTCTGACATCATGTCGTAGGTCAGAGAAGTGGATCCGAACTAATATCTTTCAAAGTATTCAGAAATCTTGATTAATATTTCCGTTTTATTGACCCTTAAGCAGAATATCTTGTGAATACATTTTGTATGTTGATTCTACTGAACTTTTAGAATTTTTGATTTTTAAACTATTTTGGAATTTTAAATCGTCTCCTGTTCACACTGATAAATTTGGCCACTGAAAGCAACCAAACACCAACACAGGTATGTTATACCTCAAAGGAAATCATGTTGCTTACTTAGCTAGAGAATGTACTAGTGGTGAGCTCTCTGCTACAGTGATAAACTACAGTTTGCGAACAATGAGATAATCATCCTGAAGCCTGCTACCTGCATGAAAAGAGTATTCGTTATTGTACGTCGATCTAGCAAAAATTTTAAGCAATAAACATGAAAACAGACCTCCTAAGTGCAATAAACTTCGATGCAAACTTGCCCACCTCCCATAAATATTTAGTCTTTGGTGACTTTGGCTGTGATTCATTCATTCATTCATTTTCTAAGCCACTTAATCCTAATTAGGGTCACAGGGAGGCTGGTGCCCATCTCAGCCGACTCTGGGCGAGGTATACCCTGAACAGCTCGCCACACCATCACAGGGCTAACACACAACCATTCACACTCACAACTAGGGGCAATTTGGAACCACCAGTTAGCCTAGTGTGCATGTTTTTGGACTGTGAGAGGAAATTGGAGTACCCAGAGGAAACCCATGCAAGCACGGGGAGAGCATGCAAACTCCACACAGAAACACCACGAGCCCGGGAACTGAACCCGAGACCTCCTTGCTGTGAGGCGAACATGCTAACCACTGCACCACTGTGCCACCCATGTAGGGAATGAAATGCAATGAACTATATAGTGAGCTTAACAGTGTTAAAATGACACTACTCCTTAATGCCATTTTCAGCTGGTGCTTTACTGAAATATTTTATGTCTAACTCCATTTTGGCCTATTTTAATTTTTATTGTCTCCTTAATAACTATTTTCATTGTACTTGACTGACCATGTATTATGTTTTATACATTTTGGCTTAATTCTTCTTAAGTGTTTTAGGTTAAATGCAAAATTACTTACATTTATAGGACAATCTAATGTTTCCCTGCTGCTCTATTTCCTCAGATAGTGACCATCGCTTGTACTCTACTGCTCACAATGCATTATGGGAGACATTGAATGCACTATGTAGTTCTCACTATACATTCGTTCAGAATGATGACCGCATTCACTACATAGTGAGTTACGAGCGATTCTCAACACAGACTGTGAATGTTTAAAGGCAACAAGCTGAAGTTCATGGTGAGAGGAAACAAGCTGAGGCTACTGCTAGCACCAATTTCTACGAAATTCTTTATTCTATTCATTGAAACAGTTATTGAGTTCAAAGTTAAATAAGTTTACTTGCACACAGCTTTCCACAGCTTCAGCAACATTTTAATGGACTGATGTTTGTAACTGATGATTTTGCCACTGCTGCCCTACCTGGAGGGATGAGTGTATGAGTGCTATTGTGCATGTGCTGCAAAAGCCGTATGCTTGATTGTCTGCAACTACTCAGCTACGTATACAAATACACAACTAGATGACCGAAATCACAATGACCAGAAATAACACTATTGATTTCAGATGAATTCAGGAACCAAACTCAATCTGTCTTTTGAGTATATTGAGACACTGTGAAAGTTTCATGCTGATATGTGACTTATTTTTTGAGTTATCCTGCTGGAGCACCTAAGTGAATCCAAGGAAGACCACCCCATCTGTGATCACAACAAACAGCGAAGTCGGACAGAGGGACTTTAAAAGCCGATAAAGGTTTTACTTGTGTTAATAGTGGGGATCAACTTTATATGAAGTGATACACAGCCCAGAGAGGTACAAGTATATTTTACATCAAATAACTAAACAAGACTCCTGTTCACTTTTCTGTAGTCATGCATGTCTTCACCATGTTTAACAGACACTAGATTCAAAGCCGCAGAAATTCTTCCTACCTTTTTCACGTCTATGTAAAGCACAACTCTATACATTTTTCTCGTAATCTTCTTGTTTTTGGTGCTGGTGATGGTCTTTCATATTACTGTTGTGAGCTCCATGAGCAGTTGACCGTACCTGCACTCTCAATGATGTTCGTTGTTTAAATAGCAAATATGTAAATATGTTCACAACCCTGTTGTCACTTTTATCTGTTTTTTGTTTTTTTTTACTGACAGACCATGCCTTTATTTAATTCATTTAAAGTATGGATGTAAAAAATGAATATGTCTTTGGTCTTACACTTCCGTCCATATTTACAGTTAATCTGAATATCATTCACTCATCTTCATCCTGGTCAAGGTCACGGTTGATCCACGGCCATTCCCGGAAACATCAACTGTGAATCAAGAATACACCCTGAATGGAACAGTTACTATCCAGGACAGTTTACAGTGGCCCATCCACCTACCAGAGATGCTTTTGGGAGGTGGGAGGAAACTTGAGAACCAGTGTGGGCAGAAGGAAAACATGAAACTCCACATAGACAGCAACTGGAGGTCAGTATTGAACAGCAGTGCTATCACACAGCAGTGCCTTTGTTCTGAATAATTTAATTACCTGCAGTGTGATTTCAAGTTATGAGACATGAAGTTTGTATATCAGTTTATTTATGGAATAAAATCTAGTTCAATGATCTTAGGGGAGATTTTTCAGGGTAAAAAAAAAAGTGCTTACTGCTTTGGAAAAGGTCAAAATAATATAATGTTTGTGGTGGTATACTATTCTTTATATACTACTTAGTGTGGTAGTATGTGGTTCAGGATGTGGCCTTGCATGCAATCAAACTAACATGTGGCCAATTACGAAAGCCCTTTTTCCCTCCACTTCCGCACGAGGCTGCATTGGCACTGAGGCCAGTGATGACTCGGCATTGTTCTGGCCACCTGTCTGTTGCTCAGTAAACACTTATCTCCAGGAGCAGGACGCACTTCTCTAAACATGCACACCCTAAAATAATCCCCCCGTCCTTCACTTTCCTGCTTAAACTGTTCTTTTTTTCCCTTATGAACACATTATGTAATGAAAAATAAAACTCATTCTTTTTTCTTTTTAAGCTGTTTTGTAACATTAATCTATGAAGGTGAGATAACGGCAGTGTTTTTCCAGGTAGAAGCGTAGCTCCTATGTATTTCCTCTCAAAATACAGTATATAAAGTCAGCACATACATAACGTAGGCAGGAAGACACTGAGATAAATAAAATTTTTTGAGGGCCACTGATCACACACATTTCACAATGATGCAGTGTGGTATGTGGTGACCAGCAGCTGAAATCATGTTCATCCTGTAGCAGACACCGCGTTTTTTTTGTTTGTTGTTTAATATATACAAGATTAAACAAGCTTGTTCTTGCCAGACCACTAGTGCACCTGCTAATGTTAATGGAAATCTGCATATTTTGTTTAGATGTGGTGCTTCGTTCTAACTTGTGATTAGTGGAAAAACAGCGCTTTCTCTTTAACGTTGCACTCAGTGATGAAATGTTAAGTCAGTTTTGTCAGTTATTTGGCCTTTTTGTAGTTTTTGGGTGGTTATAGTGAAGCAAAAAATAAAATAAATAAATAAATAAATAAATAAACATTGGTCTGGTGCAACAATCATTGGGAAATTGCAATTTTGAATCCCAGCTGTCTACTGGCTGTATTTTCTGAGTCAGCATGGCATACTCCCACCCCTCAGAATCTCAGGATACTAACAATTCTAGGTGTCCGTGAACTCGAGTATGAGGGAGACGACAGATAGCACAGTTCTTTGAGCGTTTTACATTGTCCTGTGACATTAAAATGTTTTAAAATTAAAAACATATCAGTTGAAAAATCTTCCCTTTCTGAGCGGCCTTAAAGGCAATTGGTCACAAAGTTTTCTAAAAATTCTGTCAATTCCATCGATAAATTGAATAAAAAGGGGACATCAAGTGTTTTGGGTGCCTTAACATTTCCACATCAATATTTTTAATTAAATAAATGAGTGTTTCCCTGGAAGGAAAAATTGAAAGACGCAGACCATATATGGAAGGGGGCCTGACCTCGGGTGGGTGGATGGAGGTTGCCACGCATGTGCAGTGTGTGATTTCTTCACTCTGGTAAGTGTCCTGCTGTCAACTAAGGTGTGATTTCATGTGTTTAGCACTTGGGGCGAGATGAGGATAACTTATTTCCTTAAAGTTAAATAATTTATTTAAATTACACAACAGAAGACCTGGTTCAGAAACGATGACGGTTAGTGCATTGAAATGTCCCCGAATTACAGCCCACATTTTTCATACGGCTCTGTTACAGCTTTTTTTGAAGTGCTCAGTTTGGTCAATTGAAATGTTTTGCTGAGTCTTGAGCCCTTCAACCTTGGCCCTCTAGTTGCACATCCCTGCACTATACACCACCCCCAACACACACACACTTTCTTGTGTAGCTTACTCAGTAATTATTAATTCAGTAAAAATGGTGCAGAATCGAATTCAGAGGTCATTCTATATAAACTGAATACATCATAAAAGAAAAAAAAGAAAAAAAACATAGTTCAGTCAGTATTGAAAAGAGAATCACCACCACTAATCAGTAACCTGCCATCAACCACTTGGTGAGTATCCAATGCAAGCAAGTTCCAGATTTTTTTTTGATAGCCCACATTTACTTTTTTCTTAGAACATGCTGCAATCTTGAAGTTAGTGTTATGTTGAACATAGTCAAGGTTTATAACATGATTCATCATTAGACTCTGAAGAGACTGAATTTTTGTTCCACATTATCTGCACTGCGTTCCAAAAGCAGTCACACGTCCTACGGCAGTAATGAAGGTTGGTGAACGCACCAAATGGTTAATTCTGCAGACCAGAATTAAAGCATGCTGAAGCTCTATTCAGGTACAAGCCTGAGATTATTGGACTTATGGATGAAAAACATGAAGTGTATTTTTATGAGGGGGAAAAACTGCATCCAAAGGGGACCTTATTTACAAGTGGCAGTAAATATTTTCCAGTTCTGTCCCAATAATGTAAATTATGCACAAGAGGAATTTTCAGAGAAGTCAACACAGAAGAGGCTTGAGGTTGGAGTCAAACAGCTGCACACTGCCATGAAATGTAAATATGGCAAAGCTCCAGTCGCTGTGCTGTGTAACTGCATATAACTTCATGGGCATCTCTTTACCTACCTGCTAAATGGGTAGAAAACTACCAATGATTTGAGGAGCTTTCTAGCTTAGCACTGAAGAACTACCCCAGTCTCAGGAAGGGTGCAGGAGGCTTTTCATAGTGTAAATCATCTCTTAATAAGGCTGCAACGGTTGACAATGAGACTTTATTGGATTTATGTGGGTTTTATAACACTAAGATAAAGGGGAGTTTACACATACAATTACAAACAAACAAGTGATTTGTATGAGCATCATAACCTGTACATAACCTATACAATATTTCATACATTGTTGGTTGTGTATTCTCAGTGCATAGCATTACACACAGAGCAACTGTTGCACATCACAAAATTATCTGAACAGGCTAAAATGGAATAAGGCTCTGTTGCTTCAAATGACTGAAAATATACCAAGTTTACATTATGCCTAAGTGGAACTGAATCCAGAGAAGTGAAGAGGGGAAAATGGGGATGTGGCAGGGGGCCAAAGCCCTGTGGGTCCTCTGCAGTGTGTAAAGCCCAGGTGAGTTAGTGCACAGTACCATCCTCTCAGTCTACATGCATGACACCATGTTCTAAAACAAGCACTTTTTTTCTTTTTACTTTAGTAAACGAGGCACTTTGTGGTAACCACAGGCATCATAGCATATTGCACAAATCAGCTACAACTAATGACATGAAACTTACACACTGGCACCATTTAATATATATATAGTGTGTGTG
>JAQMYF010000021.1:26534201-26561947 GCA_030014195.1 Neosilurus mollespiculum
AAGGAAACTCATTGAATGAGAAGGTGTGTCCAAACTTTTGGTCTGTACTGTATATATATATATATATATATATATATGTGTGTGTGTGTGTGACCATACATTATTTGATCATATTTATGTGTAAAACCTAACAAAGTCGTCACATATTTGATATTTTGTTCATATAAATGCAAATTACAGAACAGTTCCTACACAGTACAACCAAAATCCACAGATGTGTATTTGTACCCAGGAATGGGGAAGGAAGCATGCAAATACTGGTCAGATGTGTACGCCTGCATGTAATGCATTTCAGTCATTTGCATTAATGTTGATTAATTTGCATTAAGGGCTCACGAGTGGTCTGTATGTAAATAAAAACAAATAATGTTGACCATGTGAGAGATCACTACAGTTCTTCTAGCTGAATTACTGACCTGTGTTATCCACAGTGCTCATTCCTCTATGTAAGTATTGCTGAATAACTTTAAAGTAGAATTATTACTGTGGCAAATCTTTAAGTAAGATAAATAGGCTAACACTTGTGTGGGTTATTTGGCACTGGTGTGATTAGAATCGAGGAAGTGGTAACATTACTTTGTTACATTTTTTAAAAAGCATTTTCCTTAGATTTTAAGTAAAAGAAAAAAAAACATGCCACATATTTTAAATACCGCCACACAATGATGATCTGTAGATTAACCCCAGTTATATTTTATGCCCTATTACATTTTTCTATTACTATTACTGTTAGGAATATCTGGACTCATTGCTGGTTCCTGGAATTTTAAGAAATTCTAATTCAGCATTACAAGTCAGTTATTAAGTTATAGATAATACATAAATGAATACAGATATGAAATTAATTTATTTTTGATGACATAACCCTGATATAAGATGGGATAACCCTGGAAATTTTTGACTAATATGGAATTTCCTAAAATATTTTTTTCAGTTCAAACATACAGCATTACACAGTAAGCAGAGAGAAAGCATTTTATTTTTTCCTATACGTCAAAAGTGCAAAAAAAAAAAAAAAAAGGGAAAAGTTGCAGCAACAGGCTCTTCCTGAGCTGCAGCGGATGTGTTCTTTGTTCCTCATGCAGGATGTCATTCCCGCCCAGGAGTCTCCGTTTTCCCCAGAACATCACACACAGTCAACTGTTCCTGTTCTTTTTCTCTTCATGAATGACATTCAGGGGCAGCTTTAAAAAAAAAAAAAAAAAAGTTTATATTACTTATATTTCATATTTATTTTCATATTTATAATTTGTTCTATTTTGAAGAACACATTACTTTTAATTTACTAAATAACCAACTAAAAGCCAAGGTAAAAAGGAGTAGGTGTAATTTTACTGCTTTAAATTCCTTATCACATTTTGAGACCAGGACTGTAATCCCACGCAGGTAACCAGTATTGTGTAATGTTTAGAGAAGCAGGTCTGGGACCGAAACTGCTTGCTGGTTTGATTCCGGGCCCTGCAGGAAAAATGTGTGGTGACGGGAGCCCCTCTGCTTCCTCCACCTTCATGGCTGAAGTGCCCTTGACCAAGGCACCTAACCTACAGCTGTTCTCCAGGTGCCCGGAGGTGTGTTCACTCCACCAATCATTTAATGTTGCTAAGCTTTTGTACTTGAGGGCAGATTTTTCCTGCATGGCATCAGAGGACTTGAATGATGGACAATGCCCAGATTGTTTGGGATCACCTTCAGAATGAAGCACATCCAGTTACCTAGCCTCTGAAACAAGAAGGTTAAGTTCATTTGTTAAGTTGTTGCAGCATGGACAGAAACAGAGAGAAGGCTATGTCACTGAGACCCTAGAAGGGGGAAAAGTGCTGAGAAAAATTGTTGGCACCAAGCATGACCCAAATTCAAGAGTTTTCTGTAACAAAGCAGCAGCATAATGAAAATCAGAACTTGGATGAGCTTAGTACAGCTGCTTTGCCCACAGAGAAATATCCTGATGCACTCTGGGTAGTGTTTGACACTTAAATTGAATAATAAAGCCACACTGGCAAGCGAGTGCTTCACCAGCTATGTTCTGATGTTTGCTACATAAAGCAGGAGATCTTAAGAACTTTTTTCTGTACTCACATGCAGAAGTGTTTCCTAGATTGCTGGGAGTTGAATGGGTGGAAAGGTGTGGTTTGCAGAGAGCCACTTCCCATTATTGTGGACTAATTCTTAGGATATCCAATGAACTGTTACACTTTTAGTGGTTGGGGGAGAAGAATTATGTCCATTTTATAACTAGTTGGTTGTTATGTTGATGTTTAGTTACTGTTACATACAATTATCACATCATTTTAAACATAGTTGATGTTATCACTGTTTACCATACAGCTACGAAGATGTAGTAGGTAATTTGTGAATTCATTTTACATTTGTGTGACTCATAGAATACAGGCTGTAAGAAGTGAGGTCACTGCTATTTTTACACAGGAACTGATCAGACCTGTGCATATAATACACAAATTCCTGGAAAGATATTTGCTCATCTGTATTTTTAAAGATCCTCAGTGTTGGCACCACCCACTAATTCTACTGAAATTATTCCAAAAGTTCTATATCACAGTAGCATTTCATTCCACGTATTCCATGTATTGCTCTAAGGCAGTTTGTCTGTTCTTTAAAGGCAGTTGGAAATCCGTTAGGACACTGTTAATGATTAAAAGAAGTTCTCTATTTACTGCTTTTGTATTCACATGCCGCTGCAGTATGCATGCACAAAAACTACTAAACTATGAAAAAACATTGTTAGGCTTTACTAAACAACATAAAGTATATTATAATATTTATTGGTATTTGTTTTCCATAGTAGATATATAACCATTAAACTCTATATAATTGTATATAACAAAAATATAATGAAAAGTAATATTAAATAATTACATTATACCTTCTAAAGACAACATTCATTCATTCATTCATTCATTCTGCTAAACCACTTTATAGTACTAGGGACATAGGGAGGTTGAAGCCTATCTCAGCTAACTCTAGGCCAAAGTGAGGTACACCCTGAACAGCCTGGTAGTCCAACTCAGGCCAACACATACATGACCATTCAAAGTATTCATCCTGAGCAAAGGGGATGTTATGTAAAATTGGGCACACACTCTCTCTGTTTTCTTTTATTTCTATAAACCACGGAGCATATGTAGAAATCTGAGACCCTGCATAGAATGAATGAATGCATTGTAACCAGCCACACCTCTTCTAATAAACACACTCTAACTAGCTTTTCCTGTATATCAAAAACCAAGCACATTGGAACATAAAATGCAATGCAATTGCATCTTTTTCTCTTAATATTAAGTGTACACAAAATCTATCAAATGGGGTGGACCCTGAATAGTCTGCAAGACCATCGCAGAGCCAACATACACACAACCACACTCAAACTCACACCAAGGGGCAATAAGGAACAGTCGGTCAGCCACATGTGCATGTGTTTGGACCCAAGCAAGCATGTGTGCACACATGCATACTCCACAATATGCATACTCCACACAGCAACGCCCTCACCAAGCCCGGTCTCGAACCTTCTTGCTGTGAGGCGGATGTGCTAACTACTACACCACCATGCCACACTTAAGGAAAATAGATGGATGTTAATTTAATAAAGTTGAACAGCAGTGATGTGGTTTAAATTAATCTTTTCTAATCCGCCCCAAAAACAATTTCAGAGCCATGCATTTAAAAATTATACTTCTCAGAGTACTCCAGTTTACCCCCATCATCCAAAGACATGCAGATTATGTCACCTGGCTATTGTAAATTGCTTGTAGGTGTGAATGTAGAGCATGAATAGTTGTTTGTCTCTGTGCTAGCCCTGCGACCTCTTCAGGGTGTAACCCAGACAACCTGCTTCAGCTGGAATTGGTTCCAGCTTCCCTGGCGACCGTGATGGATAAGCAGTAGAGATGAGGGATGGATGGATGGATGGATGGATAAACACAAACTGCTTTTTCAGTGAATGAATCCAGAAAGAGTTTTACATTTATTTTGACATTAACTTACACCAAACAATGCATATTTTTTAATGATCATATTTTTGCAAGATATTGCATTATTATGGAAAAATTTAGGTTTTGTTTTCTTTAATAACTATATATAATGCTTATACCTATAATCTTATTGTACATTTATAATATACATATTTATTTCTGCTAAAGCACTCTGGATGGATGCAAACTGCATTTCGTTGTTCTGTACTTGTGACATTGCAATGACAATAAAGTTGAATTCTATTCTATTCTATTCTATTCTATTCTATTCTATTCTAATAAGGCAATAAAATAAGACAAAAACGTACAATAACTATGATAATGATATAAGTTCTTCATTGATTTAGCTGTTTTTCTGAAAACTATTGACCAATAACCTGTGTGAAACTAGTTTCTAATTCATTTTAAGTAATGTATGTATGTTTTGTATGCATGTATGTGTGTGTGTGTGTGTGTGTGTGTGTGTATGATATATCCCTGACTCATTTGTTATTGTTTTATTTATCTTTTGTATACTGAATGTATATGTTTTTTTGTTAAATAATTACAGTAATTGGTTAGTTTTTTCCCTTTTCTGAGCCATACTACCAGGGGCGTGGCCAGTGGAATGACGTCAGACTGTATCTGAGGCTGTATCTGTAGCAGCTCTGTCGTTCTTTCAGGCTTTCTCCGTGGATCAGACCGGAAGAAGGTTGGGGATGTGTGCACTGAAATTTGACCTTGTGTTCTGAGAAATCTTGATTTTGCCCGTCAGTGGACGCATTTAACAGGATACTGTTGCTGTGCAGTTGGGTCAGCACCAGTGTGAAAGGGGGAAAGTCAATAAACAGGCTGAGTGACTGACCTTGCGTTTGGTTTTGTTGTTGTTTTTTTGTGATAAGCTGTTTATTTTATTTCTTTCCCCATCATCAGCATGGATGAGGACAGCAGAGGTAAGGCACCTTTTATTTTACACCTTCATATTCTCTCCCCTGCTCTGACAAAGCTGTTTTTTCTAACATAGTTCATGTAAAAATGTACTTTGGATGTAGTTCATGTACTTTATGCTTAATAAAAGGTTCAGAATTACTTATTAAATTACATTATTATTATTATTATTATTATTATTATTATTAGTAGTAGTAGTAGTAGTAGTATAATTGTTATTATTATTACTATTGTGATTATTGTTATGATGATTATTATTATTAAGATTATTTTTAGTTTTAGTGGTGGTGGTGGTGGTTGCTGTTGTTGTTGTTGTTGTTGTTGTTCTTCTTCTTCTTCTTCTTATTATTATTATCATTATTAACATTATCATTATTATTACTATTATTATTATTATTATTATTATTATTATCATTATCAATATTATTACTATTATTATTATTATTATTGTTGTGATTATTATTATTATCATCATTATCATTATTATTACTATTATTATTATTATTATTACTATTATTATTATTATTATTACTATTATTATTATTATTATTATTATTGAGTACAGGTACAGACTTATAGACCCATAGCTATAGATCCTGATTCATTAGTTGGGACCCATCACCAGGGTCTGCATTCTTTATGCTGAGGAAGCATTTTCGAATAATCTATTTTCCATGTCTTCATTTCATTATTTTTTCATGTTGTGTCAGCTACTGAATAATCCTATTCCACTCAACATCCTCTTTTTTATTTATTTAAGGCATAAGAACTGAAAGAAAGTTATAAATACTGTCAACTTGACCTGATCTTCCTGTGGAAAGTTCAGCAATAAAAAGCTTAATTGCATAATCAGAATATTACTATACACTACAGAACGAATGGAGTCTAATACATGAAAAGTTCATAAAATAAGTCTGCCCTGATTTATCACACAGAATCCACAGGGATCCACAGAAAGTTTGCCTCACCACATTTCTGTGTGGAGTTTGCTTGTTCTCTCCATGCTTGGTTTCCTCCAGGTAGTCTGGTTTTCTCCCACAGTTCAAAGACATGCACACCAGGCTAACTGCTTGTTCCTTAGGTGTGGGTTTAAATGGTTGTCTGTGTGTTGCCCTGCCATGGTCTGGCGAGCTGTTCAGGGAGTATTGCACCTTCGACCAGTGTCGCCTGAGATAGGCTTCAGCCCCTCCATGACCCTAGTAGTAGGATTAAGCAGTTCAGCATACAAGTGAGGGAGTGAGGGTATGTTTGTGGCCGTTAAAAGTCTACAGTTTATTTGTCAGGTTGTCAGGTTATTAGGTTATGTGGTTCTAAAAACATATACAGTACGTCCAAAGGTACATGGACACCTGACTCTCACACTCATATGTGGGTCTTCTTCAAACTACTTTGCACAAGGCTGCTAGCATAAAATGAGTTTAAAATGTCTTCATATGCTGTAGAATTAAGATTTTCCTTTACTAAGGTTCCTAACCCAACTCTGAGTGATGACAGTTATTTGCACAGTGCCCTTAATTCACCTCAAACGAACACCTTTGAGAGGAATTGAAATGATGGATGTTCATTGCAAGACCTTCATCAGTATTCAACCACATTAAATTTCTTGTGGCTAAATAGACATGTCCCCACAGTCATGCTCCAAAATTAACAGAAAACCAGAAGAGTGGATATTTTGGAGTGGCTATAGTTTTATTACTAGTGCAAAGCAGGAAAAACTCAACAGAGTCAAAATTACAGTTTTGACTTGGGATGTTTAATCCTCAGATGTCCTCATACTTTTGACCACATAGTGTACATTGTCATTTTATGAGATTATGTATAGCCACATAATGCTCAGAGGGAGGGAGGGAGGGGTCAGTTTCCTGTGACTGACTATCCAGAGATCTGAGTGGCTTTGTCCGCATGCTGCTGCCTGTGTATGTGTGTCAGCGTCTGATGAATTGTGAAGTCAGAGTAAATAAGTCTCTCTCATTAAAACAATTTCATTGACTTCCTCAGTGATGTAGGAGCTTGTGTGTTTTATTTGGCCATGGGAAGATCCAAATGGAAAAACAACCCTCCATTTTCTTTGGCTGGAGGTTGCAAGGTAGAAAAAAAGAAAAGCTCTGAATTAGGGCCATTCTGTATGGCAATCTGCCAAACGACTTCAGTTCTTTTTTCATGTGTAAATAAAGTATGGCTGTAACAGTAGCCTGTGTTACCATTAGGTGCTTGGTCCAGTGTGTGGTCTAGTAAATTTTGGCAGTGACCTGTGCTTTTATTGCAAACTCAATGCCACCGTTGTCTGGCTCTCATGAGGGTGCTGTCTGGCACTAGATGAGACCCAGACAGTGGGCATCACCTCATTATTACTCATTAGAGAAGTGCCACTGCTGATCTAAGCTCAGATCAACACTGACAGTCTGCTGTTTGCACTGTCTTTACAGTAATACATCTTTATAGTATATTTTTATTACATCTACAAGTATTTACTTGCCATTTTATTATGTGTAAAAATGTATTCCCGTCAGTATGTTTCAGTCTGCTTAGCATCATTTGTATTTGAAGTCTGTATCCAAACCATAACAGGATCTTCTATTAATTAGGAGCTGAATTTGAACGGCAACACAACATCTGCATGCATACTATAAATAGATGACATTTATGAGGACATATAAACTTAATCTTATAAATTCGTGCCAGTGGGTGTTTTTTTCCTGCATTTGAAAAAAAAAAAAGCAAAGGATTGTGCAAATAGTTTTTGTTGTCTGAGTGCCACATATGAAACTGCTTTATTGGAACTTTGGCTTTTAAGATGTTTTCCCAGGAGGAGATGAAGATGAGTGAGGTGATGGCATTTTTGTGGGGTTGTAACATCTTCATTCTTGACACAGAGGGAGAAAAGGAAAAACTCAGAGTTTCTGTCTTAGCTCTTGATTCTGACAAGGAGCAATTGTAAAAAGAACATGAGGTTCAGTTTTTGTCTGATACAATAAGTCTTTTTCTGTCTTCAGAAGGGGATTGGTTTGTTTTGAATGAAAGCACTGTTTTTAATCAATTGCATTATTTCACCCTAATAAATTTCTAGTACAAGCATCTTATAGGCCTGTCGTGGTAGTCAATAATCGCCTCATTGTGCTATTAATGTAAATAGTCACAATCATTTTCCTGACCACAATTAATTGCTGTAATTAATGTGTGCTTATTTTGCATAAGAAAAAACTATGCTGAGAGCGTTTTCACGGTTCCGCTGTAGCTCACTTTCTCTTCACTCTTGTGAGAAGGAGGAGCAGACATGGATACAGCAGATTACCGTTCAACAACAATCAAAACACTTAAAAAAAATTTTTCATTTTTTTTGTGTGTGTGTTTTTTTTTGTTTAATAAAATGTCAATAGTATTGTTAACCGTGAGATTTTCTGGGACAATAACAAAAACTTTGTTGTGACAGGCCTAGCATTATAAATGATTGTATTTGCATGCAAATGATGACAATAGTTAATATGCTGGGGAAAGCAAAGAATTGAGACACGGTTGAAATAGTTCACTAATATTAACTAGTACTAATAAAGCTAATATTATGTTAGACGGTTTTCTTGCTAATGCCAGGCTGAAATATTAATTGCAGCAGCTAATGGGTGGCAGCAGGTCTGTTCTAACCAATAGTAAATATTGGTTATGCATTTATTGTCACTCAGTCACTCACTCATTTGCATTACTGCTTAATCCTATTAGGGTTGCGGGGATGCTGGGCCTATCTCAGCCAACACTGAGCAAAAGCTTGCCAGACCATCACAGGGCAACACACACTCACATCCACACCTAGGGGCAATCTGGAACAACCGTTTAGCCTAATGTTCATGTCTTTGGGTTGTGGGAGGAAACCAGAGTACCTGGAGGAAACCCACTCAAGCACAGGGAGATCTCCACACAGAAACGCCCGTGCTCGGGACTCGAATCCCGGACCTTCTTGCTGTGAGGCGGATGTGCTAACCAATAAGCCACTGTGCCACCCTATGTATTTTTTGGTTCTGATTAATTAATTAGCAAACTTCAAAGCTGTAGACATCAGAAAATTTTGGTTTTCCACCAGAATTACAAACAGCATGATGCCTACCGTAGGTATGTCCTGGGAGGTACAGAGAATTTGAGAGGAACAGAAAACTACAATATATGATAGGTAAAAGACACTTTGTTATATAGTTATTGCAGTGGGGTTTCTTTTGACCTCCATTTTGACTTATTTCACATTTGTGCAGTTTTGTCCTCATGGAAAGGATCATAATAGTGAGAACAGTATATGTGAAGAACAGATGTTACCGTGTGTGTTTTTCTCCTAATACTCTTGTGCTGTATATAATAATGGATTCGGAGCTCTAAAAGAATCAAAAAGCAGCACATGGGAATCAGGAATTGCTAATAGTGTTTTATTCAGAGCCAAGTTCTTTTTCCTGTCCATCTGTTTTACTTGTTATTTGACTGAACAAGCAGCTAATGCAGGTGTTGCTGAACTAAGTCACATCTACTATAAGCCAAACCTTTGTATTTTCACATTGATATCTAAATTATCAGAAATGTGTACAGCCCAGATAGTGATTTTAACAGAGGATCCAAAAACAAATAAGCCTGTTTTGAGAAAAGAAATCGCCGTATCATGTAATACTTGGTATACACTCAGGAGGATTTTCCAAGTCAAATACTCTCATCTAGGCTGCTTTCATCAATCCACTTTGACATATTGGATTACTCAGATCTCATATCTGGGCCATGAACGTGGCCCCCCTCGAGACTCTCCAGTCCATTGCCAACATTAGTCATCGAAGAATTATCTCACTCAGTGTGTATCTCTTACCGGAACTGACAGACTGTATTATTCCATATTCCTGTGGTACTGCAGACGCTGTCCACCCAAAACATGGAACTGTGTTAAATCCGAGTAGATGATTTTGAGGACAAAAAATAATTGGAGGCATCGTAACGATGTATAGTCTTCAGACAGTCACTGCAAGATCTAAATCCAAGCCTGTTTTTCTTATTGTACCACATCACATGGAATTTCATTCATTCATTCATTCATTCATTCATTCATTCATTCATTCATTCATTCAGTTTCTGCTGCTTTCCGGACTCTTACTACATTTTCCAGCTACATCTGTGACATTAGTTGCCAGTCGTATACCTTAGTATTGTTTGACCATTGCTGATTTCCTGCATAGTCTCTGATATTGTGTTACTGTGTATGACCTCTGCTTGCCTCAGCTACTCTGAGTTTGGATTATCTCTGCTGTGTGGCCTATCTTATCGTTTGACCTCTGCCTGTCCCATGCTTATGAACTTTGAACTGTGTTTTGAATGGTCTACCTGGTTTACATCATTAAACCCTTTTATCTGCAAATGCATCCACACTGTCTCCAGGCTCAGTCAGTACATGACACATTCATTCATTCATTTGTGCTTTTTAGTGAAACAGTAAATAAATAGTCACCCTTTCGTTTCTCCATTTTCTACCTTCATTTATATCTTCACTTCTGAAAGCTGTTGTAATTTTTGTAATTGTTTATTGGGTAGCTTTTTTTCTTGTGAAGGTCACTGTGGTGTAATTTTAGACACTTAAATAATAAAGCAACTGCATACATTTTTCTTTAACAGAATAGTCTATTATTAATTGCTAGTTGTTTCTCATGTAGTTCATACCTCCCTTTACCCAATATGTATCACTGACTGTGGTTTTGGCTTCATGTTATAATGACAAGCTGAAGTCATTGTCTTAAATTTCACACTGGGCATATCAAACATATACCCCCAGAGTGGATTTCATTTCATATCTACCATGTGAGTGATGGTGGAATATCAGTGAAGAAGGTAAACTGATTACCTCATCCAGCGTAGATTTGATTTGCAGTCTGATACGTCAGTCCATGAGACAGGCATCATGTATAACAGGACAGACCAAAAGTTCTGATTAAGTTATCTTCAGTTTTATTTAGAAAGTTTCATTTCCAGTATAAAAGAACAAGCATTGCTCTGGGAGTGAATGGCATGTCTTTTTACTATAAGTATGTAAGGCATCCTGTTTGTAATGAAAATATATCCTCTAATAAAGATCGAATAAAGCAAACAAAAGGAGTTAAAATGAAATTTAGTTGCCATGTGTCAGAGAAAAATCTTTTGGTGGATGTTGAGCTTTGTTTCATTAAATGCCTACTTTCCCTCTATTGTTTAGAGGTGGAGGGAGGGAACAGACGGTAATCCCATGTTACCTCACTTACTAACTCTTCTTCCAAACTGGTGTTTGTTACATAATGCAAGCTGGATAAAATGTTTTTAATCACTACTGACTACAGAAAGCACAGTCAGAGTCCAGACTGTGAGAACAGAAGAATCATTTATAGTAATTTCCCAAAATGTTAAACATTTATTTATATTTCGGCACCGTGGCGTAGTGGTTATCACTCTCGCCTCACAGCAAGAAGGTACTGGGTTCAAGTCCCGGGTTTGCTGAAGGTGTTTCTGTGTGGAATTTGCATGTTCTCCAAATGCTTGTGTGGGTTTCCTCCAGGTACTTCAGTTTCCTCCCACAGTCCAAAGACATGTACATTAGGCTAACTGGCTGTTCCAAATTACCCTTAAGTAGCAGTCTGAGTGTGAATGGTTGTGTGTGTTGACACTCTGATATACTGGTAAGCTGTTAAGAGTGTAAACCGTCTTGGCCCAGAGTTGGCTGACATAGGCGCCAGCCTCCCCTCGACCCTAGAAGGATTTAGTGGCTCAGGAAAAAGAGGAATGAATGCATTTATTTATGTAAAGCTTCATATAGTCTCATGTAAAAGGTACAAAATGACAATAATGGATAATAACTTTTGTTTAATAGATTATATAGATTTATAGATTAAAAGAGAGCAAGAGAGTGTGTGTGTGTGTGTGTGTGTGTGTGTGTGTGTGTGTGTGTGTGTGTGTGTGTGCGCGTGTGCGTGCATATGTGTGAACAGACAAATTGTGGCACAAGCAAAATTGTTTCCGCCTTATTTGACCATGACCCTCTGTGCTTCCTTAGTTACAATCATTTAATGGCTCATAATTTCCTAAAGCTATCTAGCGTTATAGTAGACAATGCTGCCACATCCAGCCTTTCCAACTACTCAGACTTTTCATTTACCATCATCTGACACTGGTGGAAAAATGCTTACTGAGTTTGAAAAAAGAAAAACATAAACGTTACTGATCAATATAACTTATTTCCTTGTCTTTTCTTTTTCCTTTTTTAAATAGTGTTTCTCTTTCTTTTAATAGTACCTGAAGATCTCTCTCTAGCAGAAAGAGGCGAACTGTCCAACATTCGACGAAGGAAAAAAGAATTACTTGATGATATCGAAGTACGCATGATTTAAATAACAGTTCCATGACTTGAGAAAGACGCCTACCCACAGCTTCCTTAAAGACTCCCTTTGTTCCTTGTCTTGCAGCGGCTAAAGTTTGAGATTGCTGAAGTGATGACGGAGATCGAACATTTAACATGCATGGGAGAGACGTATGTGCACCTAACTACCTACTCTCCACTTAACTGACTGCTTGTGCTGTGAATTTATTGCACACAAATTGTATTGTGTTGTATTTCATTCACACAAAAAGTCAATTAATTGTTAAGTAATTTTATTCCTTTTTGTATAGAAAGACCACTCAGAGGAATAAGCAAATGGCTATTGGAAGAAAGAAATTTAATATGGATCCTAAAAAGGTATGGGATTAGATGGTACTGATATGGTTTTTCATTTTATAAGGATGCAAAGAATTAAATGTAACATTTTTAGGGTATCCGGTTTCTTCTGGATAATGACCTTTTGCAACACACACCGGAGGACATTGCACAGTTCCTATACAAAGGAGAGGGCTTGAATAAAACAGTCATCGGAGATTATTTAGGGGAAAGGTAAGTTGCAGCAAAATATTTGTATCACCAAAACATTTTTACATTTCTGTCTTTTTTAAACCATGTTTACTTTTATAGAAATAGTTTTTTACAACTTCCATAAATTTGCCTATTAAATCTACAAAAGCAGATTGGTTAAAAATTCAAATAGTGTAATGAGTTATCAGAATATTGGGTGTAATAATCAGTATTTTGGTTGCCAGAAACTTTATGTAACTCATTTATCTTACTTAATGCTACCAATCAGTATTGGTTGTCACTAGCTTGGTAAAAAAATTAAAAATGTAATAAATAAATCTGTACGTGATATACGGGGATCATGTATTATGGTTAGGAGCTAGCACAGTCCGAGAAAATGATGTTCAGATAAATGTTCGTATAGTAATCTGTTAGTTTCGATGTACAGACACCAAATAGGGCTTGTAGCTGGACTCTCTGGGTTGTATCATACTGTACATAGGCCTACACGTCCCTCATCTTTTAGCCTTTGGAAATTAGGAAATGCCAATCATTGGCAAGTTATATGATTTAACATGTTATATGTTGGCAACCAATGCCAGTTGGTTGAGGTGCACAATATTGTGATTGGACACATTTCATTTCAGGACACATATTGGTTGAATTTACAAATTTGCAGTCAATCTGTTTTGGTTTACTAATACAGATTACGATATGCCCTGAAAGTTTCAGCCCATTAACCCGCTTCTTCTGATAACGCTTAATCCCATCAGGATCACAGCTGACACTGGGCGAAGGCGGGGTGCACCCTGAACAGTTTGCCAGATAATTGCAGAGCCAACCAACACAGCCATTCACACTCACATCCACATGTAGTGGCAGTTCGGAACAGCCAATTAGCCTAAAGTGCATGTCTTTGGATTGTGGGAGGAGACCGGAGTCCATGTAGGAAACCCACACAAACATGCAAACTCCACACAGAAACGCTCAAGCACGTGACTCAAACCCAGTACCTTCTTGCTGTGAGGCGGATGTTCTAATCACTTTGCTACAGTGCCACCCTCTTCTGATAACATTTTTTGTGCTACAGCTCACACAAACAACTTACAGAAAACTACTTGTTAAATAGTGCTAGCCCTCAATGTTCAGCATTGCAGGAACATCAGATAGCAAGGAATTCTCCAGCTCTGATCCATTTCTCTAACACATCACCTAACGTAACTCCAGCTAAAGTCGTAAATCCTGTCCTGACTCCCTGAAATGTATGACTGTACAATGGACACTAATACTCATGCTGGAGACATGCGTATGCTTGTATGTGTGACATCATTAGAGTAGAACATCAAATCAAGAAAAAAACATTCTGGTTATGTTGTACTGATGGTAGAGAATTTTAGAAATAAACATTTTCATTGAAACATTTCAGTGTGATATAGTTATCTTGCAGTGGCTGTTTCTTAGTATTCACCTTTTTTTTTAGTTTGGCAATATGCTTCTATTAGGGTTGCCAGATCTAGCCTTATTGAACGTGACTATTTTAATTTACTGACACATACACCAAAAAAAACGTTACTTTAGAACAGTGAACTTGGTAATAAACTACTGTAAGTACATGTGTGGTTTGTGTGTGCCCTAATTAAACTGACATCCCAATATGTCCATGACAGCATATTGTGTAAATTTTAAATATTGATACTATGTTTGACCAACCCATCTCTCAGTCTGCCCCAGCCTGAAACAGGTATTTACATGTGTACTGTACAGGTGGGTCCTAAACGTAACCCAGTGAAGTTGTCTTTTTATTGGCTCCCGTTTGTAGGCGCAGATTAATGATGTACTTTTGGCAGTTAATGCTAATTGTATTTGCAAAGATGGTTGTTATCTGTTATCTTATCTCGAGAAAGACTCCAAACCCCTAACTGCTCTCCAGGCACCCCCAGTGTGTGTGGCAGCCTACTGTTCTGAGTGTGTGTGCTCACTGTTTATGTGTGTGTGCTTATTTAGGATGGGTTAAATACAGAGGCAATAATTTCCCTTGCGGGATTAATACAGTATAGCAAAAAAAAAAAAAATCTCTGAGGTATGAAGGTGCAATATGGATAAATCGAGTGAGAAGTGTGTATTCAAGCTGCTGTAGAACAGTCAGTTAGGTTTTATTTCTTGTTTACTTGCATTTTTGTGCCTCTGTGGGTTCCATATGTTCAGGTTTTTTTATTATAGTCAGGATTCTTGAAGAACTATTAAAAAACAAGCCTGCACCTTTCTGTATTAAACACTGTTTTGTCATGTTTATGTGTGTAAATTTCCCATGTTTCACATATTTAACTGACTCAAGCTCTGAGTTATCTTTTATTGATTATGAAAATGCATCATTGACTAGGGTTTTTGTTTATTTTTTATTTTTATTATTTTATTTTTTTACTTTTCAGGGATGATTTCAATATCAGTGTCCTGCAGGCCTTTGTGGAACTTCATGAGTTTGCAGACCTCAATCTCGTGCAAGCTTTACGGTGAGCAGTCTGTTTTCTCCACAAAATCATATGGCTTACAATTACATCTCATATTGCCTGACTGCATGAACCGACCCCAATTTGTATAGACGAGACACGTGAGTAAAAAAGTTCTGTTACCATGCACTTATCAGCCATAACATTAACACCATTTAACTTTTGTCGGATCAGACCCAACGTATTAGCCTTTGCTCCCCACACATCAATTACACTGAAATTCCACTGCATGCCAGGAACACTCCACAAGACCTGCTGTTTTGGAGATGAATAGACACAGTCGTTTAGCCATCACAGTGTGGCCCTTATTAAAGTCACTCAGACTCCTTACACTTGCTCATTTTTTCTGCTTCAAACACGTCAACTTTGAGAACTGACTGTTCACTTTTCACAATTCATCCCACTCCTTGGCAGATGTTACTGTAACTAGATAATCAATAATATTCTCTTCATATTTCAGTGTTCATAATGTTTTTATGTTACTGCTGATTGTCATTCTAAATATATAAATATATATTGTGTGTTTATGAGTGCATATACGTATATACATAAATGACATAATATTTTAGTCATCTTTCACATTGTGTTTACTTTCTGTGTCAGGCAGTTTCTCTGGAGCTTCAGACTCCCAGGTGAGGCACAGAAGATTGACCGGATGATGGAAGCTTTTGCATCGCGATATTGCCAGTGCAACCCAGGCGTCTTCCAGTCGTCAGGTTAGAATCCTAATAGTGAAAGACCTCAAAAGGATTCTCCTGGCTAAGCAACTAAGAATGATTCAAAGAATACATGTGAATGAATCAAGCTTTCTCAAGTCACAGGAATAAATTGGCATTGTACATAAGCACTAGTTACGTTCCCTTTTCTATAAGAATAAATTACAGGAATCTCAAAAGAGTGCAGATCCTTTGAGAAAAGAGCCTGCTGGGACAAACAGTGCTGATGTTGGCTTAGAAACAGTGTGAAGCTCTACAAAATGCAGTGTTTTGGCAAGAGAAGAGAGCCAACATGCCAATTATTGTTTAGAAACGTGGTCTGCTCTTTGGCAATTCATCAGGAGATTTTGTCCAAACAGGTTTCTTTAAAATAGGCTCATGATCAATTAAATGGAGTGGAACAACCTATATGCTGTCTAAAGTCATCAGAGGTTTCGGGTTTGGATGATGACCAAAAATATGCAAGGGTCAAGGATAGTTCTGTTTTCTCTAGATAATCTCTGGGCTTATTTCACTTGATTAACAGAGCATTCTTTATTAAATATTGTAAGTATATTTGTTCTGCAGACACATGCTACGTCCTGTCATTCTCCATCATTATGCTCAACACCAGCCTGCACAACCCCAATGTCAGGGACAAACCCACTGTTGAGAGATTCATCTCTATGAACCGAGGTATCAACGAAGGTGGTGATCTGCCTGAGGAGTTGCTCAAGGTGAATATCAAATAGAGTAACAATGATAAATAAGAAATATGAATGTGATTGTAACCCTACATGTATGCATCTGCTCTTCGTTATGTCTTATTTTAATGCAGAATTTATACGAAAGCATTAAAAACGAGCCCTTTAAAATCCCTGAAGATGATGGCAATGATCTAACGCACACATTCTTCAATCCAGACCGAGAAGGGTGGCTACTGAAGCTAGGCAAGTCATCCAGTGATATAAAAATAATTAAAAAGTGCATCACAACCCCGCTCTAATCATACCTCACAGAAGCTGCTGTTGTTTACCATGTAGAACCTTTTTTTTCCTACAGTTTTATGTACTTAATGTTATAAATGTAACAAGGAAGGATAAAAGTCTCAAAATGGTCCAAATGGGCACAACTGTTTGTAAAACATTTTGTAAATGCAGTGGGCCGTACTCTCCGGAGAACAACACTGCTGGGAGTGAAGTAGTTTAAGCTGAGAGAGGCACGGGCTTGCCTGCAGCTGCTGAATTCTCTCTAAAGACCTCCATTTGTTTATCTGCCTTTTCCCATTTCCTCTGTTTCTCTTCTCTCATATTAAGTGGCACTTTCACTCCAGTGAAACTAAATCCTGTCTTTTATACCACAGTGAAAATATCCTCTGGTGCAGTTTTTCAGAGCTACTGACTCCATCTCACTGATAATTTCATGATCGATTGCCACTATGCTACAAAAAGATAGCCTCTTTCACCTTTTGTATTACTTTTGGATCATTTTGTATCTGGTCTACCTCAGCACACAGTTTTACCTGATGTAAAATATTCTAGAATCCTCAAGCTTTTTTGGGTGGCACGGTGGCGTAGTGGTTAGCACATTCGCCTCACGGCAGGAAGGTCCTGGGTTTGAGTCTTGGGCTCGGGCATTTCTGATTGCATTTTCTGTCCATACTTGCGGGTACTCTGGTTTCATCCACCAGTCCAAAAGACATGTACATTAGGCTAATTGACGGTTCTAAATTGCCCCTAGCTGTGAGTGTAAGTGTGAATGGTTGTGTGTGTGTGTGTGTGTGTGTTGGCGATGTGATGGTCAGAGTTAAGTTCTTTTTCTATACAATATTACCATTAGATTACAAATATATGTATTGAAATAGTGATGGAGAAAAACAACTAAATAAGTAGGATTATTAATTATTTTCAGAGTGTTTTTAAAAAATGCTTTGAATTTGGAATTTAAGATATTGTGCTGTATGTAAAATTTCACTAATGTTAAAATGGATATCTAGTATTTTCACTCTTTTTAAGCAGTATTTTGGTGCAAACATTTTGCAAAATTTTGGTGCAAAAAAAAATTAAGAAGGTATTAAAAAGTAACTATCCATCCACTCATTATTTTACCGTTTATCCGTCAGAAAGACGCGGGGAACTTTGGAGCCAATCCTAGCTGACTTAAGGTGAGAGGCAGGGTATACCCTGAACAGGTCCCTATTCTATTGCTGGGATAACACAAATACAAAACACCATTCACACTCAGTGGCAATTTAAAGTTGTCAGTTGACCTAAAATGCATGTCTTAGAACTGTGAGAGGAAACCTTCGGAAACATGGGGAGAACATACAAACTCCAAACAGAAGGGCACTTGGCCAAAAACCTTCTTGCTGTGAGTGCACAGTGCTAACCACTGAGCCATCCATGTAATTCTATGGGACTATAGTAACCTTACATGTTTTTAATTTTGACGTAAGTATTCTGCGGATCACTGAGGTCACTGTTGCTCTGTGTTCTAACAGGAGGACGAGTGAAGACATGGAAAAGAAGGTGGTTCATTCTCACTGATAACTGCTTGTATTACTTTGAATATACAACAGTAAGTAAATCTACACACATGAGAATGAATACAAACATAACAGTAAAGGAGAAAAATGAGATCTCATTAGCGCAGTGGAGGTTGGGTTTCAGATGAACTCGGTTTCTAAATGTTGTCTTATTTTAATTTTATTTTATTAATTCAGCAAGGGAAATTTTTACTTTTAAAAAACTGCATTTAACCCATCCAAAGTGACCGGTGGGCTGCCACACACATTTGGGGGAGCCTGGAGAGCAGTTGGGGGTTAGGTGCCTTGCTCAAGAGCACTTCAGCCATGAAGGTGAAGGAAGGGAAGGTGCGGCTCACTCCACCAAAAATCTTTCCTGCTGGTTCGGGAATCTAACCAGTGACCTTTTGGTCTCAAAGCACTATGGGGCAGTGGTGGCTTAGTGGTTAAGGCAATGAGTTACTGATCTGTAGGTCAGCAGTTCAATCCCCACTGTCA
This sequence comes from Neosilurus mollespiculum, assembly GCA_030014195.1. NCBI lineage: Eukaryota > Metazoa > Chordata > Actinopteri > Siluriformes > Plotosidae > Neosilurus > Neosilurus mollespiculum. The sequence continues at coordinate 26,553,206 of JAQMYF010000021.1, forward strand.
CCACTGTTGGGCCCTTGAGCAAGACCCTTAACTCTCAATTGCTCAGTTGTATGTTGCTCTGGATGAGAGCATCTGCCAAATGCTGTAAATGTAAAAAAAAAAGCTGCTTCTCTGACCAATAGGCCACGGCTGCCGCAGCTGATTTATAAATCAATAAAAGGTTTAGGATAATATTACACCTCTGAAATGTCATTACTTATCGTATTATTGGGAGATGCAGAAATACTTAATTTTGCAATTTTATTGGTTCAGAGGTTTAGACTTGAACTTTACAGTGCGCATTATTTGTTTAAACACACTCTGAAAATCACTCAGTCAAATGAAAAGATTTTAAATTTCTATACAAAATTTATATTTAATTGTCAGATGTATGGTTTTCAAAGTGCTAAGTGAAGGTATTATCTTATCCTGGTTTAATTGATTATTTTGTATTGATATTCATGCAGCTCCTTAAATGACTGTAATGTATGGACTTACCTCAAATGCTCAGATTAACTTATTTTGACCTGGTGCTCTTCACAGCTAATCTAGCACAGCTATGCCTTATGAGAGTGCACAATAAAACAAGTTTAAAACCCACTAACATAGTCAGGATGAGCTGGCAATCCTAAAGCAATCACCCCCATGCTGTGTTCTCATCAGCGACAGGAAATTTTCTTCCAGAGTCAAGAGCCAGATTTAGCCCGCAAGCAAACAATAGCGGCTTAGTGCACAGTCAGTTTCTTCACTGTTTTAATCCCTCTCCCTCACAATTATTCTGCAGCCTTATACTTGTTTATGTATTTTCAGGACAAAGAACCTCGTGGGATCATTCCACTGGAGAACCTCAGCATAAGAGAGGTGGATGAGCCAAGAAAACCAGTAAGCACGGCTGTTAGTGACTCTATTATGAAGAAAGATGATTTCAAAACAAGATTTTAAAATGTAACACTTCAAATATATCGCTTTTCAGAACTGCTTTGAGCTCTACAACCCAGGTCATAAAGGTCAGGTGATCAAAGCATGTAAAACGGAGGCAGATGGAAGGGTCGTTGAGGGGAACCATGTGGTGTACAGAATATCAGCTCCAACCCCTGAAGAGAAAGAGGAGTGGATCAAATCCATCAGGTATGGCCCATGACATCTAACAAGTGGGTGTTTTCGGTATATCACACATATCACATGCACCAAATCAATACAGAGGAGTGACTCAGGGTTATATTAAACTGTATGCTCTATGTGTATAACTGTGTATGTGATAAAAAAAAACAACTTTTGAATCTTTCTTGAATCATACAAATATACAGCATGCATCCCCATCCCATGTAATAACTAGAAATTCACTCAGAGTACAGACCTCCACCAAGATGTTGCAATTTCTAAACCTTTCCATCTAGCCTTTATTGGAAGATGATGTAGGATTATGCTGCCCCCTTGTGGTCTGTTGTGCAATTAATTTTGAGCTCTGTTTTTTTTTTCTCCTGGGCGCATTTTGGGTGATTTTCTCCTCCTTGCGTAAAAATCCTTTAAAACCCTCCTGGAATTTTAGCAGTTCGCTTTTGGCCCAAGACCCACATTTGGCCACATTTGGACATTCAGACACAGGACCAATCTTATAATTTCTCACGTTAGTAGAGGTAATAACACTTGAGGAAGACCACAGCACAGTGCCATAGTGTCACTGTGGGACTGGTACCAGTAAAGGCACATGACAAACCAGAGCTCTGTGTTAGTGGATTCTCCGGCCCTGATTAATGGACAGAGTTAAGGTAAATTATACACAAGGTTATTTTTTCCTGTGGGAACTTCAGAAGCATCCTTTTTCACATGAAGAATTTCTGGCAAGAGGTTTAAATAATAGTCATCCTGTAGTAATAATGGATAAAACTGAAAATACACATTACAGTTTTATACACACAGCTGATCTGAATCAGCCTGTGAGTATGAAGGTTCCAGGCCTCAGTTATCACAGTGTGTGTGATTGCATCCTATGTGCTCTCAGACTGTTTGTACAGTGAACACTGTATCAACATGTCTTGTGGAACTGCTGGGAAATCTTGGCCATTTCCCCCATTAGCCCTTCACTACCAATAAGGAGAAAATGTATTTGATTTCCAAAGCACTGCATTGTATTTAATAAGCTGTTTAACCAGGACTTCCTATATTCATTATTCCGTTGTGGTTTGCAGGGCCAGCATCAGCAGGGACCCTTTCTACGAGATGCTAGCAAGCAGAAAGCGACGTGTTGCTGCGAAAAAGTGACAGCAGGATGACCTTTGCAGGAGTGCTGATCTCTGATAAAGAGCCTGTTGTCTGCTCATCTACAGAGGAGCATACGAGATCAATCTGGAACCTAAAGGAGGTTCACTGCAGGACACTAAGACCTCCACTCTGAGCATTAAGGTCTCTCAGGAGTAAAAGACATTTTCTTGTGGTGCCACTCTCAAATGAACATTTTGAAGGATTACTGTGTTTCTAACAGTTCCTACCCTACATACGCCAAGACAGACTCGCGAAGCTCAGCAGCCGACGAACACGCTGACACTGCCATCAACCACAGCAATGACCACACATTCTCACTAATATTGTTATAAAATTGGACTGTCACTCAGTGTATCATTACCTTTGTGACACCTGTTTACCTCAGAACAGTGGTGCAAACTAGTTTAAATAGGTTTAGGGCCCCAAATTATTTGCCATTCCATTAAATTAATTATTGTGTTATTTATAATTCTTTTATGATTACAGATGTATCATTTAATCAATATCAGCAGGACTGATTACACAGAATTTTGCATTAATGAAAAAAAATGTTTTAAGTTCATATAGGCAAATGAAGGATGTGTCTATGATGCCTCATTATTTTAAGGGGTAGTCATTGGTTACAGAATTTTTATTACAATAAACTATTTATTTAACCCGCAAAGTCCTGGACCAGTTAACTCTGCCTTCCCCTAAATTACAGGCTAGTTCCCTTACAGTTGACCTGAAATAAAAGAAAATGTTTAATTGTGCCAGAGCTGTGGGCCTGAATGAAAATAATATAATATGCATGTGTGTTAGGCACATTCTCATAAACTAGTCTTAGAAGTGGAAATCAGTAAAGGTCCATGAAGTGGCTCTTGAAAATTATTTGAGAGTGAAGTCTCAGGTGAGTAGAGGGGTAGGAAATCGTGCTTTTAAAAAAAGGTTTTGAAAAATGCATTTGCCTACTGCGAAAACTTATTTGATAAACGATTAAGAAAATGGAAATCTCAAGGCTCGAAAAATAATCCATTGTAACTGTTGCACAGTAAAGACAGACAAGTAAGTTTAAGTTTTTTATCGAAAAGGCGAGAACAGACCTCGCCCTGTACAAAGATAAACACTCAACCCATCATCTCATACATATTCATTCATTCACCAAAAAAAAAAACTGTAAACAGAGAAAATATTACAATTGTAGACATTAAGGCCTATTCCCTCTCAACTCATATAGAATGTATAACAATTACTTGACATGCTACAGTAAAATGTAGAATATAACCATTTTCACTTATTCTTGTCAAACAAATGGGGAAATATTTTAGACCATGGCCTACATTATGCTGAGTGGTTTTTCTTTTTTTTTTTTTCTAAAAGAAGTGTTTATACTGAACTCCTGATACAGGATTGCAAACAAATAACTGATAATACAGTTCAACTTAAATTCACAGTATTTTAACACAAAAATAAAGATTAAAAACCTACACACAAAGTAATCCACAGCCATACACAATATAATGCAATGTACATTTTTCCTATGTGAAGAAAACTGGAACAGACAGTATAATGCCATTAGATAAATCCTGGGGATTTCCTGGAGTCTTTGGGGGGGTACAAAAATGGGTAAAATAGGCAGAAAATGTCAAGTGTGTCCAGGTTAACTGTGGTTTAAGTGCACACAAAGCGTGTGATTTTAAACAGAAACATGAAAATGGTGACATCATAGCTTGTAGCCAGGAGACAGTCTTTTTACTTTTATGCAGCATTGTAGTTCACTTTTTTCCCATCATTCCCAGGTACACATCCTTAAAGGGAGAAACTTCACAAGTGAGAAAGTCCTGAGTCTATGTCTGAGCAGCAATTCTGATGTTAAAGCTCCAGGCTTAAATGTATATATTAATATTTTTACATTTTTTTCCATTGAGTTTTTCTTCAAAGTTCATCTGTACAGTATGGTAAAAAAATCTTAACTCTAAAAATTTTTTAAAGGATTTTTTGTTGCAAAAAATACAGTATGACTTTATTGAATAAAGCACCTTTACAATAATTATAAATTGTAGGCTTCTTCCTTGTCCTCAGGGATCTTGGGAAGAAAGAGAGAAATCATTATGCATATTAACACAAATTAAAACTAAAAACTTATTTTATTACAAGAATTGTGGATTTCTGTAAAAAACTTTAATCTGGTTATCTTACTTTGTTACCAAGTATCTCAAGAACACTATATTAATTCCCAAAGAACACCATGTGTCCTACAAAGCAAGTCCACTTACATCTGGATGGCAAAGGGCCTGACTTCCCGGTTTCATCTCTACAAAAAGACATCTTCTCAAAGTTGTTCGAGGATGTATGGTTCACCTCTCTGTATCTGACCCGTACATCCGTTCCTTTATGATAGAACCCTTGGACATATCCATTGTAATGGTTTATGCCATGACCTGCAGCACATCGACAAGAGACATTCAGTGTGAAGGGGAATATTACATCAGAAACAATAGTATTTTAATAAAAAGATAATGTCATGTTGCATACCTGAGTAACCACTGAAGTGGTGATGGTCCTCAGTGCATAACCGCTTGGAATGGTGAGGAGAACTATCTCGGTCAGAGCTGTGCTTGGACTTATGGCTCCTCCTCTCCTCGCCATTCCTGTGTTTCCACTCATGGGTTTCGAAGCTGAGGGAGGACTGCCTCTCTCTACGAGGGCTGTCCTCTGTCTCATGCCTTCTCTTTTTCTTTTTCTTCTTTTTATGTCGGGAGGAGCTGCTGTCCCAGATCTTGTCGGGCACATCCCTTTCCAAACTCCTGCAGAATGTAAGTGATATAAATTATAGATGATCTTATCTACCTTTGGGCTCGGATTTTTTTTTTTTTTACATTAGGGTTAGTTGTCTGTGTTGCAAAAAAAAAAAAAAAGCTGGCTGCAAAAGGAAGATGCTTGCTTACCTGTGCTTCTCTTTACTTTTCTTCTTTGACTTTTTTGATTTCTTCACCCTGCGTTCCGCAGAAGTGCCGCGTTCTCCCGACAGACTGCGTTTTCTGGTTCTGCGCTGGGGAGAAGGGCTGGCGGAACGTCGAAATGAGGGCTTTGTTCTACTGCTGCCTTGCTCTTCACTGTAGAGCCACCTATCACGACTGTCATCACGCACATGGTGGGAGCCATGCTCTTTAGAATAGTGGCTTGATGAGCGGTGTGAGGACCTGTGTCTCCTGTCCCGTGACCACTCCTCTCGGCCTCTTTTGTAGTGGTGGTATGCATTTCTGTCCCTGTACCGAGCTACCACTTTATGGTGACTATGGGAGCGCTCCTTATGTGGATAACACTCTCTGTCTGAACGATGGCCGTGTCCATAACGTTCTCTGCTCCGATCCTTGAGCTCTCTCTGGCTCTCCTTATCTCTATCTCGGTCCTTTGTGGCAGTAGGAACATGGGACTGATTTGAATCTCTATTATGCTCTTCATGCTCAGCTAATCTTTTTCCATCCAAAGTGCTGGGTTTGGCTGACATTTTCATGTCTTCTTTGTCATTCGTGCCATTGACAGTCTCTGCCTGGGAGAGCTTGGGACTGTTTTGTGATGCAAGTACATCAGTTGCCTGCTGGAAGAGGCTGTGATTGCTCAGAGTGGACTCTGTGGTGGCATTCACTTGACCTGATGCCTCTGTTAAGGTTGCCTGCATGCTAGGTGGCACTTCTGCTGGCTTAGCCATAGTCTGGATGTCTGCACTGGGTCTGGCTGCTGGATGTGCAACATGCTGTGTGGAAGGGTCAGTGAGTGGTTTAACCACCTCCAGTGCTGTAGAGAGCAGGCCCTCTGCCGTAGAGCTGAAAAGAGAAAATGAAAACAATGTAAGTTTTGCAATGTTATTGCAAACACAGCCATTGAGGGATTCAGCACCCTCTGCAGGTATAATGAAGTCAGGTTGTGCCAACAGGTATCATAGAGGAATTTCACCTGTGTGTTCTTTTGTGCTTACAGGGAAAGAAGCTAGTAACCATAGAGAGAGCTGTGAGGAGTAGTGTGTCTGGGTAAAAAATATTCAGTGAGTGCTTAATTTTAGCGTGTGCATCTCAGAGTCAGACTACAGAAATGAAAGGCTGCTGAAAAGTGTCTAGTCTGATTTAAGTGGGAGAAAGTGAATAAACACTGAACTGTCTGCCTGACTCGGAGTCTTCAGTGTACCAAGCCTGAGAATTGCCATAGTTATTTAATATATTTGCATTTTGCAACAGACTGAATAAAGATAGAGATTGTAATAATTAAGAAATTTGCTTACCGTGACCCACTCTGTGAGTCCACACTGTTACTATCACTTATGGAAGATTCAGACGCAGGACTGTTTGATGACTAAAAAAAAAAGAAAAAAGAAAACCGAAAGCCAACCAAAGTTAATAACAGTGCAAGCATTTCAATACAACAAATGTTTCAGGTAAAAAGTGAAAGTAATATATGTGAAAAACAAAGAAAATCATTACAATAGTCAAATATTGAGATACAGCCTAAGCAAAAGGTTCATACTTTGTCAGAATGTTTGAAGCCGTTGACCTTATGATGGCCATTCGCTGGACCATATCCTGACCCATTTGTACTGGTGTGAGACTCTGTGTACCTGTTAGATCCATTAGCCTTAGGTGAGAGTGAGCTTGAACTAGGAGAGAAAGGGCTGCGCATACCACCATTCCCACTGGCTGCCTTGGCAATGCCATAAGGCTTAACAGTGCCATTGTCCAAGACTCTGCTCTCGTGGTCAGACTCCTCAGATGATTCCTCGTCATAAGGAACAAGGAAATTAGCACTGCGATATGAAGATATGCCATTGACCTGCTTGGAGTGCTGGAATTTTGAGGTAGAGGATGAGGACTGTGGGTATGAATAGCTGGCTGACGAAGAGCTGCTTGAGGTCGATGGGGTACGGTTACTCCGTGCCACCTTTCCATGGCCAATAACAAATCTAAACTTAATCTTTTTCTGTGGTTCTGGGACGTCCATGGAGTGGACGGGTTGATGAGTAGCAGAAGATGAAGTGGAAGAATAGGACCAATTAGAGGCAGCTTTATCCACTTCACTGACATTGCTGCTGCTGCTGCTGGGCTTTGAGGCGCTGTGATACTCCTTTGAGGAGCCATTTCCATTGACATACAGGTTATTCTGCAAAATAAGGGAAAAAAAAATTACCATAAGCAAATAGTGAACCTGAAAGGATTAGGATTTTCTTGTCAATCAAAAGTCCTTTGCTCATGCTGTGACCGTACCTTTAACATGTGAGGAGGAAGCTGTGGGCCAGCAATGGATGAGGAGGTATAAGAATGGCCATTTAGCTTGGGTGTTACGACTGGTCGAGGGGATGAGTGCCCTGGAGTAAAACCCATGGGGTTTGAATCTCCATTTTTCAGATCGTTGGACCTAAAATAAATCAGAAGAGAGAGTTTTAACAACAACTTCATCCCAGTGAGCAATGTATCTCGGTTTTCATTTAGGCATGAATAACTAACATACCCTTGCTTGATGTAAAAGAGCAGGTATGCTTGTTGATTCAGCACAGATTGTATATCTGTGGGAGTCACTGATGAATCATTCATCTGATACCACTGGCCATTGCTTGCCTGAAACAACAACAACAAAATCACATAATTACACATTAGTCCATCTATCAGTACCATCAGAAACCTCTTGTTTTGGTTATTGCCTTGATTAAAGGTTAAGGGTTGAATATGTGCAGTAGATCTCACCTTTACATAGCAGTAGTAGTGTCCGGCATAGCAGCTGAAGCCAGAGTGCACCAGCACAGCATACAGCCCATAAATCTGAGGCTCTCCATGAGACTGGGACATGTACGGCCGTAAGTCAAGATACTCGGCGTATTTGACGTCCTGTGCAGAGGAAGATTTACAGTGTATACAAGAGTTTTTCATTTCAGTGTTAGCTGTCAGGATAAACAATTTGCTTGGACTTTTAAAACATGTATGCCCCTTTCTCAACGACGCAACTTGACCGCGGAAGTGCTTCCGCAGAACACAGCAGAGCTACGTGTGACTGTCGTCACGTGCACCGCAAGTTGCCACAGAGAACCGCAGCCTTCTGTAGCTACTCGTTGTAAATTCTAACATGTTTGATTTTTCCGCCACATTTCCTGCGGAAAGACCGCAAACCTGTCGTTTACGCGAGACAACGTGACTCCCCCGCCAGCATCGTATAACCACCGTGAACAGTGTGTGAACATTATAGTGGAGGAAATCGTGTTATCAGGCGCCTCTGGGGGCTTGAATGGATAGTTGAATTATGATTGGTAAAAGTATATTCAATTGTAGTTGAACTGTTAAATGATGATTTATGCATAAAAATCTAAGTTCTGCCCAAAGTCTGCCCGAGGTCTACCACGTAATGTCAACACCACCTGTTGTAAACAATATATAAGCCGCTGTCTTTTCTCCTAAGCCAAGAAACAATGGTGGCGAACGCTAACACTAGAAACTGACACACACACACACACACACACATACATACATACACACATATATA
>JAQMYF010000021.1:26587317-26605677 GCA_030014195.1 Neosilurus mollespiculum
GGGGATTTGAAGTGTTCCTGAAATACTTGACTTTTATTTTGCACACTGCATATGTCATGTCAAGCTCCTTCTTACCCAGAAATTATAATATAAGTGCAAGCATTTGCCTTAAGCGAAGACGGCGCTGGCTGTATTTCTTTTTCCTCATCTATGTCAAAGCTAGGCTAAAAGTTAGTTCTGGAACCGCCACTCACTGGAACAATTCACTACGGAGGCTGTGTCTAGGACAAACGGTACGCGCTGTGAGTAAGGTTGGAAAACGTGTTCTTAAGGATCGATTCTTGAAAATTTGGATCGATTCAGAATGCTAATAAGTAAGAATTGCGATTCAGACGTGAATCGATTTTTTTCCGGCACCCCTACAAATCAATGATTTAAGACTACAGGTAGGCATATCAAACGCCGCCAAGAGCGCTGTGCGTGTTCTGGACTCACATTCCGTGGAAAACCTTTGACCTGCCCAGACTGACAGGGTTGGTACACGTCATGTTTTTTGTCATTTATGATTCCTGTGCAAGTCGCTGGATTTCCCACCACATACTCAGATCAACCGTTAACATCAACTCATCGGAGTCTTCGAACAGCAGAAATACATGGCGTCTGGGATATACGGCTGTGTAAAGTTTTGGTTTAGTGGTCACAGCATTTCCTGGGTTCATGGGTCTCAACTGGTACTTTTCTCAAAATGCATAAAATGCAGTATCTTTAGAATGAGCCATCATATCAACTTCATTCAAAGGGATTTGTGATCCTGAAATAAATAGATATCCATTGATTTTTTTTTTTTTCTAGAATGAAAATTCACCTACAATGGGACACATTTATACCTCAAATGAGTGTGAGACCCCTTGGGTCTGAGTGATCCAGTAGATCTCTTTATCTCTTTCAGCTGATGGATGGAGTACAAAGGACATATGTAAAAAAAAAAATGTTTTTTTAAAAATTAAAAAAAAAAGCACTAATTTTCTACCTATTAGGACACATATATAATGGGATTCCCTACAGGCTCAGAGAATGAATGGATGATGAATTAAATATAATCATCACCATCATCATCATCATACAAGTAAAGGAGGCTCTAGTCACGTGACCTTGGTTAAGACACTCACTGTCAAACTGGACGTCGTGGTCGTCGTGTGTAAAGTCGAACAGTCCTCCAGCACGTGCTGCCGTGTCCCTGAAGTGTGTGTGGAGCAGTACACTGTGACTGTCACCCACCAGACCTGCTGCGATACTCGAACCTTCTGCCATGACACCAGCTCCACTCGGTCAGGTCTTTACTGTAGAAATCTTTAAAAAACTCCAAGCTCGTCCACTCGCCATGACTCCATTAAGCGGTTTAACATGTTGGAGAAACCAGATTACTGAACCCGGACGATAAAAAAAAAAAAATCAACAACAACTAAAATTAAACACATAAAACCTGCAGCAAGGGAACATCTCAACCGGTCCAAACTGTCTCCACATAATAAAAGTCCCACAGACTTTTACTTTTTCTTATGGGGGATGTTTGTACTCGTCGATTTACAATCCGCTGAATATTTATAAACTATTCAGGACAAACACTGATATTCGTTCACGACGGTCTTGAACTTATCGCACTCTAAAGTTTAGCAAACGGATTACACTTTGTTCATAGTCCCTAATTGCTCACTGCACGCAGGATGATGAAACTTTTCAAAATAAAATGTCCGGGAAGCAAAAAAAAACAAATCTGACAGAATTTAATTCTAACCTTATAACCATAAATAAGGATTTAGCAAAACACATACAGTCATATCATAAAGCCAGCAGTACCGCTTCTTGCTATAATCAAGTTCACGCAATCATTTTATGCGCATAATTTGTGGCGATATGATGGTCTTTAATACAAACAAGACCTCTTATGACGCTACATTATGATCTACATTTCATACCTCACCACGAGATCAATAGGGACTTCGCTTTGATAATGAAATATAGATCAGCGGCGCTGAACGTTTCCGGGTGAAGTGTTCCACATGCGCTATATGATTGCATCTAGCGGGAAGTTGTAGTGATAATATGGGAGAGAATGGTTTGTGTGTGATATAAATAATAACGTTAACTGATAAAGTGATAAAGAGATGTAACAGTGTTAATTAGGCGGCGTGGGAGCTTAATACTAAAATGGGAAAACTGGGTTCAAGCTGTGTTCAGTGATTATCACAGACATTTCATGTGAAAGTCAGTTTATTTTTCAGAGTCCTGACTGTGAGTATATTAAGTGTTAGTCACTTCTGTGGCTGCCTCTGGGACAATGACAGACGCCTGGTGAGTTTTGCTTTTTGTTTTTCTTCACCTATTTTTAACCTTTTTATACATATTTATGCCCCTTACACACACACACACACACACACACAGAGAGAGAGAGAGAGTAGTGTGCAATAGTTTGTGTAGATGCAAAGAAATTCAAAAGTAATGAGATTGTTTGTTTTTAATGATTCTACATTAATAGTACACTATAAAGATCAGTAAACACTAATAAATTATACATAAAGTCAGGATCAGGTGTGATGACTCTTTGCTGTAAATCAGTGGTCCCCAACCCTACATCCCTAAAGAATTTGGCTCCAACACTCATCACGTCCACATGAACATCCAATTATGGCCTCATGAATTTCCTGATCAGATAAAAGAGGTGTGTTAGTGTTGGAGATAAAACCTGAAGGAAGGTGGATCTGGTTGGACGACACTGCTTTAACTAGTCCTCTCAGGTGTAATGTGTGTAGCTTTATAAACCTGGGTTTACACCGGGGCCACGATGTCCATGATCTCCATAATTTGAGAGAATCGTGATGAGCGTGAGGGAGGGTTGTGGGATCAAATCGCGATGATCTTGAGGGAACTTGTTGGAGGTGTTGGTGTTGGACATGACACAAATTTTGCAGTTAAAACATTTTTGCCACAATTATTATGCTGTATTGACATTTGACGCCAACTGTGATGGAATGTTGGAATCGTAGTAGAGAGCAGTAGAGCATAACTTACCTTGATGCGCCATTGTAGGGGATCTAGATGAACTTGGAAACATGATTCCTTCAAGTTTCATCTATTGGATGAGCTCTGCCTCTTTTTAATGCCCCAATCGTGCTCCTAAATCGTGGCGCTCTACACATTTTTTAATCATGGAGATCGTGGACACTGTGGCTCCAGTGAAAACCCCTGGTAAGGAGTTGAGTTGTTACGATCACTGACATCATGTAAACCCTCCACAGTTCTCTTATAGATTTTCTTTTTAACTGACATACAAACATTTTTCTGTAACAGTTAGGTTTCTGCTGGAAAACAAATTTTTGGAAATCAAAGATGTTGTTTTTAATATTGACTCAGTGATGCAAAAAAATTTTTTTTTTAACAAAGTTTATATAAAAAAGTATGATCAAGATTTCTACCAAGTACTGTGTGTATGTACAAAGATCTTATTGGTGCAAAAAGTTTGTTGTTCATCGTGGTTCACTGTGGTTTTGCACTTCCTATGAAACCAAAAAATTCACAGTACAAGCATTAAGCACTTTATTAATAATGCTGTGCTTACACTGGGTATAGTAAGATTTATCAGACCATTTTTTCCACTCAATAAATGTCCAGTTTTGGTGATCCTGTGCTCACTACAGCCTCAGTTTTCTTTTCTTGGCTGATAGAAGTGCAAACAAATGTGGTCTGCTTTTCCAGTCCATCCACCTCAATGTTCAACATGTTCATTCTGAGATACTTTTCTGCTCAGCACAATTGTACAGATCAGTTTCTGAGTTACTGTCAGACTTTCTGAACCAGTCTGTTCATTCTCTACTGACCTCTCTGACTGAAAAACCATTTCTGTCCACAGAACTGCAGCTTACTGGATAGTTTTTCTGTTTTGCTCCATTTTAATTCAACTTTAAAGAATGTTGGTAACAAGTTAACAACCATACCACAGTCAGAATCACTGAGACATTTCCCCCTCATTCTAATGATTGATGTGAACATTACTTAAAGCTGCTGGCCTGATTTCATGCATTGTATTGCTGCCTCATGATTGGATGAGTTTATCAAAATTGTACTTTCAATGCGTTTTGTTCTTGTCTTTAAATATTATGGATGTCAGTACAATGATAAACTATGCAAACACCCATCATACCCATATATGGGTTTTACTTTTAACACTAATTTAGAAGCACACGGTTGAATGTAATATTTTTGTATGCTACAGCATTACAATTTCTTTTCATTGGAACTAAGATGCCCAAACATATTCCAGCATGACAGTGCTCCTGTGCACTAAGCAAAGTCCATGAACACATGGTGTGCCGAGTTTGAAGTTCAAGAACTTTAAACTGCCTGAACCTGAACCTTACTGCCCACAAACTGAAACACTGCACCTCAGGCCTTCTTGTTTGACTTCTTTCTCTGATCTCACTAATGCTCTTGTGGCAGAATTGGCAAATCCCCATAGCTATTTTCACTCGTGAAAGCACATGTGGGTGATGGTCCTGTAAATCATTCAATAAATCATTGGCCATATAGTGTGGGAAAAAAGGTACTGGGCTGTATTTTAAGAGGTATTCTTGTTTTGATTTTACACATCTGGGAAAATAATGTCATTTGGCAAAATAAATGAAGTTAGCGATGAGAAATACTTCACACTTTTGAACAAAGCACTATTGGCTGTTGTGTGATCAACACTCCTTCACGCTATTAAATGTCTCAAGATGAAGCATTTAAATCAAGACTCTCACACTGTGGTTATGTTTTCATTCCAGACTTGACTGCACATTAGCATGATTTATTTATTTACTTATTTTTTAATCTCAGCTCAGAGCCAGCCAGAGCCATCAAGGCTATTGATAAACACTCAGTGCATCAGATCTGCTCTGGGCAGGTGGTACTGACTTTGGCCACAGCTGTGAAAGAGCTGGTAGAGAACAGCATCGATGCAGGCGCTACACAAGTTGGTGAGTACATGAGATTGAAGAGTATCATGAGTATTACAGGGAAATTCGGATGAGTTAAAAATGTAGCATAGCGTAACCAGTTTCTGAGCTATTTCACTGGGATTTTAGACATCAGGCTCAAAGAGAGCGGGACAGAACTGGTGGAAGTGTCTGACAATGGACATGGTGTGGAAGAGGAGAACTTCGAAGGTCTAGGTAAGTTACATTCACAGCACAGAGTTTGTATAGTGGGGATATATGGTTTAAAGTGCTGTGCTGATTATTTCCTCTTGTACCCACAGCTTTAAAGCATCATACGTCAAAACTGAGAGATTTCTCCGACTTGATACATGTTGAGACTTTTGGCTTCCGTGGTGAAGCTTTGAGCTCACTGTGTGCCCTCAGGTTTGTCTTCTGTTTTCTGAGTCTGTGTTGCATAGTGTCAGTAATAGACACCTCAACACAGTAACAGTAGAAACAATACTCATCATAATGGACTGATCGGATATTGGAATATATGATATGAATGTTGTGAAATGAAGTGAAAAGCTTTGGTTACAGTGGAGATTTCATTATTGGATGCCCATTAGTCCAATTTTTGAAATCAGAATTATATTGGACATGAAAAGAGAAAGAGATGTCTTGTGCCTCTCTTATTAATCAGTATTTTTAAAAAAAACTCTTCATCTGTAATGATATTGAAATGCAGATGAAGAAAGAAACAAAAATGAAAATAAATTCATTATATACAGTTACAGTTAAACAGGACCACTTTATGAATAAATATTTGTTCTGTACAGAAATGGTTACAGAGACTTTGTAAAACTTGCTGTTTTGGGTGTTCATAGTTTAATAGAGTGGGTAAGGTTGTTTGGAAGCAATGGAAAATACTGCAGAAGGCTCTCATAGCATTTTTATTATGTCCCACAGTGTAGGGTGGTAAACGTATAACAGTTGAAGTTCATCTGAAGTTTATAACTGATGTAAGTCATGTTATCCAAAGTGTGTTTCTCTCTGCTCAGAAAATAAACAGAAATGTATTGAGTTGCCTTCAGTCAAGAGAAAAAACCTACCTAAGTCTGTCCGTCCTTCCATCCTCCGTCCCTCTGGCGTACGTGGATACGTGGGAACTCTATTATTCTTTGAAGATTTTATATCTTGAAAAAGGAAAAACGTAAGAAAATTTTTTTGGGAGAGAGTAATATAGAAAACAAGAGGCGTGTAATACTCGGGTCACGTGATGTGAAGTAAATAAATGCCTAATGATATTCTTGTGTTATTGAAATGTTCTCTAAACCTACAGTTTCTAAAAGGTGTACTTTACATGTCGAGACTAAGGGTGTGCTCGCATGTAAGCGATACAGCTGCAAAATAAGGCGATATAGTGCAACTTATTTGTTGTTGGTTGTTTTCGGTTTCGGAAAACCTTCAATATAGATTATCATTGAGGATCCGCGATCCTGCACTGGCTGTGTGTCATTTATTGTGTTGAACCTGCCCTTAAAATATAAATAAAACAAATCCAAGTGCCTTCTTTCTTTTATGCTTTATTTCTCTGTATATTTTACATGTACCCTGTACATATTTCTCTGTATATTTTACATGATTGTCTCGAGTGTAGTGGGTCCGGTTGAATTAGTTTTGTGTTCCAGCATGAGCTGCTCAGCTTTAGCTTATGGGGCAACTTGCATGAGCGTGGAGCTGCATGTAAAAACCTGCACTTTCGCCCACTCCTGCGTTCATTCCATGTCAGATTGGAGCATAATTACCTGTTAGAGGTTTTTAATAAGTAAACCAGGGGATGTATTTTTTATTTTGTACACGTATAACAGACTAGCAATAGATTACTCCATAGCCTATATATATTTCCCATATGTCCTCTCTAATACATCCCAAAGAATCAGATGCTAGCACAAATGGAACCGATCTGAAATGCCCGTTCCTCCTGAACCATTTACATTCAGAAATATTATATTTTTATAATACATGTGCGAGATGCCAAGAGGCATGGTGCATGTAGGAAATATGCAGGTTTATTTTTTTGAAAATGAAAGTACTAATAGAGGCACAAGGAAAGCACATCAACCACCTCTTTATAGAAGGGGTGGATTCGCGTGACCTGTGTGTTATTTTGTGGGTTTTTCTTTGTAAAAAAAAAATGGTGGGGGGTTTTGCGTAACATGTCATAGTTTCATGGGTTTTGCTTTGTCAGAAGTGCCGGATTCACGTGATGTGCAAAAAACAGTCGTTTGAGCTGTTCAAAAACAAGCATAAAGGGCCGAACTTGTTCCGAAACTGTTCTCTCATATTCAACACAAAATTTTGAGCTGCTCCAAAGGTTTTTCCAAGACCGCGAAAACTGACCATTTACCTCTAATTCGACCGACTACTTCTGAAAATATATTCAATTACCCTCGAACTAAAATTGACATGTACATTCGGCAGTGATTGCTTACATGTGAGCTAGCCTTAAGATGCGTGTTTGGTTCCCTCATTTTATTCCCTTCAGTAAACATGCTATTAAAATGGATTAATCTTGCTATACGTGGGATACGTGCACAGGGTTTAAGAGTTCCCACAAAAAACTTGTCAAGTAAGGGAGATCATATGGGAGCTCTGCTTTTAGGCAGTGTCTAATTCTATATATAAAGCTGCTCTTGCTGTAGTGTTGACTCTTTTGTAATTGTAATAACCGTCCTTAGTGACCTCAGCGTGGTGACCTGTCATGAAAGTAGCCATGTAGGCACACGGCTCGTCTTTGACCACAATGGCCATCTTGTCCTGCAAGCTCCTCATCCCAGGCAGCAGGGGACTACCATCAGCCTTCAGCAGCTCTTCTCCACTCTACCGGTTCGCCACAAAGAGTTTCAGCGCAACATCAAAAAGGTTTAACTTCAGTGTTCACACGTCAGATGTTGTTGTTGTGTAATGTTGAGAATATTAATGTGTGAGTAATTGGGCTACTTTAACATACAGGAGTTTTCTAAGATGATTCATGTCCTGCAGTCATACTGCATCATCTCCACTGGTGTTCGTATCACATGCACTAATCAGGTTGGTCAAGGCAAGCGTAACACAGTAGTGTGCACCAGCGGGAGCCACAGCATGAGAGACAACATCGGAGCGTTGTTTGGGCCGAAACAGGTAAAATTACCAAACGTGGATAATGTAGCACGCAGGCCCAATATGGGTACTGGTATTAATTACCCATGTGCTTTTCTTGTGTTCTGTAGTATGTGGACATGATCAAATTAGCGGGGGAAAAAACCTCCCTCATTGAAGGGTTTATGAGCTGGTTGACGTTTGACCTTTCAGGGTTACTCAAGGTCAAATGTAATGGTCTTATTTGAAAATTCATATATGGTTTTCTGTTAATGTTCTGTAGTAACAGCATGTCTATCAGCACTGAAGTTATTTTCAAAAGCTCTATCTTTAAAACTTTGTAACCTTGCTCTGACCTTTATCTTTGACCTTGACATTTAAAAATCAAATCACCTCTGGGACTCAGGTAGGGGAGTGTTCCCACCAAGTTTGGTAAGAATTCGTACACTGGTGTGTGAGTGTGAATGGTTATGTGTGAGTGTTAGCCCTGCTATTGCTTGGCGAGCCGTACAGGATGTACCCCGCCTTCGCTGAGATGGGCGCCAGCTTCCCTACATCCCCAATTAGGATTAAGAGGCTCAGAAAATGAATGAATTCTAGGATTTGTTTTGTCCTTATGAATCCAAAGTCATCTGGATAATACTCTCTTCACAGCTCCAGAGTCTACTTCCTTTTCAGCAGATATCTCCCAGTGAGAGTGTTAAAGAGGATTATGGTTTAACTGGGAAAGAACTTCCTAAAGACCTTTTCACGTGAGTTTCGCATCTCTCTACTTAATATGATAATGGAGAAAATTGTTGAAGGATTCTGTCACATGTACATTTCATCTGTTTGGACTGTTGTGTTTTCGTTTTGGTGCAGTTAATTTAGGCAGAATTGGTGAGAAGTGGTTTGAGAGGTGATGTAACACTGAGGTGATTTTGATTATCTTCCGAGTGAATTCAAACATAATTGCAGTGAAAAAAAAAATTGACATTGAGCCCACCCAACTGCAGGATGTTGGTTTTATTGTTCATGTTTAATTACATACCGTCTTGCAGTCAAACCAATTCAAATAACAAATGAAACAGTCATTTTCAGTCTTACTCAGAATCGGCAATGGTTGTAGGACAACCTGCCTACTGGTCCATCAGAGCCAGAGCTTACCCCAGTTTCTGTAGTATGAAGCAACTGGGAGTTCAACTCCTCTTGGATAGGACTCTAGTCCATCGCAGGTTACCCTCCCAGTATTTTACTGGTACCTGTTTATACTGCTGGGTGGACAGAGGCACACTTGTGGTTGAGACCTTGCCCAAGGGTCTCAGCAGGGTGAGGATTTGAACCCACAATTTCCCAATCATGAACCCAGCACCGTAACCAATACACCACCACCCCCTAGCACGATAACACATCCAAATTATGACTTTTTAAATGGATGGTCTATTAAAGGTTCCCTATTAAAGGTTCCTCATTTGTTTGCACTTGCATTTCAGGATCTCTGGTTACGTGTCACAAGCCGATCATGGTGTGGGACGAAGTGCAACTGACCGGCAGTTCTTCTTTATTAACAAACGGCCCTGTGATCCATCCAAGGTACCTACGTTTAGTTTAATTCTTATTATTTAGCTTACATACCATGTTTTCTCTAACTAATGTATGCTTACAGGTTTCCAAGCTTGTAAACGAAGTCTACCACATGTTCAACCGTCATCAGTACCCATTTGTTGCTCTAAACATTTCTGTTGCCTCAGGTAGGAAATAATAACCAAGTGAAAGCTCATGCTGTATCCTATGTTCAACACTTTCTTTTCCTTTAAGCTTTTCTGTTTTTCTTCATCATATAGAGTGTGTCGATGTCAACGTTACTCCTGATAAGCGTCAGATATTTCTGCAGGAAGAGAAGCTGTTGCTCGCTACCTTAAAGAGTTCTCTCGTCGCCATGTACGAGACTGGAGTCAATAAGATCAGTCTCAATCACACATCCCACATCACAAGTATACCAGGTGCTGTATATCTGACAGATCACCGCATTCTCATATTCGATATGACCGTTCAGGATATGATCTTATTTCTTTCACCGTTTTTGCTTGCCAGGTTTTTCCAGATGCAGTGATTCTGCTAATATTTCAGAAGGTCCTCAAAAATCTTCGTTCACAGGACTGACTTCACAAGATGATTCAGAGCCTTTGACACAGACCCAAAAGATGTCTTTTAACTTAGCTGGACTAAAGGCAGCATTTTCTAAACAGCAGTTTACTGGTATTGGGACAAAAACCTCTCACGAGAAAACTGAGCTTAAAACTCCAACTCAAAAAACTGTGCAGTCTTTTTTTCATTGCTCAGAAAAGATGAACTACAACAGCCCATCGGACACTGCTGCTGAAAAAAAAGTGGCTTCACCACTAAAAGCTTCGAAATCGGACCAGAACAAGTATGAGCACCAGTCAGACAGAGAGGCTGATTCAGGCCTGTCAGAGCAGGGCTCCGTCTCAGAAACCCCAGTGACTCAGTCTGGAAGTGGTTCTGATTTCAACTCTCCAGACCTGGCTTTAGAAGAAGCTGGTGTTAAAACAGAGCCTTACAATGAGTCTGGAGATAAAGTACATGATGTTTTAGAAATCTCAGGGCAAGAGCCGGGGTCTGTTATTGATCCGGAAAGGATTTCTAGTCCCAAGGCAAAAAAATGTAGGTGGGATGATAAGCTTTCAGAAGAACCCCAACTGCCATCCTCCAGCGCAAGCGGTGCTTCCTGTGAAATGTTTGACAAACCGGTCAGTGTGCAGAAGAAAATCATGCCTCTGCAGTTTTCCATGATGGAGCTGGTTAATAGAATGGAGAGACTAAAGACCCAGAAAAGAGAGCAGGATGATCAGGAGACAAAATATAGACGCTTCAGGGCAAAGATTAAGCCTGGTGAAAACCAGAGTGCCGAAGATGAGTTGAAGAAAGAGATAAGGTAATTGGATCACGTTATTATTATTATTATTTTTATTTTATTTTATTTTATTTTATTTTATTTTATTTTATTTTATTTTATTTTATTTTATTTTATTTATTTATTTATTTATTTATTTATTAAGTAAATGTGGTTCTTAAAAACTGTCTAATACATTTATATGGTTGGTTTGGTTTTCTTTTTTTTTTCTTTTTTTTTTTTTTTAGCAAGGACATGTTTAAGGAGATGGACATCATTGGTCAGTTTAACCTTGGTTTTATCATTACAAAGTTAAAGTCCGATCTTTTTATCATCGACCAGCATGCCACTGACGAAAAGTACAATTTTGAGATGCTACAACAGCATACTGTCCTCAAAGGACAAAGACTTATTGTGTAAGTCTGAACTTTGGCACATATTTAAAACGTAATTCTTCATTTTTAAGTTTAAAAAAGTAATTTTCTGTTTTTATATCAGTCCACAGAATCTCCACCTCCCTGCTGTAAGTGAAAGTATACTGATTGACAATCTTGAGATCTTCAAGAAAAATGGCTTTGACTTCCTGATTGATGAAAACGGTATATGCAAGAGCACATATAGTATTTGTAAGCTTGCTGTGTGTCTATATACCTTGTGTAGAGGTTAATTAGAAGTATAATGTCATATGTTATAGCACCAGTCATGGAGAGAGTGAAGCTGATATCCGTACCCACAAGTAAGAACTGGACCTTTGGACCAGGTGACATTGAGGAGCTCATCTTCATGCTTAGTGACAGTCCTGGAGTCATGTGCAGGCCTTCTCGAGTCAGGCAGATGTTTGCATCGAGAGCATGCCGCAAATCAGTGAGTATAGCCTCATGTTTATGTTCTACTAATACTAAGACATAAAGAAATCTTAAGGAAGTCAGTTGTTTATGGTGACCCATGACACAAAATACCCTAATAAACCAACAACGGCCATCGATGTTTGGCTACAGTCTGTGCCAAGCTGATTGGCACAGCTAAAGGATGTTTATAGTAATAGGAAATACGAGAATAAACTAGAAATGCGTTCTTGTCACAGAACTCGAGGTGTATCTCCCATGTTGTCAACTGCACCCTCTAGAGTGTTAACGGATATTTTTGATGAATTGACCACTGTGACCTTGAAAAATAGGTCAAGGGGACCCAGTTTATAGGCTGGTATGGTGTGCCTAGGGACCATTCAACATACATTTTAATAAATCCATGAAGAATCGGCATTTAATTTGCATTTATGAGTCTGGTAGTTACTGTGGTACTGTTTCTTTTGTCATAGGTAATGATTGGGACCGCCCTGAATAGCAGCGAAATGAAGAAGCTTGTGGTCCACATGGGGGAAATTGAGCAGCCTTGGAACTGTCCTCACGGCAGGCCAACCATGAGGCACCTGCTGAACCTTGATATCATTTCTCAGGACTGAATGATGCATGATGTAACACGTGATTGTTGTGTTCAGTAGCAGACTTCTGTTTGTTTCAGATTTGTATATATGTTTGTACAAAACTTATTGTAATGCCATTTTAATCGTTATTATTACTATTGTGTGTGTGTGTGTGTGTGATATAACTTTTATAATTTACCTTATTAGGAGTTGTTTTTACGTGGGAATTTCTTTTATCTGTGCGCTAATAAAGACATGATGATTTGGATAATGAACGCTTGTGACGTTTGTCCCATGAGACTCGCCGTACTTATAAGGATCGCATAGCAACAGCCTGCTTTCATAAACAAACCGAGAGTCTGTAATCCTCAGACTAGAGCGGCGGTAATGTGCTCGTACAGTCCATAGTCGCCGGTTTAAAAAAACATAAACAAGCAGTAAAGTAACCGGAAGTCGGGTAGCATGACCACAGATGAATTATCTCTTAATGAAGGGGAGAAATGCCCCGGGTTGAATGAGGCTTCTCTCGCGCCTGAGAGGCAAGAAGCGCGTGCGGAGCTCTCGGCCTCACCTCCAGCATTACCTCCAGAAACAACAGCCAAGCCTGAGGTTCCTGCTGTCTGTGTCCTCTCCGACATCGTTATTCAGAGGTACCACACAGCAGGCACTAAACAGTCAGCTTTAAGTGTTAGTTCTGGTAGGTGAACTGAGCTGCACTGTGCTTCAGGTATGAAGGCGGCTGGTGTGGAGGGCTGTTCCACGGGGAAGGAGTTGCCTACTTCAGGGAAGGACATGTATACAAGGTGTGAAGGGACAACAGGACTGTGATGATGATGATGATGATGGTGATGATTACTATAAATAGCTCAAAGCAGCCTCTCTAATGAATTAAGTAACATAGAGTCAGGAATTTACAATGATTTTTTTCGGTATCCGTGTTCCCCAGGGAAGTTTCGTAGAGGGCTTTATGCATGGACATGGAGAATTTACATGGGCAGATGGAGTGAACTATGAGGTGTGTATACTGTTGCACAAATACAAGCGTCACGGTCGACAGCGGCCAGTCACTTGACATTCAAATGACTTGCTGTATGAGGATAAGGGATTCCATCAAGGATTTTGTGCAAGGTTTACACCAGGGATTATCAATCCTGGAACAAATCAGAGTTGACTTGAAAAAGGCCGGCCTTGGTCCTCTCCGTGCAAAGGGTGAAGCAAACTGGTGCACAATGTGAAGGAAGGACTGATTGCAGTCACAGGATGTCTATGACTGATTGTGTTTCTGCAGTGATTTTGGTTAAAGATTCATTATTTCATTCACTTCGTCTGTTTATTTATTTATTCATTCATTTTCTGGCATCCTTATCATGAGCAGGGTCGCAGTGGATCTGGACTCTGTTCCTGAGAACACTGGGCACAATGTGGGAATTCGGCCTGTAGAGAACCCAGGCTATACACACACACACACACACACACACACACACTCACTCTCACACACTTTTTTGCCAAACCACTAGGGTAGCAGGAAGGCTGGAGCCTATCTCAGCTGACACTGGGTGAAGGAAGGGTACACCCTGAACAGCTTGTAGAGCCAACACACACACACAACCTAGGGGCAATTTGGAACAGCAAATTAGCCTAATGTGCATGTCTTTTGACTGTGTGAGGAAACTGGAGAACCCAGAAGAAACCCACACAAGCACGAGGAGAACATGCAAACTCCACACAGACACGCCCGAGCACAGGAATCGAACCCAGGACCCTCTTGCTGTGTTGATGTGCTAGCCACCAAGCCACTGTGCCGCCCTTTACGCACACATTCACCTGTATTCAGACATACCTGAAATTTAGTGGTGTTAGCGGCATCTCGGGTACATGAAAAACATTAACAGAAATCTCCAAGCTCAGCACTGAACCATGGACCCTGGAGCTGTGAGGTTATTTCAAAGGGTGAAAATAATAATTACCTTTGCCAAGTTTTTACCCATGGTTTGTGTGGTTATTAGCAAAATTACCCAAAAAGTTATGTGCAGACTTTCATGAAATTTCTATCAGAGTTGGGACTCCATTTAATTTTAATGTGGATCAAATTCTGGACCCAGTCATTTTTTCAAGGATTCTTTAACATTGGGAGATGATATTGGACATTTTGGTTCATATGGGAAATTTTCCAGGCTTGGTGGAGGTTTGTGCTTTCTGAATGCTCCTTTTTTAGGTATTTTTTTCAGTTAATGCCCACTGTTCCCAGGTTTCAATCCACCATGACCTTAAATAGGGTAAAGCAAGTAGTGATGATCAGTGAATGACAAGGATGTGTAAAAATAAATAAATAAATAAATAAATAATCACACTGCTTTAAAATAGACCTGCTAACTTGTGTGCAAAATTGTGGGATATCCCATGTAATGCAGACTTCATAGAAGCACTTCACTCACGGGGCCTCTCTTTGTCACGATGTCCCACCAGTCATATGAAATATAAAAATCACAAATAAACTTCTATTGGAATGAATGAAAAATCACGAGTTTCAATCTAGAGTGTGTCTTCTCTACTTCTCTAACTCTACTTGCATTTTTGACAGGGTGACTTTGAGTCAAATGTTCTTATGGGACACGGGACATACACCTGGTTAGATTGTAGCACGTATGAGGGAGAGATATGCAACGGAATCTGCCATGGCACCGGAACTTACAAATCTCCCAAAACCTCCACTGTGTATCGAGGGCAATGGTACTATAGCAAAAGACATGGCAAGGTAGGAAAGAATATGTCCAAATGAGTTTAACTTCATGAAATTTTGATGAAATGTACTTTTCCTAATTTAATGCACAACTTGACTGTCATAGGGCACAATGTACTACAACCAAGAGGCAACATCATGGTATGAGGGTGACTGGAAAAACAACCAAAAAGAAGGATGGGGTATGCGCTGGTATGTGCTGATTCCCACAGTTCTGAATTTCAGTCAGTACTCACACTAGACTTATACATGATAATTGATATGCTTCTTTTTGTGATTAGTTATCCATCAGGAGACACATATGAAGGGCAGTGGAAGAATGGCGTTAGACATGGGGAGGGAACAATGAAATGGATTCAGCTGGGTCAGCAATACACTGGGCAATGGCTAAATGGTGTTCAGGTCTGTCAGTCTCTCTGGGTCTCTAGTCTTATGCAATTCATGGCATCCAAACACTCTATAGTCCTCACTTTTTTGTATCTTTTTACAATATCCCTGTATTGTAAAAAGATCTTTATACTGTATTCTCTGTAGCATGGACAAGGGACACACACATGGTTTCAGCGACGAGTTTCTGGCTCTCAGTACCCCTACAGGAATGAATATAAAGGTGAATTTGTTCAAGGCCTGCGTCACGGTCAAGGAACATTCTTCTATGCAAGTGGAGCAGTTTACTCTGGATGTTGGAAGGATAATAAAAAACATGGACAGGTACAACATTTTGCACTATGTCCTAAAACATATTCACACTGTTGTTCCTTGGTGTTACTGGAAATGTTTTGTTTCAGGGAAAGTTCATTTTCAAAAACGGTCGCATATATGAGGGGGAGTTTATTGATGACCGTATAGCAGAATTCCCAGCGTCCTCCAGTCTTTCATTATGTGCGGAACGTGGAATACCTTGTACAGCTGAGGCATCAGACAGTGGTGCGTTTCAACTTGGGTCTGATATGGCATTGAGCATAGAGAATCTATTAAACCGAATTCCTGAAGCACAAAGAGGACAGGAGCTCAGACAGGTCAGTGTGGCCTAGATTATAAAATCAGTTCATCATGCTGAAATTTCAGAGGCTCATTGACACACAATATGTACTATATATGCATTATTATCTCATTCATACTACCTACTTTTTATATTTTTTTGTTGCTTTGTATGTATGTATATGTGTGTGTATATATACACACACACACACACACATATGTTTAAATTTCTGGCATCCTTGACCGAATGCACCACTACTGTGATAACGTTCAGTGTGTTCATATGTGTTTAGGTGGAATTTGCCATTATGAGACATATTGTATTGCTGAGGCAAATATACAGTTTGTACAGCAGACTTGGACAGGAGAAGTCTCCAGACAACACATTCATGCTCAATTACCTACAGTTCTACCGCTTTCTTAAGGACTGCAATATCCACCACCATGGATTAACTCTGCCACAGCTGGACCATCTTATTAATGGTAAAAACATCTTAATAATACTTGCTGCATGGTTTCATATGTTTGATTTGTTTAGTAGAATGGTGTGTTTTATATATATATATATATATATAAAACTCTTTTTTTAGATTAATTGATGACATTTCTTTCTTGCTCTCCATACAGCCGATGTCTCTCCAGGGGAGGTCCATTCCCCTTTCAGTACGATATTACTAAGAAAGTGGATCAGTGGTATTGTCATTGCAGCGTACCATATTTATCACAGAGACTTTGAGTAAATGTTGCTTTTCACTATGGAGAATTGATCACTGCTAACTATGTGAAGGCTCCAGGCTAAAATCTGAAACAATTTTGTTATGCTTCAGGTCGTCTTGCTGTGTAATTGCTGAGAGTTTTTCCAAGCTCATGAAACAGAACATCATTCCCAATGCCAAGAATGTAAAAGGTAATCTATATAATTCATTATACAGGGCCATAAGAACAGCATGGTTTTCAATCTCGCCGACTTAACATATTGCAATTTAATCTAATCAAAATGTATCAGTTCAAAGATCACATGTGATGTATAATATTCAACATAGGACCTCTTTACTGCCACCCTCTTTGTGGTGTGATTGTCAAGAAATATACAGAGAGATGCTGGGAGATATACCAGGCTGTCCCTAAAGTCAACTCAGGTTCCGTATCTGACATCTTGACTGCCAGACACTTTATTTGGATGTTTAAGGTAAAGATTTTTGTCACTACTAGACAACAATGAACCCAATTCATGATTCATGAATTACTTTTAATGGTAATGGTTGAGGCAAAGAATGTATGATAATCATACCCTTTAAAAGCTCTTGTGGGCCACATAAAATGAGGGTTGTCTCACAGGCTTTGAGTTTGACACCTGTGCCCTATTGTCTATACAGTATTGTTAGTTTGAAAAAATTGGGATTATACAGCTTCCCAATTTTTTTCCTAAATTCAAATCAATTTGTAATGCAATAACTTTGATCATTGCAACACCAGATCATTATCTGAAAATCTGCATCTGCGTTATCTAATTTAGCATATGATTTGTTTGTGTACAGGATCTTGGTCTCTTTGACGGTACACTAACTGCAAAAAGATTAGTGGAGATCATTTCACTAGAAAATCCAGCAATCTACAGTTCTACTCACAGTAACTTGGATTTGGAGGTTCGTTTCACTGTTATCACTTTTCAAAACTCCAGACCCATTTTACTGCAGTCATGCTTAAACCAAGCAATTCAGAACACTGGAAAACAGTCATCATTTCCAAATGAAAATGGGGAAATAACTAAAGATTATTATAAAGTTTTGGGATGCAATTTTATTGAACGTAAGAATTGCATTGCAGATCACTTTTCTGGAGTTCATTGAGGCTCTAGTGGCTTGTGCTGAAGTGAAGAACACACATGGTGTTGGAACAGCACAACAAAAACAGCATGATTTAAGTTCTCCTGATGAGACTTTGTCAGAGCAGGTGATTGACAACACTATACTGAGCCAGTTAGCTTCTTCTCAGGTACATGAAAATGTCTACAAAATGAGAGAGCTCTCACATCACTTTGATATGTCACTTGAAAAATGGGGAATATGAATGTTGAATGTCTACAGCTAATCCTGTGATTATAAGAGATGTATATTTACCCAATCAGACATATTTCTTTTTTTTTTTTTTTTGGTCTTCAGCAGAATGAGTCAGCAGTGTTGTCCTCAAGCACCACCATCTCAGTTGCTACCACCAGCACAAAACCCCTTGAGGTTTCTTCAGTTCTTACATTGTACAATTTCTTTAGTTCTTATACAGTATAAATGGA
>JAQMYF010000021.1:26605777-26616252 GCA_030014195.1 Neosilurus mollespiculum
ATATATGGGAATTCAAACTCCTAACATGGATGTCTTCTCCTAGGCAACACCACAGTCAGCACTAATTGAAGAAATACAGCAGGAAGGTACTTTTCTAGTTTCAAATACAGCTGCAAATAATAAATTGGGGGGGTTACTTCCACTGAATATCAGCCATCACTGTGTTCAGGTGAAAGTAAGATGAAGTGAGTTTTTCCCACCCAAAACTGAAGGAATACATGCTATATGATGAATAACACTATACTGGGCTAATCTCCACCTTCTTCTTCCTATGGTTTGTGTGTGGCTAGAAGCTGCCGAAGAGGGGCAACCAGAAAAACAGATGCAGAACTGGATCAACCGTGTTCACCAGTTCTTTACATGCATATTCTTTCCGGCATATGAACACAACTTGGCTTTGAAAGAAGTGATGCAGGAGGAATGCCAAAGACAAAGCAAAGACTACAGAATCACTCTAGAAAAGGCCAAGGAGTATGCAGAGTACTTAACCATTCCATTTGACTTGCTAATTAGAACTTGTTTACACTATAATGTAAATTTCACTTAAGTTCAACAGACGGTGGTAATAGAATTAAGGGCATGATACATAAACATGTTTTTCTTTTAGAATAAGGGAGCAACGGAGGGCAGAAGTAGAGAGAAAAGAAAAAGAGGAGGATGATGATGAGAGAAGTCATGCCATAGACGACCCAAACAATTCATCTGCAACTCTCACAAGCTCAGTGACGACCTCCAAATCTGTAAAGTTGAAGCCCTCACAAACCAGCAAGAAGAAAAAGAAGAAATGACTCCAAGGTCTTCAAAAAAAAAAGAAAAAAAAATTGTTTTAATGTATCAATTTTTTTTAAAAATACAAAAATGTAGATATAAATTTGGTAATCAAAGAACATTTAACAATATTGTACCTTCAAATGGCACAAAATCAATAAAGCCCACAAAATGCTTTTCCATATTTATGCCCCAATTAAATATCAGCAGGCGGTGTAAACATCATTAGGTCACGCTCACACACTGACGGTCTCACTTGTGCCCTCTGCTCAGGAGTGAACAGCAGCTGATCTGCAATCATCTGAAACATAACAGAAGATATGTGAGGCGTGTGACCGTGTAACACTATTTGTTGATATAAATATCATTAATGCTTTAAACACAAATTCTAGCAGTGTCAATAATTTTTTACAGTGCTATTACATGTAAGAAAGTGCATTAAAAATTCTAATCCACCTCTTCAGTCCAGGGAGTGAACACTAATGGTGCCATTCTGGGTAAAGCTAAATTTAAAAAAGTGTGAGAGAGAAAGAGTGAGTGGTGAAAGGTCACATGCATACATCCACCTTCATAAAACACCAAGGAGAAAAACACCAGCAACACGAGCACCCCAAGTACCTGTAGGAGTCATTTGTGTGTCCTGTACAGGCTCTGCCTGGGCTTGAGGACTCTCCATTTCAGCATCTTCTAGCTCAAGTGAGAAGGTGTCTACTGCCATGCTGTGCACAGGAGAGAAGCTGCATTGGGCAGTGGGTTGCAGATATCGCTCAATGTCCAAACCAACAAGACCCTGAAAATAGAAACAATGATTTAACATGAATTTCCCCATAAGCAATAATAGATGAGGATGTAGAATGATTACCTCACTGTCTTGATTTTCTGTCACTTGACAGTCGGCACTGATAGACCTGTAAAACAAAAAACCCTTGTATAACACAAACTCATGCACTTATTTCATCTCAGCGATGTGGGAATAGAGCAGTTATCTCTTCAACATCTTCATTTGGTACAAAATGCACCTGCTCTGCATTTAACAGGGAAAGAAAGAGTGATCACATCACACCAGTTACTGTCTCCTTCTGCACTGCCTACCTGTCCGTTACAGGATTAACATTTTACTGAGTGTTTAAGGCAGGGGGTGACAAACTCATTTTCACTGAGGGCCACATCACTAAATTTAAAGGTGATCGAGAGCCGAATAATCAATGAACATCTATCATAAAAGGGAAACCATGAAATCTGCATGGCAAAATTATTTGTTTAGGCATTTTTCCTCTATTTTCTGAACGCTTAACTGCGACAAGCTAGCATGCAATACTTTGAGTCATGAAAGACTTTACTTGACAGACTGCCGCCACCTAGTGGAAGGACGATGAATTAGGTTGCATGGTAATGGTCGATGCAAAAAAAAAAAAAAAGAAAACAGAAAAAAAAAAAAAAAAAAAAGAAAAAAAAATTATTAACCACCACCACCGACCAGTGAGGGGTGTAAACTCCAATGGACTCCCTGTCATGGATGGCTGTGGCATCAATGCGGATTCGAACTTGCGATCTCCGGGTTGATAGTTGTGCACCTTGTCAATTTTTGTGTTATAACCGTCATACATTTTTTTATTACTGGGTATTTGGTTTTGTTTTACATTTGCTATTTTTACCATAGAGCAATTTTAAAATGTGCTATCTAAATAAACTTGACATTCACAGCACATAGTACACAAATTTGATAACATCCACAGAAGGTTAACTGGCTGTTCCAAATCACCCCTTTGGGGTGTGTGTGGTGACTTTGCAATAGTCTGGCGAGATGTTCAGGGTGTTCCCCACGACCCAAATTAGGATTAAACATCTTAGAAAATTAACATTCTGAAGTATCCATGAAACAAGTGCAGTGTAAATTGTGTGCAAACAATAATGGAATATAAAATTACTTCTGGCCTGCTGCCAAGGTTTTGTCTGTCTAAACCTAAATTTCCGAACAGTTCACACGTCAAACTAAACAAATTTCTCAGTTCTCAAGTTTAAAATCATGACCGTTACTATTTCAGCAGGAATTCAATAGCGGTGCTTACCCATTATTAACAGATGTGTCACTTTTGTCTAATGGTGCAGGAGATAGAACTTGGACTTGCTGTGGTGTGGTGGGTATCATACAGGGAGAAGGGACCAAGACACAGTTCTCCACACTTTTTGCTTCTGGAGTTGTCTTGCATGCTGAAGGAGAGTGAGTGAAACTCACAGCATGCTCTTGATTGTCTGAGCAGCACTTCACTTCAGCAAACACATTCTCTTCAGTTTGGTCCTGGGACACTGTCATCATGGCAGAGTCTTGAGTACTTCCATCAGGCTCTGTACTGCTGCCTGAACATGCAGGAAGATGAAGCTGCAGTTCTTCCTCCAACTGGCGATGAGAATCGTGTGGCTTGATCTTTTCTGATTGGTTCATTTGATCTGGAATAATCATGAGGTCTGTCTGGTTATTGCTGAGACTTGTGTTATGATCAGGCTGGACGACTGGTGTGTGAGAGACTTCATTGGGGGCGCAGGGGTGGGGATCAGCATGCTGTTTAGGAGTACAGCCCAGAGATAGAGTGGTGTGAGCTACTGAAGTAGAAGAGGATGTAGGAGGAAGTGCATTTCTGGGAGTAGAAAGAATGCATGGAAGAGGAGATGGATGTGCCATTGCAGCGGATCTCTGCTGCCTGCCAGGTGTGATGATTTTAGACCCACGTGGGGAACACAGTGTAACAGGAACCGCACTCAACCGAGATGATCTTCTTACAACACCTGGGAATAATCATGTAAATTTCTTTACACAGCTAATGCATTCAAGTCGTCACACAACAATCGCAATGTGTAGGACAGTTATTACAGCTAGAGTTAACTCGTACCAACTACTTTGACCGGACTCTCCACCTGGAAGAAGCCTCCATGAAAAACTATTGTTGGGGCTGCCAGCGTGTTAGCCTGGGCATCTGAAACAGGAGAAGGGTTATCTTCAGCTTTGTCTGAAGCCTCAGCAGGTTTAGCAACTGCAGCCTGTTTGGCCTTCATGGCAGCTTTCACTGCAGCCAGACGGCTCTTTGCAGCTGCACTGGCTCCCACAGCTGCTCCTGTCTTACCTCCTGCAGCAGGGGGCTTCTAAATGACCATGCAAAGAAAACACCATCACTCGTCTCAAAATTATGGGATCAATGTAAAATTTTGAACAATGTATGAAGTTGGTATCAGTTTAGTGGAATAACATTAAAAATGTGAGTGGTGAATATAATGTGCGGGTCTTGAGTGAATTCATTCATTAATCTGTAGCAATGTTAATCCTGTTCAGGTTCAGTGGGATTAACATTACTTATTTAATACTTAGGGAAACAGAACCACTTAAGCTGATTAAAATTACTGCAGACAGGTACAAATGATGTATTATGAAAAAACGCTAATATTCTAACAGTGGGAACAATTTAAAGTAGTGAATCTATACTTTATTAGGATGAGATTTCCAAACAATTAGAATGATCATTAAACAGAAACAAATTTCAGTTTGAATACAGAATTGTCTGGATACCTTTACTACTTTTTTCTGCCTGCTGACAGGCTTGATCTCTTCTTGCCAACCTCTGGCTTCAGCTTCTTTCAATGCATTGAATTTTTTATTAACATCCTCCACCTAATACAAGAGGGAAGGTGAAAAGAGATAACTGATTACTGAGCCATTCATACACGAGAAAAAAATCCAAAGACAAATGGCATTTACCCCATAACTTCTATTTTCAGTAATAACAAGTTAATCACCTGAAAGTACACCATGTCCCAGAACCCCTGCAAGTCTGTGCAAGTTGTGATCTTCTCCCCTCGGCCAAACTCACAATCATCCACCAGGCCACTAAACTGGCCAAATCGTTCCTTCATTAACAGCCTGGCTTGGCCAACCGCTGTGCGCATTCGGTCCCGCACTGGAGAGTCAGAGAGCAGAACACGTGAACATCAAGACTGCACGGCCTTCGCTAAGTGAGGACAGAATTTCAGTGTTTCCCTTTTAGGGGTAAAATTGTAACTGCTCACTCACTTTCTTCAGGGATAGAGAGATCATCAAATCGCAATTTCCAAAATTCAGACAATTGAGTCAACCTCTCTGTCTCGCCAGCCATAACAGACCTACAGAACACATACAAGAGCATGTATATAGTTTATTTAGTAGATTACACATGAATGGTGTGGTTTCTGATTGGTTAATAATCTCTAAATAATTGTTTTAGTATTTACTACACAGGAACTAACTAAATAAATAAACAAAATCAAGATTTTTATAGTTAACTTGACATATTTTAACAATTACAGACAGGCCAGGTGAGCTCCAAACATTATGAGCAGACCAAAGAACTTTATTAAACTTATGCAATACACCATAAACAAAGTTTAAATAGACAAATAAACGAAGATTAAATATACACAAAATGGTCTTAAGGTTTTGCCACTGTTTAGTGATAAAAAAAAAAATCTCAATGTTTGAGTTTCAAAAGATGCCATAATGGAGCATGCGTAATCATTGTCACACTTTAAAAATGTAATTAAAAACTATAAAATTACTTTCCTTATATATACTAAAACAATTATTTGCCCTCAGGCTCAGAGGATATCACTGCATAGTCCCCTTGAAGTTTTGTCTCGGGATTATACAGTGACATTCACCTTGCCCTTGAGGAATCGTTTTGCACGCATGCACATCAGTGCTCTAACCTGAAATAGGGCACATCATTTTGAGGCTCTGACGGTGCAGAGGTAGCAGATGCTGAAGGTTGAAGAGTAGTAGAGATAGATGAGGCAGGGTTTATGTGATATGAATATTCTGAAGCTAGGGCGGGACTAGGTTCAGACATGCAGGGAGGAGGTGATGAAAGAGGAGGAGCAGAAGAGGAGCCAGATGGTGGAGAAACTGAGCTTGTAGACTCCTTCGGGGGTTCACATGAGAAGCTGCTGAAAGCAAGGCCAAAAATCAGTGCACATCAAACAGAAACATGATACACCGGTAAACTGCAGTCTAAAATAAAAGATATCAACGTTAAGAAGAAGAAAAAAAAAAAGACTCTCGGGTACACTTCAACTGGTGCACGCATGAACTACCTGGGTGAAAGGAAGGCATCAGCAGAGCGAGGAGAAAGGGGCGTTGGCTGGAAGGTTCTCAGACCAGAAGGAGGCTGGAACACAAATCCTTGGGGAGCAAATGAAACTGGAGTCACGGTAGCGTCCACCACCACCTTTTCCTCTTTAGGAATAGGGGGATTCACCACAGCAACCTGGTGAAAGATTTAACAAAATCAATATATAATTCGTAGATAAACAATTAAGACCAAGCTGTAAACCTGTGTAGGATTATTTACCTTAGTATCCTTCTTTTCAGCGGCCACAGACTCAGAATGTCCTTGTGACCATAAAAGTGATATTTAGCTTATAATGTGCAAAATCATAATAAAAGTGTATACTCTGTATTGCCCTTACCCTGCACGTTTCTTTCTCTACCCGAAGAGGGTACTGCAGGGTGCCTATTGGCAGGTTTTGTTTTTGGAAAGCTGAAATCTAGCAATGGATGAACACCATAAAAAATAGGGAAAATGATAGAATTAATGCGCACAGCGGTGGAGGCAGACGTTTTGAGGTAAATCAGACAAATAAAAGGATACAAATGTACCTGCAGGAGGTTTAACCACAGATTTGGTTGTTACAACTGCCATCATAGTTTTAGCTGATCGAGTAGTTGGAGCTCGGACAACAGGGTCAACTGCAAAGAGACAAGAGGACAGAAATCCCAAACTGTATCTAACAAAGATGATTTTGTAAGCTCTGAGACCCATGAGGGACCATGTGGACAAACCGGTCAGCAGTTTACCTGCAGCAGTTCTGCCTCTGGTATTTGCTGGTGCGGACAACTTGTTACCTCTGGTGCTGGGTGGCTCAGCTGATGACCAAAACAAAAAACCTGATTTACTAACTGATCACAACACTTTGCATACAGATGAAAATTTTTTAGGAGACCCAGAACCAGGTCTCCAATTTGGTGCTGGAAATAGAGAAATACCTCAAGAATCACACGTGACCAACTTTAAAAATGAATACAAAAAGAATATTTCTCTGCTTAAATTAGCAGTTTTAAGCCCTGCTGTAAGTGAAGTGACCTTTGCCCTTGTGACATCACAGCATTAATCAAGTTGCACTGCTGCCATTTTGATTTCTGCCTAATCCAAAACACACTATTTTTAAGAGAAATGATATGCTACCTTTGCACACCGAATAGCCAAAGATCATTTCTTGCCACGAAGAACTGATTAAATCTTTGGACTGAATAAGAAGGCCGCATGTATTCCCTCATAAACCTGCTTAATACTCTACCCTGTACCTGGGCCTATAACCTAGGTAGCTCTATGTGCACCTGGATACTGGACTTTCTTTGCAACAGACCTCAGAACATCAGGATAAGAGACCACATCTCCTCCACTCTCATCCTGAACACCAGAACACCACAGGGGTGTGTCCTTAGCCCCCTCCTCACACACGACTGATCTCCCATTCACACCAACACCACCATCGTCAAATTCGCCGACGACACCACCATCATAGATCTGATAACAGATAACGATGAGTCAGCCTACAGGAAGAAGGTCCGGCACCTGTGGCGATGACAATTACCTGGACCGTAACACGTCCAAGTCAAGGGAGATGATAATGTCCTTCAGGGATCTAAACAAACTGAGCACTCTGCCCTCTATGTTGATGGAGAGGCAGTAAAGAGGGTAGAATGCTTGGAATTCACACCTCTTCTGACTTCACCTGGACCATAGAATCTCTCAGCAGGTGGGGAAGGCACAACAAAGGATGTACTTCCTATGTACTTTTTTTTTATATAATTGCTGCTAAACAGAGAGCTGCTAAACTGATTTTCATTGTTCATGCAACAGTTGACAATAAAGATCTCTATCTTTATGTTGGCATGAGCAAATTGGTCTAGAAAGAATTTGCTATCGATGTGACCAGTTAAATTGTCTGCTGAGTTTTTTTTTTTAGAAGCCTACATATAGGAATAACAGCTGGACATCTACAATGTACAAGAGCTGTAGGCTGTGCTATGCAGAACTTCCTGCTGTGATATGCACCAAAACTCTATGACTTACATTTTTTTGTAATTAGTGTAATTGCTTGAAAGAAAGACCAAAGAAGCAATAAAAAAAAACAGTAAAAATAAAGGTGTCTGAGTATCTCCTTTAAGAATTTTTATTATTATTATTTTTTTTTTTTTACATACCCTTCTTTGGTACCAGCTGTTTTTCAACTGATTGCTGTGTGAAGAACAGAAAAGGCCATAAATACATTTTTCATGCATGTGTAATAGACATGCAGTCTGCTCAATAATATATTTAGTGATGAAGAACACTGAAAATTAGTTAACCTTAGGCTGCAGCTGCTGTTTCATAGAACGGGTCACTCTGGTGGACTGCACATTTTCTGTGGCCTGAAAGAGCACTCAAGTCATAAAGAATGACAGCTCTAAGCCACAAGGTCCACATGTGCATGCAAACGAAATTAGGCTCACCTTTTTTGTGCTTGGAACAACAGGGTTCAAGGACAAGTAGCCCAGAGGTTGTGGATGGTAGAGACCAACCTTGAAGGTGCCTTTCTTTTCCTTTTCTCGTCTTTCCTTCTCCTTCTGCAGAGCTTTGTTCTCTTTAAAACGTTCCAGCATCTTTCTCCTCTCCTCTACAGCACTATTATCTAGACAAAACATGTGTTATTTGCTGTACCCTTGTACATACTATGACAAATAATGGGTATTAGGGGAACCTTGTCTTACTTTTATCTGTTTTAGCTTTGCGACCTGTCTCTTGTGAAAGAAGAACCGACTTCTCCAGCTTTGAGACATCCAAAGAGCACTCCAGCTCCGGAAGCTGATCCAATTGTCTATGGCGGTTTTGTATCTTTTCCCTGTTCTCTTTTTGTGTTTGGGAGCGACGCCTGGACATTTTGACTCTTATCATGGAGACACTGCTGTCTCGCTTGTATAGATGTGCAAAGCGAGAATCCATACTGTAAAGAAGGCATAACAATACAACTTAGTGCTGATGATAGCATTGCTAGTCGTGTTTAAAATTACATTCAACAAACAGATTAGGATAATGTTAAGTACATGCATCTCATAATGACAACACTGTGGTAAGAAAAAGGACAACAAAATGTTTAATATTTCCAAGCAAAACATGCATTAATACATAAAAAGAATAATTGTGAGCTTCAAACACAAAGCATTACCCCATAAACAACAACAAATAGTTTCATTATTCCTGTAATGTACAAGGTGTGTTATTATAATGATAGAATAAAGTTACTTGTGTTAATAATGCTTCATTATCTCCACTCCATGTTTGTGTTGCCCTCACATTTCATCTCAGATTAACTTATTATGGTGGAATAAAACTACAGACGACTCCAACAGGACCAAAAGAGGATAAACAAAGTTTAGTAGAATTACATCACACTAGATTACACAGTAGTGGTGCCGGTATTTAGACTATGCGGTTGTTATTATTAGCATGCTAATCAAAGCAGTTGTTTTGTACGACTTTTACCAGTTAACTCACAAAAATGCTAAGGTTAAATGTAGTCGTATCTTAGGAATTTGCAGTGTTTTATCTTTCCTTACCTGTAATTAATGAGCAGTTTATGTTTAAGCAACCGGTTCGCTGATAACTGGCCTAATAAACATTAAATTTGACGCTAAACAAACGACGTCCTCTACCTCGCGAACTTCCGTTAAAACACAGAAAAGATGGCGGGTTGGGTTTGAAAATTCGACACTCTCATTCTGATTTGCTGATGAACACCCGGAAGAGAGTGCTGATTGGTCGTTTCCTTGCAAGGATAAATCTTTTATTTAGCCAATTCATTAAAATATATTTAAATTAGCATCAGAACTGTAAATATATTAATACACACTAAATGATATCGCCGTGGGATAAAAACATTACTTATATTTTATTAATCAGAATACTTTATTGATCCTGATTCGGAAAAAAGGCGAAGTAAAAGAGAAAGAAGTTAAATAAGGGAAAGAGCAGGAGCTCCCGGGGCAACTGAAACAGGCTGCGCGCCGGTTAACGCATGCGCACTAAGAGCACTTCATTCTAATAAATACAGACAAGACATCCTGGTGAAAATATTACCTACATTAATTAATTATGAAATGCTAAGTATAAAGTACTTATAATTGTAAAATAAATAAATAAATAAAAGAAAATAAAGGTAATTATAAAGTGTACATGAATTACATTAGTGGGTTAATTTTAGCTAAACCACACAAGCTGCAGCTTGTCTGGTACCATAAAAGCTTGTGTATATGCACTTCCCTATGCTTACTTCTGCATGGTTTTATTTTGCACTTTTAAAAAGTTTAATCCACATCAGTATGTACTGTACAGGAAGAAGACCATCTGATTGGTCCACTATCTCAGGATTAAATATTATTCAGAGTGAATAATGCTTAAATCAGTACAAAGGACACTCACAGGTTGTGATCGTCATTCAGAGATGGTGTCATTATCACACTTTAAAATTGATAAGTAAACAAAAACAAAAAAAAAACCCTCGTTTTTGATGTGTGTGTGTGTGTGTGTATATATATATATATACACACACACACACACACACACACACACACACACACACACACA
>JAQMYF010000021.1:26643142-26653142 GCA_030014195.1 Neosilurus mollespiculum
ATGTAAAGCTGCTTTGTGACAATGTCAATTGTAAAAAGCGCTATACAAATAAAACTGACTTGACTTGACTTAATCCAAAATCTGATGAGGTTCAGAATCCTTAGCAGTCAGATTAATCAATGGTAAGAAGAACAGTGTGATGCACTGTAATATAAAGCATGCAAATAGCATAAAAAACCCAAGACATCATATAGTGTAGTTTGAGTGACTTTAATGATTCCCCTGTTTTGTCCTTGATACTGTGGGGTGAGCATGAGGGAAGTGAAAGCATCTAACCATCAAACATGCATTGCTGACACAAATAAAAATTCTGGGAGTGCATGATGGTCTTTGAAATCTTTGGAATCGTAAAAAAGCAGAGCAGATGAAATCATAGCACACATGACTCCTGTTAGAGGACTGGGAATCAGCCATTCTTTTAAGACAGGACCATGTGCTGGAATTCTGTAAACACAGACAACAGATATTAGTGCATCTACAGCAGAGTTTCTCTACGCATATGTTTCTCTGAGATCTCCAGAACATTCATCCAGCAATTGTCTGGATCATGTGTGACATCAAGAAAACTGTATACTAGCTCAAGCATTTAAGGAATATTGAGAACTTCCTTATAAATATAATTTAAAATGGAAACAGTATTGATTTTACTTGGACTTTTTTTTAAAGATTGAGCCTACTGATTAATTTGTGAACACAAATACCTTTCAACACTGACAGCAATCTCCTGATCCGCTCAATATGTCATACATTCATTCATTTTCTGAACCGCTTAATCCTAATTAGGGTCGCGGGGAGCCTGGCGCCCATCTCAGCCGACTCTGGGTGAGGGCAGAGTACACCCTGGACAGCTCACCAGGCCATCGCAGGGTAGAAGCATGCTGACTACAACCCAATGGCCTTCTCTTTACGAATATTTTACATGCTTCTAACCACAGACAGTGAGAGACATGGCTGGCCTTTGATAACCCAGTTAGCTGCACTGGGGGCACTCAATATGCAGTTTGAATAATAACAGGCTGTACAAGCAGTATGGCCAGCAATGATCTGCCATTATATGAATACTGTATGTAAATTGGTGTGCAAGAACACACACGTGCACAAACTCTAACTGAGCCACAGACATGAATTCTCTTAGCACCTGAGTAACTTAATCCACACAACTAAACTGAAATATTTTTCCAGGTGTCAGTTAAAAAAAATCTCATTAAGAAAACAAAGGAGAGGCTTACCTACAGGACTCAGTTTATTACTACAGTGTATACTGTATAGCTGACATAGTTATTTAAAAGAAAAATAGATTAATAAACAGAATGCTATCAGCTAGACATTGCAAAATTGTGTGAAAGAAGTATAGAAGTAAAGGAAAAGTTGCACACACACACACACACACACCCCCACTCCTTTAAGTGTTTGCCTATTTTATGCTGCTGTCATATGTTCCTACAAACAGAGAAAACCTATCATGCCAATAATAAAGATAGAATTATTGAAAAATCATTCATGGCAATTATAATTATTGTCAGGACTTACCATCTACTCCAATTTTACCATCGCTGTTACCATCTGAACCTGACATAAAGTTCTTGGTTTCATTCTCTGTCAGAGTCCGTGCCCCTGGGAGAAACCGCTGCAAGAAGAACCTGCGTCAAAAAAAAAAAGAAGAAGAAGAAAAACAAATATTAATCACATACAAATAACGCCTGCATGTAAAGACAATCACACCTTAATGGGGCTCTGTCCCCTGTTATTTTGCCATTGCACACTGAGCTTGTGATGCAATTTTAATTTTTTTTATATTTCTCATTGTATTTTGTGCTTGAAACACAGAGCTTCCAATGCACAACATTTTGATTTTGTGTTCACCTAATAAGAAGTAGAGAAATTGCTGCACCCCCTAAATCTCTCTCTCTCTCTCTCTCTCTGTGTGTGTGTGTGTGTGCACCTGGAGTGCCCAATCCTGTTCCTGGTGATCTAGCTTCCTAAAAAATTTAACTACAACCCTAATGGGGCCTATCTGACAAATCCAATCATTGCTTTAAGTCTTCATTCCCAAGTCTTAAGTCTTGATTAGATGATTGGATGGTCAGGTGGCCATAATTAGGGTTGCAGTGAATGTCTTCAGGAAGGTAGATCACCAAGGAATACACAAACTGTTTCTGATTGATTAGATTAGTGTTGTGAGGCTTGGTGCAGTTTGTTTCCCACCTACAGAACTAAAGCTGCGTAAGAACACCAGAATAAACTGTTAGTGGACCGTGAAGAGACATTCGCTGAATTGGACAAAAAAATGTACTGGATTAGAATCGATGACTGCACCTTTAATTTTATTTCACTGCAAGTGTGCAAAACCCTCAGCAAAAATGATTCTGCAGTCACAACCAAAGTCGTGTACCTGCCCTTGCCACAAGGTCTAGATATAGACATAATGCAGATAAGCCACACAAAACACCAAAATGATGGATTATATTTGGAAATGGCTAAATAAAAAATACCACTCTATGACCTAACTAATGTGGATGCGAAAGTTGATTCAGGAAAAAATGTTTATTCACAATTAAAATGCAAGGAATCTTAAACATTTATGTATTGCATCAGTGGTCACTAATCTTGATGTGATAATTCTCAGTTACAGAGTCAGTATGAAAGAAGAGGGAACTTGAAAATTCGATGAATGATGAGTGACCACTGAGATGAAATTTTGCTTACATTGAACAAAAAGCATTATACCAAAAAAATACAAACATACTTGAGCTCTGACTCTTCAATAAACCCGCTGTGGTTGTCATCCAAGAGGCGAAACACTTCCCTGACTTCCTCTGGACTTTTCTTAGTCAGGCCAATGAGCTGGAAAAATTTCTTGTAACTGAAGGAGTCTGGGGCTGCCAAGAGGAGTGTACAGGAAAGACAGGTGATGCTACCAAACCTGAGAACCAACCAACATGACCTCTCTACAGACTTGAGCTTTCACTTCATCTTGCATTAAGATCAGGCAGTCATTTCAGCATTAAATCTGTGTAATGAATTTTATTTTATTTACTACTAATTTAAGTGTATTTTATTTAAGCCACCATGTGTCTTTTTGGGGTGTTCAGCTCACCTTCACAATCTTTAATGCCATTCTGAATGGCTTCAGCTGAGAGGATATCAGTGAGAGACATTTTCATCCTGTTGTGAAACAACATGAGAAATGATTTCCATCAATCCACGAATAAAACCATCTATACATTGTTTTTTAAAATACAGGCTAAAGGAGAAATACACCGTATACTCATTATATATAATTATATACTCAGATACAAAGTGACCAACTTGTACATTAAGTTTTCCAGAATGCTGCATTCAGTTAGTTTCACCTTAAAATTTTGAATATACTGATCAGCTATAACAATATGCATATACATAATAGTTCATTCAAGGTAGACTACTGATGTACCTTTAAATCATTACTCCACAAATCTGATAAATATGCATCATATGCACCTTCCCAGGCAAAAACAAACAAACAAACAAATAAATAAAAATACCCAGGAAAAAAAAACTAAGACAAAGAAAGGGAGTGTGCCGTTCCCGCAGATTACCATAAATAACATTTTACCATAGGCTACATGTCAAGAACTTGTCAGGTTTTTTTTTTACAAGCAATGAGCATAATGTAAATATAATAAATATATAATAAAGTTAGTGTTAGTATTTGTAAAGACCAGAAATGCAAATTCCAAAAAAAACAAAAAACCCTTAAAAACAGGCTACACTTAGAGTTACATTTCTCCTGCCATTATTCCATAACATTCATAAATGCAAATCAGAAGAAATGTTATGCTTTATTCACTAGTTTAGTAATTATTCTAAGATTTAAAGGTCTAATTTTGTTCATCCCGTTAACTTTCTCTGACTGAGTGAAATAGTGATGCTGAGATGATGCTCACCGATTTGCAGTCACTCTCCTTGTTGTATCAAAGCACGGCTCGTCTCGGTGTGTGTTTCCCACTGAGTGTGGACTTATATAAAGGCTGATGACACAGACGATGTCTGACTATAAGGTTACCTGTCGGTGGATCATATTCTTGCCATAAGGCTCTACTTACCGGCCTAATTAACCTTTAGTGTGAGCAGTGCACGCCCTGCAGACACATGCACTACACACACCAATTCACACACAACTCAGTGCTTCATTACCACTCTCACTCTCACAACCTAGACACACAGACACACACCCACCCACTCACACACACACATGCACGCACACACACACCCCACTTCTGCAGCCAGAGTAATACTTTCAGTCACAATCTTTCACACATGAGGGCATGCATTTATATATCACATAGGGGACTATATGACAACTTGAGAATGTTTATACCATTAATATTATTTTATATGGGCTCAGTGATGGTCTGATGAGTTGTCCAGGGTGTACACCGCCTTCGCCCAGAGTCAACTGGGATGTGCTTCAGCCTCCCCGTGACCCTGCTAAAGGATAAAGCAGTTCGGAAGTCAATATTGTATTATATGATAAGACACATGTGTGATATAATAATGTGACAAGACACATCTGAATATGTGGATTAAATTGGTGCATCTGTTTCATTCATTCATTCATTCGTTCATTCATCATCGGAAACTGCTTCAGCCTTGTCAGGGTATCAGTGGATAGAGCTCATCCCAATAACACTCGAAACAAGGTATGAGAAGTCACCCTGGATTAAACCCTACTTTATTTAGTACATCATTCACACACATATTCACACACTCATTCACATCGAGGAGGAACTCAGTGTAACCAGTCCAGCTACTGTATGTTTTCTTTACAGTGGGAAAAACCCACAGTGGAAGAATGAGGGGAAACCCATGAGAATGTGAGGAAAACCTACAAAGCTCATGAATGAACCCATGGGCCCTGAAGCTGTGAGGCAGCAATGACTACTGGACCACCGTATATGCGTGTGTGTGTGTGTGTGTGTGTGTGTGTGCGTGTGTGTGTGTGTGTGTGTGTGTTTAAGAAAGAGAGAGATGCCCTGGCATGCTGACCATTGTGTGTTCCTGCCTTGGCCATGTGGTCCCAGGATGGGATCTGCATCCACCACAGTGCTCATGAATCACGATTAAAAACTTACATGATCACGGCAGATTTGCCTCATTTCATTGAAATTATTTGATGCCCATATCTCTTTACATGCAGTTTGGATGCACTTCTGCAGCAGTGTTGCCCAGTTTGCCAATGGGAATTGGCATGGAAGAGGTGCGTTTATGCCATAACCGCAACCTCTGGATAAGTCACGGAAGTTTCTGTGTCTGATTTACTGTACACTGGCATAACCTCAGCATGGCATAATGTTCATAATGTGTGAGATGATAGAGTAGCTCGGGGTTGTGAGGTTGTCCTGAAGAAGAAGAGACGACATATGAGCCTGACAATAGAGTCGAATGTCACAGAACTTACTGGTTGTGTTACAGTGAAGGGAACTATCCTGTTACATTTTACTTTGCATTTCTGGATTGAAGCTGCAGATTTTTGAAGGATGATTATAACAAACAACCACAAATGAATATTGTGATATTTTTCTGCTACATTCTGTGAAAAGAAAGCAGGATCCTTTTGGTTTAAATAAATACCAAATGAATCTTGAAGCATGAATTAATTTGCTATTTATTTTACCTAAACTGAGTACTGCACTGATCATAAAACCCACATTTGCTCAGGGTGTGAATGTGAAAACATTCATTCATTCATTTTCTGAACCGCTTAATCCTAATTAGGGTCGCGGGGAGGCTGGCGCCCATCTGAGCCAACTCGGGGCGAGGGCAGAGTACACCCTGGACAGCTTGCCAGGCCATCGCAGACAGGGTGAAAAGCAGGGCTGAAATTACCCACAAACATTAATGAAATAGCCTGCAGACCCAATTTACAATGTCATGAAACTGGATTGTTTGGATTCAATAAAAATGCAAAAAAAAAAAGGATTTATTGGATTAAGTGCTACTTCATAAGCTAACAGTAGCAAAGACGATTTAATAGCACTTAATCCAATAAATCCATAAAATTGCCAATATATTTCTGAATGAGTATTTCAAGTTTGGTTTGGTTTAATGTTTTATACTCATTCAGAAATATATTGGCAATATGATAAACTCCTTAATATATAACATTTTTTTAATGCTTTTGATAAACACTCTAGAAGAAATAACTACATCCCATGAAAAGTATTTAAATATTTTTTCCCAACATCTTTGAACAAAGAAACATTTAATTACAAAAATTGTAAAAAAAACCCCACAAACAATTAAACAAAAAACAAACAAACAAACAAACAAACAAACAAACAAAAACCTTGGTCAGTCACATGGAAAAAACAATTTAAGTACACTGTTAGATTTCTTCACATCTCAAGTCAATCTCACATCTCAAGTCACATTAGAATTAGGTGTTCCACATTAGATGCCATTGATTAGCCATTGAGAACCTCCTGCAGGTCGGCTCTTGTGTTCTCTTTGCTACGGAAGTGTGTGGTATCATTATTCCAAAATCTAAGAAGCTCTCTGTGGCCTTTAGAAAAAAACAGTTGTGATTACCTATGAGTTTGGAAAGGGATTTAAAAATATATCAAAGTATTCCACAGTAAGAAATTCATCTGCATCTCTTGGCTAGAGATTATATCTAGATATATAGATAATTGGCAGAAATTGGATGAATGGAAAATGGAAACATACCTTTTGATATGAAAAGAAGTATCCAAAACCTGAAAATTTAATCACAGAATCTGCAGTTAACGCTTGCAACT
The DNA here is from genome assembly GCA_030014195.1 of Neosilurus mollespiculum. Classification (NCBI taxonomy): domain Eukaryota; kingdom Metazoa; phylum Chordata; class Actinopteri; order Siluriformes; family Plotosidae; genus Neosilurus; species Neosilurus mollespiculum. The sequence continues at coordinate 26,649,922 of JAQMYF010000021.1, forward strand.
GTTGCAGGTAAAATGCATACGACTTATAGATACATTTCACTTGTAGTCTTTGAAACACCTCCAAAGGTGTTTCAAAGAATACAGTTTACTAATGTAGTCAAAAAATAGGCCTTTGACATTTACATTATTTGGCAGACACCTTAATCCAGACACTTTTATCTCCTTTATACAACTGAGCAGTTGAGGGTTAAAGGCCCTGTTCAGGGCCAACAGTGGCAGCTTGGTAGTACTGGGGCTTTAATCCAGAACCTTATCCCCTGAGCCACCACTGCAACTTTTGGAATAATGTGCTCTGGACAGCTCTTTGATCCTGGATGAATCAAAGCTCATACCACTTGTGAAATCTTCTGAGGCCAAGGATGTACTTACTTTCCCCATAGAAGAATATTACAACTTTTTATATTTTTGTTAAATAAATGGTTGAAAAAGCTGTTTTTTTCTTGTGATTTTGTTCAAGTGTATCACCCTTGGTTGTTTAAATATGTGTGAAAAAATAATGTATTACGTTTTCACCAGTGAATACTTGTATCAGTCTTTTAATTTTTTAAAAAAGGTTTCTTGCTTTTTTAATTATATCTATCTGTATTTTCTGCATTTTTGATCCCTACTGAAAACTAAGAAATCCCCTCTCCTGCAAATGGTTTGGTTCTGTGTTGAATCCGGTTCAGGTGCACACAGACATCAATAGAGTTAAATGGAAGTGAACAACACCTGTCTTAGGCTCTCCCAGACCAGGTATTTTGGTCCTATCCCAATTAACAACACCATTTACTATTTATTACCATAGACTGCTTTTTACGTGAAAAACTAGCTCTCATGAAGGTTGTAATTTTAGAGTCCAGACAACCACACCCCCTATTTTAAAATATGCATGCCTTTGGTGTTTTTTCCTTTCTTTCTTTTTTTTAAATAAAATGGGCAGAGATATAGTTAGAATGTTTTCTGGTTTGATTTGGAGCTTCTGCATGTAATAAAGCCTGAAATGAGAAAACTAGTCATATCTATTATCAATAATGAGAATAGCAGGCTTCCTTAGATATCTTAGAGACTATATAATTGTTACAGCTCTATAAACTCTTTTAAACATTACAAACTGCACAATATATAAATCCATTTTATTTTTTGCCTAGAATGGTTCTTGATTGTCACTTGTGTGCATTACATCACACATTAATAATGTTACGACGAAAAAGAAGGGAGCACAGAGATGAAAAAAGGGCATTTATTTTCTTCTCACCGATCCTTTCCCCAAAAAAAGTGCATCACAGATTGTACAGTACCCCAAGTTCATGTCTGTGACATGTCTTATACAACCATTTGACATTTAAAGTCACTCAGGACAGAGGGCTGCTTGAGAGCAGAAGGTGCGCAGGCATGTCAAAGTCATGTATAAAAATCAGCTTGACTGAGGTGAGGCTTTGGGAATTGTTGTTCCTTTTCAGTAAGAGGTGGTAGTCAGCTGTCATTTAACCCTTGTCCACAACAGCAAGCTCTGAAAGCATAAAATACATTTAAATATCTACAGTAAAAACTGGGTTTTTGAAAATATTATGATGCATATTGGGGTTAATGAAATAGTAAAGGAATTTTTTTTTACCATTAATTAAAAAAAAAACAAAAACGAGGCTGCATGAGTTCAAGTTTATGCCTTCACAAGGGCAGCGAACTCTGGAAAAGGGAAAAAACAGCAACAATAAGTGAAATGAACTGTGAACTTGGTGTATTGGAAAGGCATTAAACAGTTTTATAAAGCTATCTGAACACACAATATAGAGCAAAGCATTAGTCGCAATGCCTTAACACAGAGCATTATTCTAAACAGATACTATATAACTATAGGGACCCTGGATTAAAAAAGTTCAATTTTTCCTTCAAATGTTTACAAAATAGCTACTGAACACAGAATAATTTCTATAAACAAGCAGCATATCTATAGTCTGTATCTCTCAGAGGTTTGTCTTTCGAAGATTTGTCTTATTAAAGGATAATGCCTTTCATGGAAGATCTCCAAGCTTTTTAAGAATTAGTATTGTTTAAATACCATCAACTCCAATTTTGCCATCACCATCACTGTCACCAGCTGCAAGGAAGGCCTTGGTCTCAGCATCAGTCAGAGCTCTGGCACTAGCAGAGAAGTTCTGCAGGAACAGTCTGAAGGAAACAGGTAAAGTTTACAATGGATATTATGGGATAATTTAAGCTGGATGAAAATTTTCCCAGTTTCTTGTCAGCACCTGCACCAGGAAATTGGTGCTGTATGTATTTTTTTTTTTCTTTTCGAAAAACCATGCTCAAAACCTCGGAAAATCCCTCAGATAGCATAAAAACAGTACAGAAGGTGATTCTGTGTTAGATGCTGTGATTGTGGGATTGGTTTAGTTTGAAATAGATATATTTTCTAAAGATTTTTGTAACTGTTGTTCAGAGTTTAAAACATGTTAAATGTACATGAACATGTAAAAGACTACGCTTTTGGGCTTCGACAGTCACCTCATTTCTCTAGTTAAGAAAAAATGCGTGATGCATTTAGGTTTAAAAAAACAAACAAACAAACAAGCAAACAAACAAACAAAAACGGGAATTTTTTTTTTATCCGGCCTAATCTATGAAAATCAAAGAGACTGGATTCTTACTTCAGCTCATCCTCCTCAATGAATCCACTCTTGTCCTGATCAATGACAGCAAAAGCCTTCTTTACATCATCACTGGACTTTCCACTCAGTCCAACCTTGCTGAAGAAGGCCTTGTAGTTGAAAGAGTCAGCAGCTGGAGAGCAAATAGCAATCAAAAAGTAGAACAATCAATTATGGTTTTAAAAACCCAACACTCACTCACATACTAACTAATTTGCCAAACAGCTTAATCATTTTAGGGTGGTGGAGGCAACACTTGGCAAAGGCGGGGTACACTAGACCCACTACAGCTGGACCCAATCACTGTTGCGAGTAGTTTGTTGTCAGAACATATGCAAGTAAATCTGAGAGAATTTAGCTTGTCTAGGATGTTCCGAAGAACAACTTCCCTACATGAAATGAAAGTATACTTCATGTCTGAGCCATGGTAAGATGTAAAACCCTTAATAGCTCATCAGATAATGGGGTTATATTCTTGGAATGATGGAGAAAATCGACAGTTCTTGACAATACCTTGGCAAGCCTGCAGGGCTGCAGTGATGTCAGCATCACTCAGGAGACCAGAAAATGCCATTTTTTCTTTAAAGA
>JAQMYF010000021.1:26659179-26669739 GCA_030014195.1 Neosilurus mollespiculum
GCCCTCGCCCAGAGTCAGCTGAGATGGGCACCAGCCTCCCCGCGACCCTAATTAGGATTAAGCGGTTCAGAAAATGACTGACTGACTGACATAACTATTTCCCCCTGCTTGCACTCCCCATATCTGTGCTGAAGGCATTTTTTAAATAATGATAGTTCTGCACATCTATAGTTCTACGCTCTCACTTGCCCCAAGATGGCAATGTTTACTACTATCTTTGAGCCCACTGTTGGGGTCACTGACACTTCGTACAGGAGTAAGCAAATAGTTTCAGAAAGACATTGTGGCTGATTTCATTTCCAAGAAATATCACTGTATTACATGTTTATGTAATATACCTGGTAAATGAATTAATTTAAACCTTTAATCCTCATACTAAGTGCAACCTATCTGAACAAAAACAGAATGGCAGAATGCATTCTTTGAGGAGGGTGAGAGTTGGTCAATAATATTTGTATAATTATTTTATTTATTTATTTATTATTTTTAGATATTTGGAAATGTCTAAAATACAGCATGTCAACATTTAATCTCATGTTGACCGACGAAAATAAGCCCTGTAAAAGTAATTCCCAGGAAGAACTCACTAGTGTAGCAACACCAGCCTCATGTATGTACCACATACATGCACAATGTTACTCATCCATCTTGGATAATTATACACACATGTAAGTGATGCCTGTACAGTAATGTAACCAAGTGTGTACAGAGGAACGTAGCTTAGAGATCCTAGAGCTTAAATGTCTGTACATTCTTCACGCGCAGTTGCTCCATGCCATAGACAGCTTCAGGCTGCTTGAATATTTCTGTAACCTTTTGTTGTCTCTTGTGTAAAAATGACATGCTATGCAATATCAAGCTGTTCATGCAAGAAAATCAACAGGTCACAGTTGAAAACTAAATGCAAATTTATTTCGTTCTCAAAAGTGCAAAAGGCTTTTTATATTTGCACAGGTTAGGCTCTTTACATATACAGTAATTACATACCTAACAAGCAATAAATGAAAAACAAATAGTTTTTGAGACATTTTTTTTGCAGTGAAGGCTTCTTAGTTGACATAAATAAATACATATATAAAAAAATATATTTAAGTATTGGAGCCAGGGGCTCTACAAAAGCATAGAGACCTATTTCCCAAAAGAAAAAAGAAATGCAATCCGTGAGCGCTTAAACTTTCACAAGGGAAGCAAATTCTGTTGAGCAGAAAACAACAGAAACAAACAGTTAACAAAAATTACAGCACTTTGGGTCTATTGTCTTAAAATTTAAAGTTTCTTTATTAAGAACCAGCTTTAAATTCTATGTGAAAGGCACATTTGTATAAAATGTTAATAGCATTTAATTGTAGTTTTGCTCTGTCCATCAGTATAATGCATCAGTTCATTAAGTAGCATTAAGATTATGCCTACTGTAATTACACAAAGAATTTTAAAAGTTTGGGTAAGAACTAATACAAATTTGCTTTAAAAATATGCTAGGAATTTGGTAACATTTATAATAATTAACTATAAAAATAGTATCTAAACAACTCCTGGAGAAACTACACTCCTACAGAGGTACAGGAAGATGTACAGTGTAAGGTATAACTGTATATATGATATACATGTTTATAGCTATGAAAGCGTATTACAGTACATCTTTACTGTATTGATATTTTATATGTTAACAGGTTATTTTTATCTTATTAATTAAGTATGGTACGCAAACATCTGTAGTACCCTCATTAGGCAAAGTGCATATCTATGTATATATAACTGTATCTGTTTTCTATTGGCCAAAGCTATAAAGTTGGTTTTGCTATTACATGACGGTATAGGTTATCCATTATAGCGGTCTTCCATACGTTATTTTAAAACAAAATATTCTGAAACAATGTTCAAACTTTGTGAAGTCATCAATAAGTAATTCTTAGTATTTAGAAAAAATTCCCAAAATGCCCTGTTTTTTTGTAATGTCATGTATAATCTTTAATTTACTATGGTGACAGAATATTATGAAGCTAGTGTTGTTATTTAACATTTTAAGATTATGGGCTGGATTTTCAGAGTAACTTTATCAGTAATTTATTTGAAATTTATTTAAATACCTTCAACTCCAATTTTGCCATCACCATCACTGTCACCAGCTGCAAGGAAGGCCTTGGTCTCAGCATCAGTCAGAGCTCTGGCACCAGCAGAGAAGTTCTGGAGGAACAGTCTGAAGAAAAGGGAGCAGGGTTATACAGACAGAACAAACATAATTATCTATGAAATGTATTTGCACTGGAAAAAAAACAGTAATTGATTTTCACATTGAACAAATGTCTGATTCTTACTTCAGCTCATCCTCCTCAATAAAGCCACTCTTGTCCTGATCAATCACATAGAAGGCCTTCTTAATATCTTCAGCAGATTTTCCTGACAGGCCAGTATTTGCGAAGAAGGTCTTGTAGTTGAAGCTATCAGGAGCTATAAAAAGTGGACAAAAAAATTCACTTTGCCTTTTTCTCTCTCCTATTTTTGCTACTACCAGATTGTCTACAACACTACTAGGAAAATCATACATGTTTGTATATGAATGTTTTACTTTGGTGTTTTCATATGGCTTCTATCATGAAGGATTACTATTACATCTCTTGGATGACTAAAAAAAGGCATCAGAGTCTTTGCCAAAAGGCTCCATTTAAAAGTGTAAAAGATTAATTAGAGAAACCTTTAAAAGTGGAGACATTAATCAGAAGCTTTCCCTGTCAGAAAAACATCCATTTAAAGCCCAGTTGGAACCAAACCACTCTTGACTATAAAGAACTTTAAAGAATTAAGAAATGATTTCCGGACGGCTTACCACTGCAGGCACTGAGGGCTGCAGCCACATCCTGATCCTTAAGAATTCCAGCGAAGGCCATTTTCAAATATCTGTGAATCAATAAAAATCAGGGACATAAATTTAAATGTCACATTTAAAAGCCATACACTTGACTTTTAGACTTTTAGCCATTGGATATCACATTGGCTGTCTTAAGCCTGCATAATAAAAAGCTCAGTGTTAAATTAACACCCAGAGTCTTCATGTGAGGCATGAACAGGAAGTTGTGCTGTACAGAAGTGGCAAAAACCTTGCTATACATCACTTCATCATCAATATGTCCTGAAGACCTATGAACTTTGTTGGATTAAATACAGATCTAGACATTTCAATTTATTTGTGCAGGCCTGATTCTTAAACCCGTCACCTGAAATTTCCTATCACAGCACAAATGAGTAAGCATTAAGCTAGCAATCTCATCCTCAGGCAGATAAAAAATCCTTGATGAAATAAAAGTTTTGAATAAAGAAGGCAGCCATGTCCCGCAGAAGTAGATCCGTTTGCATCCAACAGCAACTTCTTGCTCCTCTTTTCCTTATGTGTATTCCATGGTTGTAAAGATGGCAAGTGTGCAGTGATGGACCTCACCTTTATGCTGCTCTGTACAACAGATGTGGCAGATGGCTTTGGCCAAGAGTGCCTTGTCCTGCATTTATACCCTTGTCTCTAGCACTGTAACATACACCAAATGCTTAGGTTGGCAACAGTTTAGAAAAAAAAAATGTGTCCAGTGGTCATATAGGACTATTAATAGATTTTCAAAATGGGTAATGCACTAAGCTCTTTTGCGAAACACAATATTTTACCATAAGTAATAGCACACCATCCTGTTATTTAGCATAAAGCAAGAAGGGCTGATGTAATGTGTAATGGGTTTGTTATGGAGGCATCAGTTATTAATTTATTTAAATATTTTAATTTTAATTGTTCATTTATTTATATTGCTTTACCATTTAATGACATAAAATATATAACCAATGCTTTTATAAGTAGATATATTGAGTCTAACAAAACTGACTCAAAATAATGATGAATGTGAAACTGATAGATATAAATTTATATGTTAACCGTATATATATATTTAGCTCTACTTCGACGTATTAAGCACTGTTCCACGGAAAATCGACTCAAGATCTTATATATATATATATATTTCCATGTAAGACCATGTAATGTAATGACATACTAACATACTATCCATGTAATGACATACTAACATACTATAGTAATTAAATTAAACTAGTGTAATTTGGTTAATATAAAAAAGAAATTGTTTGCCTTCTAAAGTCACATATTTGATGTTTTCTAACCTAATAATTTATTATTTCCTTGTGTTACTGCTGGATGCTATAAATGTTAATGTGTCAGAAGATGTAAGTCATTCTTTTAGGAACAAGCATAAACAATAACTCCTAAATAGTCTACAGTGTTTCTGTCTGTAATTGAAGTTCTAGATGGTTCATATTACAGACATTCTCTCTTTCTAATTTCTCTATTAGATGGCAGTTCAAGGACTGAAATGGATCTGTCTCCAGAATGGTCAAGAGATATGAGAGAAATTCATTACTGCAGTCTAATCACTTCTCCCTGTGTGTGCCCGTGTGTTTGTGTGTGTGTGTGTGTGTGTGTGTGTGTTTGTGTGGGTGTTTGTGTGTGTGTCTTCACTCTCAAGGTAATTTTTTGAATGCACTATTCCAAGGTCAGGGATCAGGAAAAAATCTCTCCTGACTGTAGCTCATCACCAGGCATACAGCATTAGAAAAAGGATCCGTTTACAGAAACGTTTTTTTCATGTGTGACTGAAGACTTCAATGGCAATGACTCAAATAGGATTTGATGAAATCTTTATTTTATTACCATGTTATAGATTTTAAAAACACAATAGTTACATTGTAAAATATGCAGCACAGTACATGAACATTTCCTTTTATATTATTATTATTATTATTATTATTATTATTATTATTATTTGCTTATCAATACAACTTTATATAAGATTTGATATCAGTTTCCATTTTCACAGTAAACATTCAACAGTGTTTCTTTCATTGCTGGTTGGCAGATCTGGGCTCAAGAATCATTCACAAGAGCTGAGAATTCTGAGGGAAGCAAATGGTATTTTCACTTAAAATACATTTATAGGCCTTATAAAATATGTTTTTTTAAAACCTACCTTCCCAGCCAATCTTTCCATCCCCATCCATATCTCCAGCCACGAGGAAAGCCTTCATCTCAGTTGTAGTGAGAGTACGTGCCCCCTTTGAGAAATTCTGCAGAAATAATCTAGCGTGAAAGAAGAAAGTAATGTATATGAGAATGAGATGTCTGATTTCTACACTAGATGTTAAAATTAAGTTCATGATCAAGGTTCAGTCATGAAAAATCAAATATACTCAACTGTAGCTCATCTTGCTCGATAAATCCACTCTTGTCTTGGTCAAGCATTTTAAAAACCTTCTCTATCTCAGATGGAGATTTCTTTGATAGACCCAGAGTTGCAAAAAATGTCTTTGGGCTGAAGGAATCTTTTGCTGAAATATATATTATATATTAGAATATTTTTGAATTACAATATTCTAAAAGCTATGCCATCTATATTGTCTATGTATGTAAGTTTCTTGAAGTCTTAAGATAAAGGCATTAATACAGAAAACTGTACAAAAGGATCCAAGGCCATTAAAAAAAAACACGACAATATTGTCCTTACCTTTGCAAGCATTGATGGCAGAAGAAATATCAGAGGCAGCAAGAAAGTCCGTAAATGCCATCCCCAGTAAAGTAAGGAAAATTTCTGAAGCTCTGTCTATTCGATATATGGCAGGAAGAAGGGTTGTGCTTGTTAGTATATGTCAGAAACCACCAGTGCCTTTGTGTCAACTGCACCTGAACCCTTTACATCACCTGACCTGAAACGTCACTGAACAGCCCTAGAGACTAAATTTCCTTTAATAAACTGCTTTAAAAATGCATGGCGCTGCTGTCTTAGTTCATTGTTTGGTCAGTATGCAAAATGAAGTGACAGTCATTCAGTCCTAATGCTATCACATTATTTGCACTTCTGAGGAAAATGACCAAACCCAAAGATGCAAAACATGCTTTTTTTTGTAGCAGAGTTTCTCACTGGTTTATCTTATGAAACACAGTAGAGTGCATATAATAGATAGAGACCTCTACCTGTAGATGTCTGTCCTATCTGATGCATGAAGCTTGTTATTAGGCTTGTGATTGGCTGCATCAGTTGTGGCACCAAATAATGACTCTTTTAAGAAAAATTATATTTTGGGAAATTTTCAAAACCCAGTCATGTAAGTACCTTTTTCCAGCGGTCTCCCCAAAACAGTCCACTACAGCAATGAGCAACAACGGGCATTGATGAGCAATTTGGAGCACATGTGCTCTTGCTAATTTTCTGACCAGTGTTTTTTTTTTTTAGGTGAGTGTATACTATTGTAACATGGAAGCAATATACATAGATTTGAAATAAAGCAGTAAACACATGTTTGTTTTTCATTTGCGCATACATATTGTAGTAATTACTGGTTGCAATATTAAATTGATGAGTCAACAAAAGATATTCCTAAGGTGTTCTTTTTCATGAAAAAAATAAAACCATCCATCCATCAATCCATTATCTATACCACTTAAATCCCAGCTGACTTCAGGCCAGTCTACTTCAGAGAGTGGAGGTTCACTCACTCACTCATTTGTTGAACTGCTCAATCCTAAAATGGTCATGCGGAGGCTGAAGCCTTAACTGGGCTCAAGACGGGGTACTTTTCATAGTTAAGTAAACTATTCATAATTGTTCGAGAAATCAGCTGCTGTATTATCTAGTTTTGGATTATGTGGCAGTCCTTCTATGGTCATGCTAGGTATTTGAACTCTATGTGGTAATTATGATTTACTCACTCCCTCATTTCCCAAACCGATTAATCCTGTAGGGTCGCGGGGAGGGTGGAGCCTATCTTAGCCAACACTGGGCAAAGGCAGAGTACACCCTGAACAGCTCGTCAGACCATTGCTGGGCAACACACAACCATTCACACTCACGCCTTGGGGCAATTTGGAAGAGCCTGTTAGCCTAATGTGTCTTTGGTCTGTGGGAGGAAACCGAAGTTCTGACACATGCATGGGGAGAACATGAAAACTGATGAAAAGAGATAAACATTTCAGTCTCTTTTTCTTCGAGCTGCAGTGTATTCTTTGCCAAATATTGACCATGAATTTTAAATACCAGTATTTTTTTGTAATTTGTTTGTCATTTTCATTCACTTTTCATTAATAAAATGCTTAAAGTCACCTGTGAATTAAAAATTGTAATACAAATAAGAAAAAAGAAAGAAAAACCACCAGAATTACTAATTCCTCCTTTTGCCCAATTAGAGTATTACATGAGCACTTTATCTACTTTGTTCTATCTAATGTTATCAGCTATGAGATTCTCCTGGTTTGTCTTGTATAAATGTTAAACAGTATGTAAGTGGTATTGTCAGTGCTGAGTCTATATCGGGTTTACCGAGAGGTAATAAGACTTCCTACTTTCCTTTATCATCTTTTTATCTGCATGCTTCCATACATAGATGTTTGTGTTTTGGTTCATTCATTTAAAGCAGACTGCTCTACTCATAAACATCCTGTTATCGCTCTGTTGTCATAACTGGGTCTTTCCATAGACAAAAGATGATCTCATCACAGTGAGCAAAGGGTCTCTTTGTGGCAAAAGAGTGTGTAATTGTACATAAAGTGAGTTTGTTTGTTCTTTCCGAGACACATTTTCTTGTTGCATTCAAGCTGTGTTGGGCAATCTATCCCTTTTAAAGATCTTGAAAGGCTTCAGTCACTTTGAGTGAACTCCTGATGAGAGGAGGTTAATCATTTAATTCATATATCTTTCATATATCTTCATCCTATACCATTTTGTATCCGTTTGAGGCCCTAATGTCCTCATATGACGACATCATATTTTTTTCCCAACGATATTATATGTATGTCCTTGTAAGATCCTCATGTGAGAGCCATTGGGTGTTACTCTTTTCCCAAACTTCTTCTTGTTTAAAGACATTGATCAAGTTCAATAGTTATTGGGTGGTGAGGAACAGAAGCAGTGTGAAGAAATGAGAAGACACACAATATTAATTTTTGGGTCTCAGAAGGTTAACTCTTCTATTCTCATCTGAGCTTTGAGCTGTATTCCCAAGTGAAGCTAAGATATATCTTTGGATTCTTAATATTAATTACCTCTGTGTATGCATGCAGTACGAGTGTGTGTGTACATTTGCATGTGCAACAGGTTAAGGGGTTTCTCTTGTGTTCTGCTGTGACGTGAGCTCTGTTTCCTCCGCAGGCTCTTTTCCTCAGGATGGACGCTTGCATGCTGGTGTGTGCTGCCAGCTAGCAATGACAAAAACATCCTCCCAGCCTGCTACCTGCCCCTGTGGCCTTGTTCCTCTCCATACACATTCTCTTGTTTGCAGGAAGTCCAGGTTTCCTGTGTGACAGAGATTGGTGGGGGCTGGAGTCCCATATTCTGTCTTACACACATCATTCTGCATCTTTTGTTCTCCATTCAGTGCTCAAATTCACAGGTGGTTTCTGATCATGTGTTTCTGATCTCAGCTGCATGTGAGTATACACTGGGTTTATTCAGCATGATTGTGTCTTAAGGTGAGTTAAGAGTCTTACGATTATTACTGTGCCTGTAGGGATCTTATCTGTTAAAAAAAATGGTGAGGTTTCAGTTTGTTATTCCAACCTAACTAGAATATATCTATTTACTTTGTCTACAGTGCCCTATTTTGTAGTTTCTCTTTGCCTAAAATATATAAACCTGTGCGGATAAAATTTATAAAAGATTATTTATGCAGTGATGCAGTATTACTCTGTGTTAAAGTATGGTAACATTTTGGCCTTACTGTGACGTCTTTAGTTTATCAAAATAATAAAGATTATCTCTTGCATCATTTCCATGTTGCAATATTTGTATGAGGGTAGGCTGAAAAGTTCATAGGCTGACAACGGTGCAATGATGGAATTTGATGTGTATAATGTAATCTATTTTTCAACATAGTATCACCTGCGGTCTACACACTTCTTCCATCAGTGTTGCAGTGCTTGGATCCCCTTGATATAGAAGCTCTCATGTTTTATTGCTCTGGCATTACTCCTTCTTAGTCAGCCTATGAACTTTTCAGGCCACCATCGTAGGTTCTTGTTCACATGTGAAGTTTTGAAAACCTAGGACTAAACCCCATGTAAATACTCATAATAATGTTTACTCTGTAATCATATCATGATAATCTCTTGCTAATAACTGGCATGAAGCCAGTGGGTAACCCCATATTGAGGGAATGCTTGATATACCTGCAGTTCTGAAAGCTTTAGCTGAACTCACACATTTTTATTTATTTTATCCAAATAATTCATAATCTAATTAGGTCTTGCATGTTAGAATACTTGTATGATCCTATGTACAGCTGAAGTTTCAAAACCTTTTGTTTAAATATAAAAGTACATATATTGTATAACTTAAGTACGAATATACATATGGTCTGCCATTTTTTATAGATAGATTGATAGATGAGGCCTTTCTTTCTTTCTTTCTTTAATTCCTACTTTCTTTTTTTATTTATTTCTTTTATAACACAGATATACATGGGAGCTTTTGCTAAATGAAATGGTACAAATAATGATTAATGCACAGATATGTGAGTGTTGTGTTCAAATGACTGCATCCACTAATTCCCACACATGTTCCTGATACCTCTGGAGTGTTTTCTGTAATCCAACCACTAATCTTCTCTTGAAGAATCTACACTGTTTACACTGTACAGAACCTTTTGTTTACATTTGATAATTTAATGCCCATGTCATCAGATGATTTGACCAAGGCAGTCCTGCTTTGATGTTGTTGTACAAATCTTATTGAAAAAGTTCTGCTCATTAGAAAACAGTCTTTATGATTACGGTGATCTGAGACTGTGGTCCCAGCTCTGCCAGGTTCAGTTACATCTCTGGCTATTTCCAGCTAACCAGCTGTGATGGAAGCATGCCAGCAAGACTCTTGGGTTTAGCCAAGTCAGGGTCCTCAGTTTCATTTGTTTCTCAATTCTGTCATCCATCATTCAGCACTGGGTGTGTATACACCCTCTTACTTTTTATCAAAAAGAGATGAAATAAATAATGCATCTAAGCCCATATGCAATCGCTTCTGCTCTCATTTCCCTTACGGGTCTGAAACCAGATGCCCAGGAGCATTACACAAAGACACTGCTGATCTTTCTGTCAGCATGTTTGAGGATTTTACATGGCCGACACTGACATTGTGCTTTGGCAAGGGGCCAAAGGAGAACATTCATATGATGGGCTCAGACAGGGTTGACGCTGTTGTGTAATATCTTGCAGTAATATCTTGCCAGAGATGGTCAACCTCAGCTCATGGATCAGGTATCCTCTACCTCGGCAACTAATCTTTTGGCACTTTTACAGGAGGTAGAAGAGATGCCAGCAAGAGGGGCAATTTCATGTCATTCCACCTCATGTTGGTGTCTAAAATAGATGACTTTTTAAGTAAGTAGGCATTAAACAAGCATGGCATTCAAATAAAATTCTTAAGATGTCATACAAAATGTGGTGTTTACTCCATTACTTACAACATACATTTATACACACATATATACATATACATACATACATACATACATACATACATACATATA
>JAQMYF010000021.1:26685180-26699200 GCA_030014195.1 Neosilurus mollespiculum
GTGGAATCCTGATGATCTTGAGGGAACTGGGTGGAATCCTGATGATCTTGAGGGAACTGGGTGGAATCCTGATGATCTTGAGGGAACTGGGTGGAATCCTGATGATCATGACAAAAGTTTTGAGTGTCAAATACTTTTCTGCTGCAAGTATTACAATTTATTACGATTTGACCCCAATCATAATAGAACGTGGGTATTGTAGTAGAGTGTAACAAAGCGTAACAGAGCTTGATGTGGCATCATAGGGGATTTTAATGAACTTGGAAACCTGATTCCTTCAAGTTTCATCTCTTGGCTGTTTCCTTTTAATACCCCTATCGTGCTCCAATTGTGGCAGTCTTGCTTAAATCATGGTCATAAGTTGTGGAGCACCATGCATTTTTTCAAATCGTGGACATTGTGGGCCCAGTGTAAACCCAAGGTTAACAAAACAGTTTTCTGCAAAGTGCAACTGCACTCAGCACTGATGGCAGTGGCAGCACGTGTTGGGATGCCTGTCTGGCCACGTGAGCACGGACGCAGCAGCAAAAATCGAGCCCATGGCCTTAAGACATTTGCATAAGTATGGAGCTCTGCCATTAATGAGCTGAACATATATTATAAATTACCTGTTAACATTGGCAAATTATTACCATTAGTCATATACTAGCACAAATAAAGAAAAGGCCTCTAAAATGCTGAACTGTGAAATACTTACATGTGGACCAGTTGTTAGTCAGTCACATGACGTGTCTGTATGTGAAAACGAAGCCACACCCCATGTATGGGCAGAAACTGGAAATATGCAGGAAGAAACAACATTCATTCATTCTTTCATTCATTTGCCAAACCACTTAATCATACTAGGGCTGCCGGGGGGCTGGAGCCTATCTCAGCCGACTCTGGGTGAAGGAAGGGTACACAGTGAGCAGCTCACCAGTCCATCGCAGGGCAACGCACAGACAGCGATTCACACACACACTCACATCTAGAGGCAAAATAGAACAGTGAGTTCGCCTAAAGTGAATGTCTTTGGACTGTGGGAGGAAAACGGAGTACCCCAAGGAAACCCATGCAATCCAGGACACGAACCCAGGACCTTCTCGCATTGAGGTGGCTGTACCAACCACTGTGCCACTCTGTCGCCCAGAAACAGCAACACTGGGATTTAAAATGTTTAAATATTTTTTGTGCTTGTCTTTCACAAAAGTACAGTTTATTTAAACCTTTTCCAGGAACAACTGGTACGTGACTAACAACTGGTCCAGGTATACTCCTAAAGATAAACAAGTGATCCTTGAGGTCCAGTTAGGCACCTTAAATTACTTTTTTTAATGTATATAAACACAGTAATAGAGGAGTGTATCTACTTGATACTAATAACTCATCAATTTAAAACATAAAGGCTTTGCATCATGTGACATCCATAATAAATTAACATATATCAGTGAATAAGTTTTAAAAAAAATATTCATTAGAATTCTGTTTTTAAAAAAATTAAAAAGTCACCTGAAGAGATACACACTGCACACTCTCTTACACCTGAACTTGTCGAACTTGGGCAGGCCATGAGACACTCTACAAGTCACTACGAGTTTATATGCTACATCTAGAAAGCTGGAATTACCCATAAGTCTATTTTTTCTCACTTGGACACGGTTGATCACCAGTCGTGTTTCTTTCACCTCAGGGCCTGCACGGTGGTGTGGGGGATTTCAGCATGAAGTCTAAAGGAAAAGGCTCAAAGAGGAGTCAGCACTCATGGGCTGAGCAGGAGCATGTGTTAGACGTAGAGCCTGGATCCAGTGAACAGGAGGGATCTGAGGCCTCTCTCCCGCTAGGTGCGTCTTGGCGGGCATCAGGTATAGAAGGCCGTACCCGAACAAGAATGAGCACACGTCGTCGCCGATGCCAACACAGCAGTGCCAAGGAGCGTAACGTGCGCAGGCTGGAGAGCAACGAGCGAGAGCGGCAGAGAATGCACAAACTGAACAACGCTTTTCAGGCTCTGCGGGAGGCCATTCCGCACGTCCGAATGGACAAAAAGCTCTCCAAGATTGAGACTCTCACCCTGGCCAAGAACTACATCAAATCTTTGACTACCATCATCCTGGGCATGTCCGGTACCTGCCTGCCACATGTGGACACTCAGCAGCACCTGGAGGATGAAGGCCACAATGATCTGTCTAAGTACCTGGACCACATCCGCAGCTTCAGCCCCAACAGCTAACACCAGCTCTGGCTTCATTAGTATCTTGATTACTGGAAAGTGTTAGTGAGACTGCAGTTCACTGTGAAAGACACAGTGCTGCCACTGATGGACTCTGAGACTGAAGAGTTGGGCTCTGAAATGGCTTACAGAGGAAACAAAAGTCCAATTTGGGTTTGAAAGATTATTTTGTGTTAAATAGTCTTCAGTGCCGAGCTCTATCCATTCCCATTGTGCCATAATGATTATCATACAGGGACCAGTTGGAGGAAACAAGGACCTGCCTATTACAGAGAGTATAATGATATACATACAAAACTAAAACTCTTGCCCTCAAAGAAAGGGAATTATAGTAAGAGAAGAAAACTGAAAGGGATATTTAAAGTCACATTTATTGACAGGATGCATGACATGCATATATTAAGATTGGGAAGAGTTTTAATGTACCTAACAAATACAGGTATTTTGTTACACTATATATATATATATATATATATTTTATCATTCCATAAATTACAGGAGTTAAAAATCTCCAAAATCCTGTCACATGTATTTCCTTATGGAATGTGCTGCGAACTGTACAACCTGTTTCTTTTTTATTCACATACATCTGACCAGCAACAACACTCATGTTGTTAATTTGTGCCTCTGTATATTTAAATATTTAATTATTTTTTTTTATACTTATCCCCATATATAATGCCCTAAAGCCATGCTTTAAGAAAAAAAACACATCATACCATAACCATCATACAGTAGCACGAGCCTGAATGAAAATCTGAAAAATACAAATTCTTCAAGATCTCATTTGTGCTGCCTTTGGAACAATACAAGTCATCCTCCGTTATTCATTTTGATGAAACATACTGTATACTCTGACTTATAAGAGCATTAAGATTCCTGAGGAAAATAAACTTAAAACTATCATTGTCTAAATGCGAAGTATTGCACAAGTACTGATGACACCACTACAGTGAGCTTACAGATAACGGCCAACTGAATGTATGATCATTTATTTCCCTAGCAGCCAGCTGACACTTCTTCAAAAGCTTCTCAAGAACAGGATGTTACACCGGTTTTAATGTTCAGTGTTTAGTTGGAAAATAATCTGTTACCAGCAGTTAATGCACTCGTCCTTGTGTAACCCTGTCTCAGTTTTCTTTTGTTTTCTTGCTGGTAAAATGGCCTTGTCTGTAAGTGTGTGTGTGTGTGTGTGTGTGCTTTGTTTTGTGATGTCTTCAGTTGTAAAGTACTCTGTCGAGCCTACACCAAGCCTTGAACGCGCTGTATTATTTACTACTAAAACCCAATAAAGAAATGAAAAACAAAACCTAGACCAAAACACATGTAACCACAGTTAAATAAATAAATAAATAAATAAATAAATTTAAAAAACACAATTAAGACCTGCAATATAAAACAACTATGTAAAAAGTATATGTTGAAACATTTTTAGGATTATTTGAACCAGTGTGATGACATGGCAGCTCTTCCCTTTGCTATGAAGAAAGGATCCAATTAGATGTGTGAGTGGTGTGAGGTAAAGGTTAGAAAGACAATTAGAAGCTTATGAGCACGACTGTTGACACCACCACATGTTAGCTACATGGCTAGAAGGAAAGGGTGGGATGCTACACCAGGGCTGCAGCGTACAGAGAGGGACAGAGGAGCTTAGGTGGAAGGCAAAGGGTTGAGCTGCTAACATCCCACAGTGTTGCCGTTCATTTCTGGTGGCTTTGCGCAATTGTTCCCGCTGTTCGTCGGTGATGGCATGCGGATACGCGGGGCTTCCAAGGCATTACCTCTGACGGTGATATGGTCCCAACCACCCTGTGTTTTTAGAGATAGAAAATGAGTATCAGTCAGGCTTGGCAAATGAAATATCAATTTAAAAACTTTTAAAATGAAGCGCTGTACTACAGGCCTTCACTTAGGACAGACCCACCCCAATGCCGTAGTCCCATGACTGTCCTTTAGGCTCCAGGGGCTGCACCCCCAGCCTGCGGCAAACGGTCCCACAGCTCAGACTGTGGCTGCCCTGGACCTTATCAGCAATGATCCACACCTGAAAACAGCAACAACCAGCATTTTTAAATGATTAACCCTTTAGGACTGCTGTTTCTTATTATCAGTATGATTCAATATCCCACTAGAGGGAGTGCTAGTGTACCGAATATCAGCATGGCGGTGATTCAGACAGTTAGTCACCTCTGTGCTGATATTTAAAAATTATATTTTAATATGATACTTTGAATTTGACACTGCTTTTACAGTGATATTTTGGACACATTACGGCCAAACAAAAAAGTTCTTCAGTGTGTACTGTAGATGAGGTTTAGTTTGGAATTAGTTAATTAATGCAGGTACATGAATAACACAGTAATAGACAGGATGGTTATATTAAAAACGATGGTGCTAGTGATAGTGTTTTCCCCATGACATGAAAAATACATACCTTTACGTTTGTAAAATATTTTTAAATTAAAACACTCAATTCAGGGAACAAAATGTCAAATCAGACATAAGTTATTATAGAACAAACATTTAATCACCAGACTTGTATCACAAGTTAGCCAGTTATCCATCTTAGCTAATATCAGTACTGAACAAAACCTTGTTTTTACATTTTGTGGACAACTGACCTTTACACCCATATGTGGCTCTTCCCTAGTCCGTTGCCACAAAGTAGCACAAAACTGGCTTAAATATCTTCTTTCGCTGTAACATTAAAAGTTTCGGTGCTACTGAGTGTCCACATGTGGCATTAAAAGTTTCCATTTTGTCACAGTTTGAGCCAAGTGACATTAATATATTCTGATATCCTGGTGACCCAGTGACTCCTGTTTGGACTTTGGATCAGGACGACGATCACACATGAAGGGACAATATGGGCCCCTGGCATTTTGCAGGGTAATAACACTGGGTCGGGATTACGTTCTCTTATCATGCACTTTTAAAATATATACTACCAGACACTGCTTTTAATCATTAAATAAACACAAACCAGCCATTAGTCTGCATACCTGTTCTAGTGGCCCTACAGACACCTTGCGCACATTATTTGAAATATGCTCCCATGAGGAACCCTGAGGGTAACTGGGTGTCACACCATGTCGATACCACAAGTTTCCTGCAGATACAGATTAACATCTCAATATTACAGACAGTTACACAGCATTACTCAGTATTAATCCGTGGCATGAAAAGGAACGTAGGGCATAATGTGCACCTTAACAACACATTAACTTTACCATTTTCATCCACTGCATAGACTGATGTTCTACCCACTGACACCTGTTTAAGCTTCTGTGCAGCTGGAGAGGGTATGTGGTACCAGCAATCTCCTGTAGGCAGAGAAGGAGAGAGAAAGAGAGAGAATGACTTGCATTCACAAACAATGAAGGCCCTCCTCTGAAAGGATATTTTTAATTATCAAAATATTAAAAAACACATTGAATATTATGTAATACATTACACATTAAATCGAGACCCATAACAAAGTAGTGTCGGGTTGTTGTTTTTTTTTTAGACTGAGCTCTGAAACCAGAAACAAAATCATGTTTACTTTTGCCTGCCAAAACTATAACTGTCATAGACTTTCAATCTTTTACTCATCAATTCATTCCTTTTATAAATGGCTGGTCTTTCGTCCCTTGTTGAAACTAAAACATTTCCACGCAGCTGACAGTTTCACTTTTGATGTGCATCTCAACTTCAATGCAACTCTAATGCAGCTCCACTGACCGGCTCAGAAGGAACCGTCACTTTACCTTTAAAATGTAAACTAAGTGTTTAAGACTTAGTTAGGAGAGTTTAAAAGAGTAGTTATATTTGATACTTCATTACAGGCCTGCTGAATTTCCTTTTTCTCTTTCTCACACACACTCACACACACACACACACACACACACACACACACACACACAAATTCTACTATGATTATCAATGTCGAATCCAGGGCAGTGGTGGCTCAGGTTGTGGGCCACCAAGCTACCACTGTTGGGCCCTTGAGCAAGGCCCTTAACCCTCAGTTGCTCAGTTGTATAAAAATGACAAATGTAAGTCACAGTGGATGTAAATGTAAATGAATTCATTAGCTGCCAGATTAATCAAACAAGTGAAAAACTAAGCACTTTGGTGTATGGTTTGAATGGGAACTCTTACACTGATGCTAAAATGCAGCACTCCATTAAAAATGGTTAATGTCCTACAGGTCTACAATCAGTCATGTGATCAGAGCTACAATAGTCAATAAGAATGCTGAGTGAGTCACCTGCAGGGTTTTGGGATGAAACGGCTCCCCTGTAGAATGCTGAGCCATCTTTGGCAATAGCCCACACTTGATACACCCCTCCAATGGAGATGGACTTGAAAGGCTGGTCCGTTCCTACATGGAGCCATGATGTTCCCTAGAAGACCCAGAATATACAGTGCTACTGAAAAGGACTATATACTGGGTTTCAGAAGAATCAAATAAAACAGTAATATGTGCTTCAGGTTAAATCAATGATATCTTACAGCAGGTGTGAGTGAGGAAACCCCTAAACGGCAAAGCACATCTCCCTTATTGCTGATGGCCCACAAAGGCACCTGTTCCACTGTGGTATTTGGGCCACATGGTAAAATTGTAACATCACTCAGAGGAATGGGTGGGACTTCCTGCCATGGCCCAGTTGTAGTGAGTTTACACTTCCTGTACAAAGAAAATCAGATATGGTTAGATGTAAATGCACAGTGATGTATATTGCATAACTTTTTGTCCAGTCAAAGAACAGAAATATTCCAGCCACCACGGACTAATGTCAATTGGCCATACTCTCTGAACGTGATGGGTGGCTTCTCCGAATTCTAAACTGATGAGAACAGCAAAGGTAACACTGTCCTTCAGGAGTTTCAGCTGAATTATGATGTACAAATGTAACAGATTGAAAATATGCAGTGGGTGGATGCATGTATTAACTCTTACCATCCCTAAATGGGTAACTGGTATACAATAGCGGGTAAGAATTGGCAAAAAGCAATACTAGGGGTCACTGGTTAAAAACAAAACATTCATTTAATGATAGAATCAGGATTGGTTTCATGTATTGCGTTCTCTCTCCAGTGATTTTGTAGCCTTCCCAGCACAAACTGTTTATCCACCCCTGATGAACTGGTCTCTCATTACAGCGATGGACTTCATAGCTTTTAAACACCATGGCTCCTTTAAAAACCTCGACTGTTTCCTTCACCCATTCCACCCCGTGATTTATTTATTTACCTGAAATACACTAAATTAAGGCAAAAGACTATTGTTTAGAATGCCTCTACAAGAAAACTGGACATAGAAATGTACAATAACCAGGTCTCTCTCTCTCTCTCTATCTTAACATTATACAGAAGTCTAATCAGTTCAGATGAAGGGAACGCAGGAGCCCTGTTTTCAATGGTTATCAACATACTACTCCGCCCAGCTCTCTTCTTCACCATCTGTTCTCAACTGTTTATTTTAAATCTAATGACATTTTTCAAGACTGAAGTTAACAAGGTTCACCAGCACCTGACTCCTTTCAAATCAGCTGCAATTACTCCTATACTTAAGAAACCTGAAACACTCAATCATTTGCCAAACTGCTTTATACTCTTGGAGTCTCAGGGAGGCTGGAGCCTATATCAGCCAACACTGGGCATCATTACAGGAACCTCCTTCAATTTGAACATCACTATTGTCCTTCAGGAACTCCACTGGCTTTTACTTAAATACCACATTAACTTTAAGATTTTGCTCCTCACTTTTATGGTCATCTATAATCTACCACCTCCATACCACTCTAAGCTTCTAAACATTAACACTCTCAGGTCTTCCTCTTCTATTCACTTCACTGTGCCATACACCCATCTGATCACCATGGGGTCTAGAGCCTTCAGCTGCTCTGCGCCCCACCTCTGGAACTCCCTCCCTCCAGACATCCATAACATTGGCTCTCATACAACAATCAAATCATCTTAAAACACATCTCTCTAATCTGGTGTATTCCTTTTGATTTGCTCTTTTCTATGATTATTTCTGAATGTTTAATGTATTACAATGGACAGGGCTCTATTTTCAGCAGGTATTTTAACAAATGTTTTTAATCTTATAATATTACATAGAATAGTAGAAATAATACATCCACACAGATAAGGACTGAAAGTTAATAATACCTGGCCCAACGCCTCCGACGTACAAAGTCCTTCAAGGTTTTATGACCATGGAATGACCTGACAAAACAAATATTGGTAACAAAAACAGTTTGTGCCACTTTAGAGATCACATTACGCAGCATAGATGTAAAACAGCATAATGAATATTTGCAAACATACGCCGGAAAATCAGCTGCATACTGCCAACCCTCTCTGTCTGTTCCTCCGGGAACACCATAGTCGATGGCCCAGTCAGACACCTGCCAATCAAACACACATTCTACCATATAAGAAATAAAGAGCTCAAAGCTTTCTCAAACAAATGCTAGAAAAATTAATTATTAGATTTTAAGTATAGAAAAGTAATAGATAGTGAGGAAAATCACAAACCCATGTCCAGTGAGGAGAGGGGGGTTTAGTGCTGGATTTGGTACACTCTTGGAGGCCTGATGCATCACTCCACATGTAGCGATCTGTAGGGAGCCCCCTGCAGGACACACATAAGAACTATAGCAAACGCACACACTATTACACTATTACATCACCAACGGTCCAGGATGTGACATGTACCTGTTCGTGTAGCCAGTCACAGGGTTCCATCGCTGGTTCTCAAAAATATACACACTCTTCACATCAGTCTGTGTGTAAATGTTATCCGTGCTGCTGGCAAGGCCTGGATATGAAAGAAAAAGTTATTTGTTGAACAGATTGGTCTCTGGTTTGTCAGGATGCACCAAAAGGAAGAACTTAAACAAGAATAAACAAAGAAGCTCATTTACCTTGAAAGAAGCCTCCCCCGTAGCCACCTGTATGAACCCACGCTGTGTGGTCGTAGCCAATCCCCCACACCACTCCTAGACTACTACACTCCACTGTCCTCAGGTGTCCTCCAACTTGGCGCCAGAACCTGCCCAATAATCAAACTGCCTGATTAGGCCTTGAAACAATAATAACTGTCATGCGATCATATGTGACCCACTTACACTGCTCAGCCATATCATTATGACTAGGCAGCCCCATATTCAACAAGCTGGAATCCACTGTGTGTTGACACCTTTCTATCATAGCCAGCATTAGCAGTTTCAGTAGTTTGTACTACAGCAGCTCTTCTATGGGATCACAGCAGATGTACCCACCTTCACTCCCCACGTGTCAGGTACTCATGACACTCCTGCCTATTCTCTGGCTGACTTTCTCTGGACCACCTTTGATAGCTACTTACCAGTGCATACCAGGAACACCCTACCAGACCTGCCATTTTGCAAATGACCCTGTCATTTCCTTAAAATGTTCTTATTTTTTATTTTTTTGTAAACACTGATTTAATAGTTGATCTTCAAAGCCTAGAACCAATTAAACTATGGAATTCTGGACTGTGGATATCTGGAGTTATTCTCTGCCTTTAATAATGTTCTATTAAAGCACAGAACAGAAAGTGTTCTTTCTGTCAAACTGCAAAAAGATTTTTCTCATGGCCCTGACTGCTGCTGTACTTTTTTTAATCCATTATCTGACTTGTGCATGTCAGGACTTGGGCAATCTGTCTCATTTGTGTTAAAAGCTCTTTGATTTTTGCTCATGGTAAAAAAATTACATGTTAATCCCCATTTTGTGGTCAGTATACTGATATGTAGTTGTTAAAACAAAAATACAAAATAAAAAATATTTTGTGCCGAACATTTGCACAAAAATCCTACAGTACTGTTAATCTTGGTTAGAATAAAATATAGTGTTAACACAAAATGAGAGAGTGTTGTCACATAGGGCTGGTAGATATACTGATAAATTATCATAAATTAATAAGTGATATCATATCATATTAATCACTCATATAATCAGTCAACTGAATATCATGAGTACTGCAACTTGGCAGAAATATCAACTTTCCTCCAGATATGAATGGGCAGCTGAAATATTTTTTTTACACAAATACATCAACTAGTCTTATAATGTAGCATGATATGTAGAACTAGCTTCATAGGCCTCTTATACTGTGTGTTTTTACCACAGGTGGTAAAAAATTGGGTTTATTAACCAAAAGTTGTACGTGGCAAAAAAATAAAGCTAAAGCAAATGATGTAGAGTTAAAAGTATTGTGAAAATTTCAGAAAATATTGTTATAAAATATTGTTATAAAATAATATTAAAGCCCTATTGTCATTTATCAAAAATCATTACTAATGCATTTGTTGACAACTCTAAATAATAAAGGGTGTCAATAATTTTGCATTGTGACTTTAAGCCTTCTCCAAACACAGGTTACCTAATAATCATAACCATGCAGTGCAGCAGGAAAAGTTAGATGATGGTGAAACAGAAAGACAGCTCACATTTGGTCACAGGGTGTTGGGTAAGGAGAAGCCTCCAGCCCTTCTGTGGGCTCACTGACAAAAATGTCTCCTTTGCAGGTAACAGACCAGATTGCCTGTTTAGAAGGTGGACCCTGGATGCCACGGGAATCACAGCAGGATAAACTGAGTAAGGCCAGCTGGAGAAAAAAAGGCAAACAGTATTACTAAAAAAATCAGCAACATGATAAACACGGTGTGCTGCCTGTGGTATGCCTGTATAAACCGTCACTAAACAAGAAGCCACATGTCAGGGATTATGTAAAGCTTTGTCACAGTGACACGTGAGAGGTGTTAAGCATTCAGACAAAAGAACATCACCAACTGAATTCATTTATTGGACTAATTAACAGGGAGTAAAATTAAAAGCAGCGTTTATAAGCACAGTCTTTTCTTACCCAGTCATACATCTCCAGCTCAGTGCCAGCTGCTAGGCGGATGGGCCACCTCTGCTTAGTCCTCTCTGGTGTATAAATAGCAAACGTGTGCTTGGAGTCGTTCAGCACCGGTACTAGGATGGTGACTTCATTAATAAATGCATGTAGGTACTGGAGGGAGAAGCAAGACAGAGGTTCTGGTTCTAAACACTACAATACTGCTACTGTTTCTTAACTAGGCTGTGTGCTGCAGTATTATTTGTGGCTATTCGAACACTGAAAATTGATATTCAATCCAAATTTTCTCCAGGTTGTGGAGGTGAGACGACTGAAACACCTCCAGCGCTGTATACTCACAGTAATACATAGTAAGACCCATAATTTGACTGAAAACTGTGCTAGTGCTATTTTTTTGGTTACATGTTATTCACATGAGTATTAAGGAGCAATGGCTGCCCTCAGATTCATGTAGAGATCACCTTCTTTTCATCATTAAAGGTATAGTAGATGAACAGGATGCCATCTTTGTTGCCCTCAGCTCCTGAGAATTGCTCCAGTGCAAACTGCACATCCAGCCACTTGTGAGGCTTCCAGTCCCTCCACCACTGCATGGAGCCCTTTTTCACCCAAATAGACTGAAGGAGGCGAAAAAAAGGAGAAGAGAACAAGATTGAAAGATAATGCAAACACAGAACACACTCAGATTTTCAGGTCGATTCACTGTGAGCAGCACCTGTTCAATGGCCTGTTCATAATGTTTAAAGTTTTCCATCTCTCTCTTTGTCCTCTCGCTGAGCTGTTCAAAGATCTGCTTGCGCCAGGCTGCCGTCTGCGTAGGTGTGATGGAGAGAGACATGGCCTGCATAGAGGAGGCCAGACCTGCATACAGAGGATGTACAAACATCACTCTGTCAAAATTTAACTGACACCTACATACCTATTCATTTTCTTTGACTTTATGCAGCAACAATATATATTAAAGGAGAACTAAGAGCTTTTTTAATCTGGTAGCTTCTGATCAATTAGGGTCCACCTGTTCATTTAGGGTTTACTGCTGAAAGATTACCAGCTGTGACACTCTCCAGGTTAAGAGGGAAGACACATGAACAGGCAGGCTTTTCACTCAGTTTATTTTCAATTAACACCATTCGTTTCACTATTTAATCTCCATGAAGAAATCAATGTTTGTCCCATGATCCAGTTTTGAAAAATCCAAAATCAGAACACAGAAATGTGTTCAAATGGCTTACAAAGGTAATGCCAGAAATTC
Source organism: Neosilurus mollespiculum (assembly GCA_030014195.1). Classification (NCBI taxonomy): domain Eukaryota; kingdom Metazoa; phylum Chordata; class Actinopteri; order Siluriformes; family Plotosidae; genus Neosilurus; species Neosilurus mollespiculum. The sequence continues at coordinate 26,697,526 of JAQMYF010000021.1, forward strand.
ATTTGTTACTTTGGAAACACGAGTGCATGTCTGTAAGGATCCTTTTCATGATCTCAGACATTTAAAATATCACTGCGAGTCTATGGTGAAAACAAGTGCTTTACTTTGTCTTGTCCAACATATGGACCTTCATGTATAAAAGCCCATATCTCACATAACTATTAAGCGATTTTCATCAACTATGACTTAAAATAACCCTCTGATGGTACTGAATAATGTGTACTAGCAGCAGTATTGGAAAGAAATTTCTTCTAATCTTTACAGCTTCTTAAATATAAACATTCCCATTTTTCCTGGACAAAAGTCTTGTCGCAAAGACGTGATTTCACTTTCAAGACTATATTTAATTACAGAACAATAATCAAATGGCCTTTTTATAACTAAATATATAATATTGTAGCAAATGTAACATCATATTGAAAAATTAAAAGCATCACTCCAGGTCAGTAGTGTCTCTGCAAACATGGCCATGATTGTACCAGACTCCCAGGTGCTTGTCATGATGAATAATTATCATATTAAAACACTTTTAAGATGTTCAAATTAAAAATAATACAAATTTGTAAAGTGCTACTAAAAATTCTTGAGGCCCAAGACACTTGTAATCCATTTTTAATACACAGGTAATCTATTTTAGAGGACAGCTCCTTCGTCAAATGGTCAGAAAACAGTCTGTTATGAACCCTATGGTGAGAAATCTGAGCCTCCTGTAGGTTTGAAACATAAAGGGAAGCAATAATCTGTTGATATTTGCCTCTGGTAATGTTACCACCCATCTTACATAGCTTTATGATACCCATGTAGTGGAGGTGACCTTAAACCATGATGTTTCACTTTTATATATGACTGGCTCTTCGGTGAGCTCTGGGTCCAGCAGTTTTCTAGATGGTCGAATTAATAATTCATGTCAAATATAATTTTTTTCTCCATGTTTCTGCTAATAACAGTTTCCACGTGTCCGGGCCTTGGTAAGCACATCATGGTGTTCTAGCTGTGTCTTGTACAGGACCTGTGTGGTGTATGGTGTATGGTGACCATTGCAAGAAATAATATGATGTAGAGTTGATGCTGAAGCAGACATTGCTAGCTATGAGTCCTAATGGAGCTTTTGAGGGAGTCATCAGGAGGCGAACTACAACTTTTGTACAGCCAGTTGTTTTGTGGATAGTTTTCCTTGCATGACCGAGCTTATATCTGTTTACCAAGGGTGTCTGAAATTTCAAACTACTGAAGCTTCCTACAGTTTTTGCAAAAAGATTTTATACATTTCCTGAAAGCTGCTTTAATACGTGTATTTTATGTATAATTAATTAATCAAGCACTTTTCATTATTTTATTTTTTTTTAATTTTACTAAATACTTTAACGCAGAATTTGATGTTACATGAATAAGACTTTTGTCCAGCGTAGAATGGATATGTTCATCTTTTATTAGCTGTAAAAAGTATAAATAAATGTACAATTTCCTGTTACTTTAACAAAACAATCCGTATACTTGTAGGATTAATCTAAGTCATAGTTGATGAAAATCGGTTAATAGGTTGGTGAGCTATGGGCCATGTGCGACAAGACTTTTGTCAATGACTGTGTGTGTGTATATATATATATTCAATTCAATTCAGTTTTATTTGTATAGCGCTTTTTACAATTGACATTGTCACAAAGCAGCTTTACAT
>JAQMYF010000021.1:26742244-26753352 GCA_030014195.1 Neosilurus mollespiculum
TGTGCTTGCGTGGGTTTCCTCCGGGTACTCCGGTTTCCTCCCACAGTCCAAAAAAAAAACATGCACAGTAGGCTAATCGGCTGTTCCAAATCACCCCTGGGTGTGAGTGTGAGTATGGTTGTATGACTGTTGGCCCTGTGATGGCCTGGCGAGCTGTCCAGGGTGTACCCCGCCCCCGTCCAGAGTCAATACAATACAAATTGTATGATGTACTGCACTATTTGATTACTGGATGATTTATGTGACTATTGTGTGAGAAGTTTATTCACTGAAGTGTGTAAGATTATTTTATTATTTTATGTAGTGTCCATTCCACTCTGTACGAGTATTGCTTGACTGTCCTTAAACACAGAATACTGGAACTAAATGTCGGACCTTGAAAGAAAAGAAAATGGCAGTATTAAGCGAAGGGAGGCACCAAGCTTTCAAGGTCAGCTCGGGACATGTTGAGACTCGGGACATGTTGAGACATGTCGAGACTTGTTAAGACATGTTGAGGTATGAGGTCATGAGGGACCAATCAGAATCAAGAGCTAGAGAATGATAGACCAGTCAGAGTGGAATGGGCACTATATAAGCCAATTGCAGAGCTGGTTCAAGGTCCGAGATTTTTTTTTGGTGAGTTCTTCTGTGTGATTGATTGTATGCTTTTATTTTCCTAAAGGCTAAATAAACACCTGAAAAATGGATTTGAATCTCTTGCATTGTGAACTGGACACTTTTCGCCATGACAAGACCTAAGTGTGTGTGGGTTGGCATGGAATGAACCAGATTTTATTTAAGGGTAAAGAATGTAGGTACTGTATGCTGATATGTTTCCTGAAACAATATATTAGCTTATCCACATGAAAATAATGTAACTTTTATACATGCTATCCTGAAGATGCTACTGAAGATACATTAAATATTAAAATGTATATTTATATATATATTTCATTTTTTTTGATTGTTTACAACACTATTCAATATTTTCTGTAATCACAATCCCTCAAGAGCTGTTTCTACAGAAAGATAAAAATGCTATCACCACCATGCCTCACACATGAGGTTCTGTGATTTAAATCATAATTGTGTCTCATTTCCTTTTTATTTTAACCTCTATATATCACTCTGGTACATATTCTGCACATAACAAATTTCAGTGAGCAATACACAGTTTTCAATTGCAAAGTTGACTGTAGAGACCTTCTAGACCACAAATTAATGATATTAATAAAGGATGCTTGTATACAAGCAAAGAATAATCATTTCTATGGGTGAACAATTTATGGATAAACTGCCAACCTCTCAGCAATGGTGCATCCGTGTAGTGCATTGCCTTACTATGTAGTTTCACGCAAGTACTCTTGAAATAAAGGGGCTAGTCTTCATTTTCATTGTCAAACAAACATGTAAGAACCCTTAGGCGGAACAAAAACAAATCAACAACACGGTGATATTTAAAATAAATGACACACCCTCCAATGACTACCATTTCCTGAGGTCTCTTCTATATATTTATCCTGGTACTAAAAGCACCTTATTGGCATACACTGCCTGTTCAGTAAAATTATTTTGTGATACCCAAAAGGTGTGAAATGAGGATGCTTGATGACAAATTATCCAAGAAAACACATTACATAGGGTTTCTAAACCAGAGAAAAAAAAAGAGGAGAATGTTTAAAACATTCTCCTCTCTTATATCTTAAGGAAAATATGCTGTTCAGAGACAGTAATTGCAAAAGATGGTGTGAATGCTGGAGGAACCATTAAGACTGTAGATGTGAAAAGCAGAAATGTAGGACTGAGACATCACATGAGCACCTTAATTGGACAGAGTGTCCAACTGAGTAGCCTACACTAAACAGACACCTTTTAAAGTTTCAATCAAATGCTCTAACTTCAGTACAGGAGGGCTAAGAATCAGTTCTGAGACATCTGATTTAACCATTTCTTTAACAGGTTAACATGACATCACATGAAAATTGAACTATGGTGGACTATGGTCCTTGGTAATTATAATTATGTTAAATCCACTGCTGTAAATAGAATATAAGAATAGAATAGCATAATACGTAATTGATCCTTGACAGAAAATTACTTTGTTACAGTACCAGCACCCACCAACAACAAATATAAATTCAATTAAAATAAAAAAAGGGTAAAAAGAGCCATACAATACATACTTTTATATATTTTCCCACAGTTTCTGTAGACACGGTGTTCCACAGTACTTAAATCTTTCTTATTTTCCATGACTGTCTTTGGAGGAATCTTTTGTACGATCATTTTGTGAATTGATTAAACCCCATATTTGTTCAAGTGGAATTAAGTCTGGAGTCTTGGCCAGTCCAGCCCATCATTTCCAGTCCAGCCCGTCATCTCTAGATTGCTGTTTCTCGTTCAAATAATCTCTAAATGATTTAAATAAATGTTTGGGATTGTTGTCTTCCTGATCTATAAATCCATAGCCCAGAAAATCTGCACTTCTCTGAATCGCAACAGATGCCCTAATAAATTTGTAAACACATCAGAGATTAGAAATGCAGTACGTTGTGAATGGACTACAACCCTGTCAGAATTTCAGGGTATCTAGCCACTAATAAAACAAAATCCACAGAGCTTTTTAATAGAATTTGTTCCTTTCCTGTCCAATTGAATGTTCCAGGGGCTCTTACAGACCTCTATGCTTTTGGATCTGGAGTAATGGATTGCCACAATGACGATTAATCATGCAGCGCCATTTGCAAAAAAACAAGAGTGGCGAGAGTGATGAGAGAATTACATGGTGCAGCTATGACGTACTGAAAGGGAGAGAGAGCACTTCTCAAATCCATTCCTACTTCTCCAAAAATAATTTCAACTTTAGTGTTCGTGACTTTAATATTCTTTATTTGTCATGTGCGCAGTAAGACTGTATGTAGTGAAATGCACCCGAATACTCTCCTGAGACTCTCCAATAAGTTTTACAATGAAAAAACAACAACAACAACAAAAAAAACCCTTAAATGTTAAAAAGTTGCAACATCACTGGGTTCAGCTCAACCTGAAAGCAGAATTGAGTGTGCAGGTTCCAGTTAAGAGATAAGGGAAACTGTCTGTTAAAATTTTCTATTAATAACTACGTTAAATAGATAGCCTAACTCTCTTTCAGAAACAGAGGGATGAGTCATGAGGGAGATCAGAGCTCTCTGAGGCAGATGGAAGGAGAGTTGAAGGGGGGACTTAGGAGGTGGAAGTGTGGGGTGGTCAGGCTCTCGGAGGCAAATGTTTGCTGCTGCACTTTATTCAACACTTGAGAGAATTCACACTGTCTGGCAGTCGTTCGAGCTGTCTGCCAGGGACTCCAGGGTCAAACACTGGGCTTGAGGTTGGCAGCAAATTACGCTAGAACTCAGACATTCTGCAGGTGGCCATGAATCAAAGCCAGGCCATTACACCCTCAAACCGTGACACCAAATCCAAATCAATATGCAACCAAAAGATGATTTTTCCCCTTTTTTATTTTTATTTTTTAAAGATTTAAATAACACAGGGTGCACCATGGTTATTTGTGCAGCAAGAGTACCTCACTCATACATCAGTGGCAAGCTGAGATGAAATGCAATTATTAAAATGTGCTATTATATTAATGCACGCTAATAAATCACAGGCTGGTGCTGAAAGACCTGCCATTTTCACCCCCAAATGAATGTAGCTGCTTAGTCACTGCCAACCAACAACCAGGACAATCTGTACAAAACAGTCTGATTGCAATATAGCAAACCAGCAACAGTGAATCATCCACATTACGACATAATCAGCCTGTTCCACATCATGCCTGGCCTACAGATGCTGACCAAGACACTTACCCAGCTCTCTGGAGACTGGTGACACAGCAGCATTCTCTCCAATCTTCGACACGGCATCGAAATACGTCGTTCCAGCAAGTGTCATTGCTGCAAGATTGAACTGTGTGTTTACTGATGCTCAGCTCTGTATGCTGTATCATTAGCTTATGCACCAAAATAAACCCTTACAGGTCCGCACAGAAAACCCTACATAAATCGTAGTGAGATATTTACCTGTTACTGATTTCTCATAGTTCTTCCCCAGGTTTACAAGGTTGCGCAGTCCGGGGTTGAACTGCTCCATCACATTCTGGAGAAGAAGACAGTACATAAAGCAGAGTCAAAGATACCCGTTGTTTAAGAGTCTAATAAGTGCTGGAACTGATAACAAAAACATAAAAAGGACACAAACCATCCACAATATAACATCCTACCAAAGAACAAACCAAAGAGTATAAGCTATCATCCTAAAGTAAACAGCATGGGACTGTTTGTCAACAACTTGTTTTTGAATATACTCTGCCCTGCCCCCAAAAAAGCTGCACACTAATATTTTATTGGACCTCCTTTAGCCTTGATTACAGCATGTAACTGCTGCGGCATTGTTTCGACAAGCTTAAGCAACATCACAATATTTATTTCGATCCAGGGTTTGGTTAATTTTTCCCCAACATCTTGAAATGATGACCGGAAAACTGAACCACTTCATAAAGACTTCTTCAGCACCCCCCAAAGACTTTCAATAGGGTTAAGATCAGGACCCTGTGGTATCAGTTCGTGTGTAAAAAATTATTCCGTGATGATATCCGTGCCATCAGGAAAGAAAATTTAATGGTTAGAATCTGCTCTTTAAGCACATTCAGGTCATCAACTGACTTCATTATATTGCCACATAATGTTGCTGAGCCTCGACCTGACCAACTGAAACATTACATGCTTGTAAACAAGGTTAAAGGTGGTCCAACAAAATATAAATTAATATAATTAATAAGTGTGTAACTTTTTTTGGCCAGGAAGTATAGTTTATAATTAGACATTAGCCATTTTGTGTATTTTTTATTTTTATGAACGTTAATCATTTGTTTGTAACTTAATGTATGTCCTTTTATCTTTTGATGGAATGAAAACATAAGGCAAAACAAAACTCTGGGTTCATGAGTGTGTTAATCACCAAATCTTTTATTGTGCACTGAGAAGACCCTGACCAATCTCAGGCACGCTTGAATACTTGTGGCAGTGGTGGCTTATAGTTAAGGGGATGGGTTTCTGATCCAAAGGTCCAATCCACACTGTCAGCGCTGTTGGGCCCTTGAGCAAGGCCCTTAAGCCTCAATTGCTCAGTTGTATAAAGAAAATTATAACTGTAATTCGCTCTGGATAAGAGCATGTGCTAAATAATGTAAATGTTGCGTACGATATTTTGATTAATTGCAGGCATTTTTGGCAATGCAATACATATCATGTCACATATGCCTGGGACTCACTAATTCCCAAGTTCTGAGTATTCATCCAAGGATATATTTGAGAGAGTGCGAAACCACAATAAAAACAGTCAAAAAATGCCCTGAATTGACACATGATGTGTCCAGAAAACCATCTCAATCCCTGAGCAAATGTCCAGAGCAGTGCTGATATATATATATATATATATATATATCGATTTTACCAAACTGTGAAGGTCAAATAAGTAGATCTATTCAACTCATCAGAGATGTTAATGTTCCCCCTAATTTTGTAAAATAGCTCATTCTGCTGTGTTTTCATGACTTGAGCTTCTTCTGCACCCACTGAAATTGATTTTCTCATATATAGAAGGTTTCTAGCTATTAGTTCATCACATGAGCCAAACTTGCTTGCTTGCTTGCTTGCCAGCCAGCCAGCCAGCCAGCTAAATAAATAAATAAACAAACAAACAAAAGACACATAAAAGAAATATATATTGTGGCTAAACACGCACAAAGAAGCTAAATTACTGAATTAAATGGAGTTTAAGTTTAATTCAGTTTTGTTTATATATTGCACGTTGTTTTGTCTGTGTGTGTGTGTGTGTGTGTGTGCGTGTGTGTGCGTGTGTGTGTGTGTGTGTGTGTGTGTGTGCATTTGCATGTGGAGCCTGCTAGAAAGTACAGGTACAACAGGCACTAATGTAACAGTGCACTAGTGTAGCAGTAGAGTTGAACTGTATATGATGTGCCAGTGGAGGTGATGAATATTTTATGGAGCCCTCATAAACCAAACCCTAAATACACTGATAACATGTTCTAAATATAGCATCACACCACATATGGTTAATCATTGATACGTTTTAATTCTGGGATGTTGTCTTAATGAAGAACAAAGTCCTGTGATTCAGGTAAATAGCTGAAAAGTTCCATTTTCAGTTCCCATGGCACACACCCATGCCCAAACAATGAGGAGACAGGTATGCATGCGCGCGCACGCGCACGCGCACACAGCACAACAGATCCGACTGGTTTCAACTCCAGAAACCCAAAGAGAAGGGGGGGGGTGTCAACTCTTCAAATTCCACAGTGGGGCAGGAAACACAAGGAATAGGAAAAATACTTGTTTCCGTGAAAGAACGACGACAGCAGACTTTAGGTCCATTTCAGCCAAAATAATAACAATAATAATAATAATTATTATTATTATTATTGTTAATAAAGTTATTATTACAACTGCACCTGATTCTGCGTCTCATCTCTGGCAGTCAGTATACCTCATGGAAAAAAAAAAAACTTCCTAAATTCCCAAAGCAGGAAATTCCTTGTAACTCTGGATATTTACCTTGTAGGTGCTCTCGGTGAGCTTGTTCACGTCGTCCGGGTCTCGAGACATTTCGGCCACACGCTCTTTCCCAACCCTGGAGGAGGAAAGTGACTGCGAAACAACTCACTCCGCTCGAACTTCGCAGCGGATTTTCTCTAACAAGTCCCAAATTCGCAGGTGAGCCGCAACTTGGTGTAACGTGTCCCTCCAGGTGGTACAACACACGTGTCTCCAAAGTCGCCACTTGGCCGTAAAGCGGCACGAGCTTTTCCCCTCGCGCGCGGAGACGCCGGCGAAGACTGAGCGCGAGCGGAGCAGCAGCAGCTCCTACAGCCGTGTCACAGGTCGCGTGTGAAGAGGTAGGGTCCGTGACGTCATCCGCCGCTTTTCCTGATGAATGAACTGGAAGGATGAGGAGTAGGCAGCTCACTCAGATACGCAGCTCACTCGTTTTACCGTAAACACCGCTCCAGGGCTCGCAACATAAGGGATTTCGGGTCTTTTTTCCAGTTTAACGCATTAAAGACTCCCCGACCTCCCAAGCAGAATTTTTCCGTTCTCCTGGTCAAGTTGGTTCTTCCCCAGGGTCCTTCCGCCCCCCTCTTTCACAGCACCACTAAAATGATTTATTATAGACATCTAATTGCATTGCTATATTCTTTATTTTCAAAATCTAACCCTGAATAATATTATATTTAAAGAGTTCATAACCTTATTACTTATATTGCAGCCACGTTGCATGACATTTGATCAGATAACGTGTAAAAACATATTTATAATAAATAAAGATCAAAGTAATATCAAGAGCACAATCAATTGCATCCCCCCCACACCAGAGTCGCAAGTAAATTGTGGTGTTTATTTGTATTTGCCGCCACCTAATGGCCATTCATTGGATTGCACATGTAGTAATGCACTGCTACACAACTGTGTTAGTGGTCAGTTTATTCAACCATTTGCTGAACTGTTTAATCCTGTTGGGGTCGTGGGGAGGCTGGTGCCTATCTCAGGCACCCCGAACAGCTTGCCAGTCCATTTCAGGGTCAACACACACATGCACACACAACCATTCACAGTCACACTCACACCAGGGGCAATTTTTGATTTTTGTTTTTGATTTCAATATATTATATTAAACCCACAAGGGAAATTTGGCTCTGTATTTAACCCATCCAAAGTGAGTACACACACACACACACACACACACACACACACACACATTAGCAGTGAGCACACACTCAGAGCACTGGGCAGAAGGGAGCAGTTGAGAATTGGGTGACTTGCTCAGGGGCACTTCAGCTGTGAAGGTGAAGGAAGGGGAAGGTGCTGTTCACAAGTTATCTCAGAGGCATTTGTTGACATGCTTCAGCTCACAGCTTGTTCAAAATCCATTTTCCAGAATTTGTTCACTGGCCAGCAAAAAAAAAAAGGAAAAAAAAGGACAGCTTATTCATTGGAACCTTTTTTTTCAAGGGCCATGTCTGAGACATTACAGATGGAGAAGCAAAACTCTATTCCTAAGAGGGTCCAGAAAAAAAGAAAACTAAAAAAAAGAAAGAAAACCTAGAATCTAGAGCGGCCCTTTACAGCTGGTTACTGGAGAGAGAGCGCTCGTGGTACACCCCAAACAGCTCACCACACTCACACCTAGGGGCAATCTGGAACAGCCATTTTGCCTAATGTGCATGTCATTGGACTGTGGAAAGAAACTAGAGTACCCAGAAGAAACCTACTCAAATATGCAAACTCCACACAGAAACCAAGACTTGAACCCAGGACCTTCTTGCTGTGAGGTGGACTTGCTAACCTCTACTCCACTGTACCGCCGTAAGTTAGTTTGAGATTAGTTATTTACAAATATAGTTATAATTAATTTAACATGGAATAAGTGAATATAAATAACATAATTATTACATAACATAACATAACATAATTTATTTGGATTGTTAAGTACTGCAAATTAGGGAACACCATGTAACAGGAATAAATTCCTGTTATTATTATTATTATTATTATTATTGTTATTATTATTATTATTATTACTATTATTATTATTATACTCATCATCATCATTATAATTGCTGTTGTTGTTAATAATACTGCTCTTGTTTGAAGAATGGCTGGTGCATATTAAACTGGAGATAATGTATTGTCTCTCTAAACCTCCTTCAGCAGCTGAAGGCCCCTACAGGATGCCCCAGAGTTTTGTGCAGCCGCTTGAACAAGTTTCTTAATGCAACTCACAGAGCAGCTTAATTGAGTTACAGTCAGGTGACTGATCAGCCATTAAATTTCCGCATGACACTGTGTTCCTTGTCTATAAATATCTTGTTGATTTTTGCTTATTTTTGCTATACTGTATTAATCCCACAAGGGAAATTATTGCCTCTGCATTTAACCCATCCAAAGTGAGCACGCACACTCACGTAAACAGTGAGCACACACACTTGGAGCACTGGGCTGCCACACACATTGGGGCACCCGGAGAGCAGTTGGGGGTGAGGCGCCTTGATCACACTCACACCAGGGGCAATTTTGGATTTTTGTTTTTGATTTCAGTATATTATATTAATCCCACAAGGGAAATTTGGCTCTGTATTTAACCCATCCAAAGTGAGTACACACACACACACACACACACACACACACACACACACACACACATTGTTTTGTCGTGTGCTGGGGAAAATTAAAGGGTGTGGGTAAGTTATGAGTTGATGTTGCTTCATCATCTACTTTAGTAAATAAGACAATAATGAAAATGTCCCTGACCTGTGGACCTCAAATCTCCTTTTAAACATCTTCCTGGAGTTTATGATTATACATTCATTAAGACAGAACTGCACCATAATAATTCCTTTTGTCTCAGTTGATTTTTGCCTTGTGTCCTCTTGAGTACGCCTCCTGTCTTCATCACTGTCTCAGCATGTCAGCCCCAGCATGAAACTTTAAAGTATACAGCATGAATAGATTCTCAAGATAACGTTGAAAGTTGCTGTAGATGATTAACCGAACAGTTTTTACCAAGGCAGGTACATAAATATTTGCACATGGAAAGTTGTTATTTTAGCTGCCAGTATATTGGAGTTGAATTTGAGAGTAGGTAAGAGGCATGTAAATGAACCATTGCTGACTTTCATAGAGAGTAGGCTGCATTGCCGTCAGCGTGTTTCTGCCCTGTGATGGCCTGGCGAGCTGTCCAGGGTGTACTTTGCCCTCGCCCGGAGTCAACTCAGATGGGCGCCAACCTCCCAGTTACCCTATTTAGGATTAAGTGGTTCAGAAAATTAATGATGAATGTATATCCTTTAATTTCAGGATGTTTATATCAATACAGCACTTTTATATGTGCCCTTCTTTTAAGGGACCAAATGTAATTGGACAAACTAACACAATAAGCTGTAATAGTTGGTTGCAAATCTTCTGCCATCAAGTCTGGAGCCTGAAGCGTGAAGTCTGGAGCTTATAGAGATCACAGATGGTGGGTTTCTTCCTTGAAGAGGCTCTGGCAGGCCTATACTGCGACTGTCTTCAGTCCCTACTTGTTCTTGTGCCTTCAGCTTTGTGTTCAATAGTTGAAGTACAGCTCAAAGCAAATGAGTAGGCATATATCCCTTCAAAATTCATTCAAAATTCATAACAAGAAGATATTTCTAAGAATACAATAAACAGCAATAGGTAAGTGAACTATGTAGGAAATGATGCACAAATAGTAAAACTTTAGGAATTAAAAACTATTAACACTTTAAGATTTCACCTTATTAGGTATTGAAAAGTATACTATAATATAAAGTATGATTATTATACTTGAGGTAGCAGCAGTTATGTACTACCATAGCAATGCCAGATGATGATGGAATTCACAGTGTGTGTGTGTGTGTGTGTGTGTGTGTGTGGTGTGTGTGGTGTGTTGTGTGTGGTGCAATACTTTTTTGAGGGTTACTTCTTTTAAAGAGAGTAACCCTCAAAAAAGTTTTGCAATTTCTACATAGTTCATTAGATTTTTGGTGTAAGTTTTCACTTTGACATCCATCCATTATTTGTACCTCTTATCCGTCATGACCGCCGGAGAGACTGCAGCCAATCCCAGCTGTCTTCAGGTGAGAGGTTGTCAGTCAGAAGGGCTAACACAGAGACAAACAACCAGTCACATTCACACCCATGGTTCAGTTTAGATTAGCCAGTTGACCAAATGTGCATATCTTTGGACTGTAGAAGGGAACCAGAGAACCCACAGAAAACCCACACAAGCATGAGGAGAACATGCAAACTTCACAAAGAAAAAGCATAGCCAAAATTTCAACCTCCAACTTTCTAGTTGAGCTAACAGTGCCCCTGTAGACTCTGTGCCCCTGTACCCTCCTCATTATATCATGTCATGTCATTTTCTGAACCGCTTATTCCTAATTAGGGTCACGGGGAGGCTGGCTCCCATCTCAGCCGACTCAGGGCAAGGGCAGAGTACACCCCGGACAGCTCGCCAGGCCATCGCAGGGCAGAAACACGCTGACGGCTATGCAGTCTACTCTT
>JAQMYF010000021.1:26765154-26811012 GCA_030014195.1 Neosilurus mollespiculum
GCTGGCGCCCATCTCAGCCGACTCTGGGCGAGGGCAGAGTACACCCTGGACAGCTCGCCAGGCCATCGCAGGGCGCAGTGAAAACATGATAACTCTTTTGTCATAACAAGTATTTATGATTGTCAACTGTAATACTTGAGTCAACATACACTGCACTGCACCTTTCATTAGTATTTGATTGATTGATTTTTTTCAAATAATAATTTTAAGCGAAGTGATTTTTCTATAAAACACAAGTTTTAAAATGATCTGCACTCCTGCACATATTTGGACCTTCTTCCATTCCTCCATGTAGAATTTCTTTGTATTATTAAAGCTGGTGCAGCAGGTAGTATTCCTGGTCCCCAGTTTCATCCTTGATGTCTGTGTCAAACAGGCCTTCCAGGGTTTATTCCTTAATACCCTTACCTTTAACCCTCAACTCCTAAGCAGTTGATGGTTAAGGGTCTTGCTCAAGAGCCCACCAGTGTCAGCTTGGTGAACCCCTGACCTTCGGATCAGTAACCTAGAACCCTAACCACCACTGCCCTTGTTTGACTCTACAATGAAAGATCCCAAAACACTGGGCTCGTTTTTGGGCTCCTCTGCTTCACTAGGCTTCATTCCAATTTCTAACCATTTTAAATATTACATTTATCTCCTTAAGAAACAGCACATGGTTTAAGTGAATGAGTGTCGGAGGTCATATAAAACACTTTTATTTAGCCCAGACACTCGTGATACAAGACGTATTAAAAAATCAAGTGTAAACAGCTTCGAGGATGTATGCACATGCATTCTTTCAAGTATTTCTGCAACATGTTGGCTTCATATTAGCTCAGTGGTTAGCACTGTTGCCTCACAGCAAGAAGGTTCTGGGTTTGAATCTCAGTCAAGGTAAAAGTATTCTCTGTGAAGTATAAATGTTCTCCCAGTGTTTTTATGGGTTTTCTCCAGGTAATCCAGTGTCCTTCCACAATCCAAAAACATGCACATTAAGTCACCTGGCTACTCCAAATTGACTATAGTCATGCATATAAGTGTGAATGGTTGGTTGTGTCTGTGTTTACCCTGTATATAGATACCTCACAGAAGTACTTCGATCTACTTAGAGTTTTTCTGCAACATCAGTTGCCTTACAACGGGGATTAATTTCAACAATACACTGGACATCTGAAGACACCTGTCAGAGGGTCCAGGATGACCTGAGCGTGATGCTGTTGACGCCTTTCCATTGCTTGTGAATCATTCTGTTGACTGTGGCGAGAGGAATCCCAAGGTTTTATGCAGTCTGATGCTGGCTACCCTCAGATTGAACCACAATACACTATCTTTAAAAATCAGACTCCTGGTTTTTGTGGCATAACTAGATGCTATAAACAATTTATACGGTATTCTGTAATCTAAAAAAAAAAAAATTTATATATGAAGAAGATTGATCAGACAAGTTTTATAGACTGAACTCTATAATGAGGGGTGTCTGTTTACTTTTAATATGTCTCTGTAGACCTTTTCAGGGGTACCCTGCCACTTGCCTAAAGTCCGCTGGGATTGGCTCCAGCTTCCCCATGACCCTGATCGGGGATGGCTGGAGGTTTGCTGTTATTGTTACCTGTTCCTGGCCCAGAATGAGGACCCCATCAGGTTTAATGGGGTGCCATGGGGCCAAGTTCTCTCCTGAGCCCAGTTTTTGACCATCCTGGTAAGTCTCCCACACACCATCTCTGGTAGTCCAGGTAATGCAGACGTGATGCCATCTTCCATCATTCAATGACAGAGGTAACTGTGCCACCTCCATAAGGATGGAAGGGTGAGAAAATTTGTAAGGGTGTGAATGTGAATAAAGACCAATTTATATGGTATTATGTAAATGTTCTTTTCAGATATACATATTTTTAAAATATATTGCGGCTAAAGATATTTGTAACCAATGGAAACTGAAATGCTCTCACAGAAATAGCTTGAATACAATTATAGTTACCTTGTCATTGATGAGTAGCTCTATGGGATTGTTGCCCCATTCTATCAGGACAATCTCATTTGCTTGCCCGCGGACACCATAAGAAAAAGGGGTCCCAATGCCAGGGCTGGCTCCGGATTTGAGCCACATGCAAACAGTAAAGGCATACATTTCGGGAAGGCTCTTTTTCACTCGGCCAAAAAGGTAGTTTGTGCGCAGGGGTAGGGAGAGTTTAAAATCCTCAGGAGACTTGAATCCTGTACCTGCTGGCAGAGAGTGTGAATTAGTAATGGGCCACCTCGGGTGGGAAACAGAGATCTCTGTATAACAGCAAAATAGGCCTTAACTCTTCCCAATGCTGTAGACTTCTACTTTAATATCAAATACCCGTTCATCACTGCATTAAAAACTTAAACGCTGATGCAGTGGGAAATCTGAGGGGGAATAAACCTGATAAGCATTAAGTAAGGTATATAAATGGGTGTGAATACCTTTCTCCAAGTCAGAGATTCTGTTAATGAGCGTGCTTATGGTGTTTTCTGTTCGCTGACGATGAACGGATGTCTCGTTGTACAGCTGTGACCTCTCTTCCTCCAGCTCACTGACTTTTTGCAGCAGCTGGCTCTTTAGATCGCCCAGTCTACGTTGCAGCAGATCTCGCAGCTCACTTGGGAAAGGTGCTCCAGAGACGTCGGCTCGCATCTGCTGTTGCTGTGAACAAGAAAACCAAACGATATTCATAACAATTTTATAACAAAGATACATTCAAAATGGTATGCATACAGGAAGATCAAGTTGCACCCACAGTACATTATAACTTCATCAAGTGTGAGCACAAAAGGTAACAAACAGATTCAGAGATCTATTTAAGACTGTACTCTTTTGTTTTGACAAAGAGTATACCATAATTATTTTGAATAACGACACTGAATTCATACCAAAGTAATGCTCTGATCATTTGCTGCACACTTGCCTCAAAAAAAGTGGAATACTAATATTTTTGGGGTTTAACAGGGGTGTCTGAGTTGAAGCAAAAGTTTTATAAGAATCATATGAATTAGTTAAGCTGAACAGAGTAAAACTACAACTAAACGAGAATTACTTTCATTCACCATGTTATTCACTTATTATCCAGGTAGGAGGGGGAGGGAGGGAGACTAATTAATTGACACTCTTCACTTATTAGAGTGGTGTCAGGGTTACATAGGGTAAGAGATATAGATAGAACACGATGGGGGATAATCCCAGTTAATCTTCACTGCCTACACTTAATTACTGAAATTAAAAAGCTCTTAGAGTAAACAAGATTGACAGCACAAATTTATAGAAGAGGTTATAACGTCAGTACATATAGTTATCATCAAGTGTTGTGGGACTACTCTTCCAACATATAACTAGTGTGTGTGTGTGTGTGTGTGTGTGTGTGTGTGTGTGTGTTTTGTCCAGGCATTTATCATGTTGTGGGGACCTACATTTTACAGTCACATTATGGGGACATTTTTTCCTTGCTAGGATAAAATGCAAGCATCCACAATGTAAAACATTCTATTTTGATATTGTAAGGCGGAGACATGTTTTAAAGGGTAAAGCAGTGGTTAGGTTTAGGGTTAGGGTAAGTCTCCAGGAAATTAATGTAAGTCTATATATATTGTCCCCTGAAGTTATGCATGTGTGTGTGTGTGTGTGTGTGTGTGTGTGTGTGTGTGTGTGTGTGTGTGTGTGTGTGTTTTACCTGTATAATAACAGTGCGATTGATTTCATTTGATCTGGATGGAATCAGTCACCCCTGACATTCCAGTACATAATGTATAAACTTGTGCTTAAAAGCAGAAGCAGTCCTTCTCACCTCCAGGTTTAGGAGCCTGTCCTTCAGACTCTGCATGGTCTTCGCCAGGGTGTCCAGAGTTTCGCTTGGATCTCTCGGGACATCATCCATCGTGTCTTGACTATTTCTCCAGGATGAAGACTCTTCCGAAGTGGTTTCACATTGGGACAGTTTGGATGTGAGCTCTTTGATTGCCCCCAGCTGATGGGTTATTGTCTCTTGTTGCTGGAGGACAGTTTCCCGGAGCTGCACCACAGTCTTCCTCAAGCTTTCACCCTGAACAGTCTGAACGAACTCCGCCTGCACGGGACAGCTCGGATCTTTATCCACGGGGATCACGGTGCACAGAAAGCGCTTCTCCTCCTGCTGCTGCTGCTGCTGCTCGGGGACTGATCTCACACAGGGGATGCTCAGGACGCACATCAGCAAAACGGACACAAGCCTCATTTTCGGAGGTTATAATAACAATAACAATGATGATGATGATGCTGATGGACAACTCAGAAAAAACGGGTTCAACTGTTCTGTGTTGTCTTTTGAGTCACTTTCTCACTAAACACCGCTTCATTTGTCATGTCGGTGAGTTTCCACGTGGTATGATCCCCCTCTCAGTCCTGCACTCACACTGAAACGGCCAGATTAAAGCCTCCACTCCTCTTCCCCTCCCGACAGGTTCATCGTATTTACGTCACTAGGAATGCGCGTGAAATCATAAACCAATGAAAATAACCCCTCACTCACTCACTCACTCACTCTGACGCACCTGACCCTACTACAGTCGCAAGGAGGCTGAAGTCTATCTCAGCCAACACTGGGCGAAGGCGGGGTACTCCCTGAAAAGCCAACACACACACACACACACAACCATTCACGCTCACACTCACATCTAGGGGCAATTTGGAACAGTCATTTAGCCCAATGTGCATGTCTTTGGAGTGTGGGAGGAAACTGGAGCACCCGGAGAAAATCCATGCAAACACGGGAGAACATGTAGCTCCACACAGAAGCATCCGTGCCCGGGACTCGAACCCAGGACCTTCTTGCTGTGAGGTGGACGCGACAACCACTACACCCAAAATAACCAGTTAGAATCTAAACAATGCTGAACACAAACACACAGCCACACAAAGCTGTCAGTTTAGCTAATGAGCAGCATGACCCACATAATATATACCAGAACAAAGAATTTATTGAGTTTAGTGAGTTAATTTAAAGAATTTAGTGAGAGTGATAGACCCATATTTGGTCAAAATTTCATGGAAATCTGTCCAGTAGTTTTTGTGGTCAAAGTCACACACAGGGTAACAGACATTACAGACACACACAACCGATTTCATAAGATCCTCCCTTGGTGGTGGTACATACGTAAAACGCTACTGTACTACTGGAATCATTTCATTGAAAGTAACCAAATAAAAGATATTTACAAAAAACATATAAACAACAACCTGACATCTACCCATCTAAAGAACGGTTATGCCTTCTGCATGTTCTGTCAGTGTAGTCGATTTTAAAAAAGAGAGAGACTAGCTAACCTTCATTCATTCATTCATTCATTTTCTGAACCGCTTATTCCTAATTAGGGTTGCGGGGAGGCTGGTGCCCATCTCAGCCGCCTCTGGGCGAGGGCGGGGTACACCCTGGACAGCTCGCCAGGCCATCGCAGGGCGCTAACCTTCATAAGATCTTTTAATAAGCTCATTCCGGCTATACATTATTGTAGCTGGTGTTAACTGTCATGATTTATTCCCTCACAACCTCAAAGTGGTTTGCTAGTTAGAATATGAGTCAACAAGCTAGCCTAAATATCAAAATTAGCAGCAAATAGTGGAAAGAAGTCTCCACTGAGCAGTTAAGCTAACTCTCTAGTATATAATGACATATTTATATGTATATATAGATGCATACATGGATGCATAAACTGTGCTGTAAGCAGCAGAGTGACCCCGACTCGGCCCTCTGCAGCGGCCACTGCAGTGAAAGGTGATTCCAGTCTACGTTCCAGCACTGCTGAGCTATCAAAATTCTCATACCTTTAACACCAGGCTCAGTATATTAGACACATAAAGGACAAAATACAAGGCTCAGCTATTGAGTTTAAGCATTGAACTTCAAAATAATTGTCAACGGGTTACTCACACCAAAAGATGCTTATCAGCCCATACCAGAAAATACGAGAGATTCTAATATAAACAAAGTAATGTTACATAATGCTGGCCATCAACAGAGCACAAGCATGGCAAAGAATTACTTTTTAAAAAGGTCAAGCCTTCTAATCTCATTGTCAGCATAAAACTTCTGACCACTGACGTCTGCAGTATTACAGTGTAACAGTCAGGGCAGTCCTCAACTGAACTTTTTTGTAGCCATGGCAGCAATTGAACATACACTAAATAAATCAGAACCTACAATCTGACACTTTTTGATGTTGATGTTGTGACGGACTGGCGCGGGTTCCAGAAGTGCTCGGAACAATCCAGGTCAGGCAAAAGAAGTTGGTTTAGTATTTTATTACAAATGAGACAATGAATATAGCAGTTAACAATAAACTAAATAAGTTAGCTGGAGGAGAGGCAGTCGTAGGCCGACAGAAGAAGACAACTCATGGTCTGAAAAGTCTTGGGTCTCATGGCAATATCCTTGGTGGAAAGTTCACGGTTGTCCAGGTTTGTGTGTAGTCTGTTCAACAACTACAGAATATTCTTTATACTTATATAGCTAATGTAACTATCGGTGACATCATCACCGCCACACAATATTACCATGGGTACAGGAAGTACCTGTTACGTCACAATAGACACTGTAAAACAATTACTGTAAAAGTTATAGTAACTTACTGGCAGCAGAGTTGCCAATAAATTACCGTAATTTTTACAGTAAGAAATTCTTTACCATAAATATATACGCTACAGTAAATTAATATAATTTCCACAGTATGAAAAAGCTTACTGTAAATAAGCAAAAATAAATTACTGTATTTTTAATGGTAACGGATATCTTACTGCAAACTTGGCAACAGTAAATTACTGGAATTTGTACATTGCTTTTTTAAAATGTATTTATTTATTTACAGCATTTGGTAGGCATTCTTATGCAGAGCGACTTACAATTATCTTCTTTTTTTTATACAACTGAGCAATTGAGGGTTAAGGGCCTTGCTCAAGGGCCAACAGTGGTGATAGTAGGGACTGAACAGCTGACCTTCGGATCAGTAACTTTCATAAATTGGAAACCTTAGTTCTTATGTGCCATGCTGCTGCAGGGTATAATGTAATAATTATTATACAGCATATAATGACCACCTGATATAAAGGACATTCAAAGTAATAAAAATGCTATTTTATATATAAATAAGTTCTACCTCACCCAGCGCAGCGCTACAATGAGTTTAATAGAAAGATACCATTAACCTACGCGTAGGCCTACTGCAAAGTTTTTCACTGCCAATGCTAGCCAATATTTTTATAATGTTAGATCCAGTCAGTTTGTGCACTTGCAGAAATAACAGCCATGTAGAAGCTATTTGAGTATTTATGTTGACTATTCTGGCCCTTGTTTAATACAATTTACTGAGTGATTAACATGTGGTTGCACTCACTTGGCGATCTGTGAAAATCTATTACAGTATCAATGCAGACAAAGCAGTGTGTGGGAAGTTGCAGATACTTTGTGCCAAAGAAAATTCCCGGCATGCAATGTAGTTATGTTTACTTACTGTAGAACATTCATATGGTATATTACTGTAGCAAATCATGTATATTACCGTAAGAACTACGGCAATCAGTTACAGTGTACAAATGTAGGTTCATGGCTTAAGAATGTGCATTTTTAAAATATTTTTTGAATTAAATACAATGTTATCAAAAGTTGTTCGGGAGAAATAATAGGCATGATCAATTGAACTTATTTGCTGTTGTTATACCAATGATATTTACATGAATTGGGAAATCCAGTTGACAAGGGATCATCACTTTTGCTAGGGATTTCACTGTATTATATGTGTGACCAATCACATACAAGGGATCAGTAAAAATATCTTACCTGGAAATCTGAGCAGTCAGTTCCCAATCCTCCATTAGTATTGAGCTCTAAAAGGAACACTCTCACCCACTCACTCATTTGCTGACCCACTTAATCCTATTAGGGTAGGCTAGAGCCTATCTCAGCCGACTCTGGGCAAAGGTGGGGCACAGCTTGAACAGCTCACCAAAACACAGGTGAGCAGGGCCAAAACACACACAACCATTCATTCTTATATTCACACCTAAGAGCACTGTGGAACAGCCAGTTAGGCTAATGTGCATGTATTTGGACTGTGGGAGGAAACTAGAGTACCTGGTATCTGGAGGAAACCCACTCAAGCACAGGGAGAACATGCAAACTCCACATAAAAACACCTTTGCTGAGCCCAGGACTTGAACCCTGGACCTTTTTGCTGTGAGGCGGAAGTGCATGCCACCGCCATGCCACCTTCTAAAAAGGAACAGGGACCTGATATTCAGTTTTCTAATTAGAAAAAGGTAAAAGGTCCCATTTTTGCAAGAATGTAGTTCTTGATATTTCAATAGACCCTTCTGAAATCTCAAACATTATACTGTGTAAAAGGAAATAGATAAAATAGACCTCTCAATGATTTAAAAAAAAAAAAAAGCAAAGCTCTGAGAAGGGTTGCATTTTCAGCCAGAGTGAACATTGAGCAGACATCCATTCAGGTTTCATTACGACAGTGAAAAATACAGTGTTGAGTCACATATTCAGAAAATGGGCTTCACAATAATATGTTCTGAGACACTGTGTTACTGGGGAAATGCAGCTGGGAGCAGGATTGATGTGTTCACGCTGCGAGTTTCTCTTGAGTTGATATGACCATGAATTCAGGAAGTGCAGGAAAATGTTTTATAAAACACTAATCACCTGCTATTAGCAGTCAGTCTGTGTCTTTATAGTAGGTCAGTAACGCAGAGGAAATAATGAAATATATATATATAAAGGCATAAAATACTATAAACTATACATCATACCATGGTAGCTTTACATTTACAGCATTTGGAGACACTCTTATCCAGAGCGACTTACAATTATAATTTTTATACAACTGAGCATTAAGGGCCTTGCTCAAGGGCCCAACAGTGGTGATAGAACCACTGACCATTGGATCGGTAACCCATCGCCTTAAACATTAAACCACAACTGCCCTACTCAGTGGTTAGCAGTATTTCCTCACATCAAGAAGGTTCTAGGTTTCTAGGAGTTTTCATCTTTTTCCCATGCCTGTGTGGATTTCCTCTGGGTACTCCAGTTTCCTCCCACAGTCCAAAGACATGCACATTAATTTAACTGGCTACTCTAAATTACCTACAATAAATTGGTAACCTGTTCAAAATGTACCCCGCCTTCTGTCAGTGATTGGCTCCAGATTCTACCATGACAATAAGTGGTATAGCGAATGGTTGGAAAAAAAGAGAAAAAAGGGTTTTTTTTGTATTCTAAAATTCTAAAAAGTAAACTAAAAAACAAACAAATAAATATGAATGTAAGTGTGAATGGTTGTATGTGTTGCCTTGCAGTGGCCTGGTGGCTGTTCAGTGTGTACCCTGCCTTCACCCACTGTCAGCTGAGATAGGCTCCGGCCTCCCCGCGACCAATGAAGGAATAAACAGTTTGGCAAATATAACTGCTTTACCTCTTAGCCAAACCATGCTTTGTGTATGTGTGTGTGTGTGTGTGTGTTGTTTGATGTGTTTGATGTTCTGTATATATAGAACTTGTTGCTGCTGCCATTTTGGCCAGGGCTCCCCTGAAAAAGAGATCTTGTAATCTCAATGGGACTTACCTGGTTAAATAAAGGTTAAATAAATCATTCAAAAATGGGTAAGTGAGTGAATGTACAGAGTAGACAATTCATTTGTTCGCATGACTTCATTTCATATATTTAGCCAAAATATACCATAAGTCTAAAATGTATTGTACAGCAACATGAAAAGCCTGTATTTTGGATCATTTTCTAGAGCCAAATAAATCACACATACCTTCATCCATAATTCAGTGATTCAGATTATGTCATATTTCACCAGCTCTCAGGTTGGTGAAGGTCTACATTTGATCAAACAACATACAAGCACACCACACATTATCTCCAAACTCTGGCTCTGCCTGTTTGATCTGCTTTATCTGAATATATCGAGCTAATCTGTTTTGAAGTTTCATTCGCTGGAGGTCACAGGATGGCAGCTCTTCTTTCATGTTGGCGCAGCTCAACGCTGAAGCCATTGAAATGATAATGCAACCTTTACACCATCTGTATCATATTATTGCACTCCAGCATGGCTATTCTGATCGTGTTCAGTCACATGACAAAGTTGCAAAATGACTTTATTAACCAGATGGCTATTTTTTCATTATCATTTGTTATAGTGATAATTCATTGTCAGAAGAAAAATCTTTTTCTAATTGCCCAGTCTTTAGCTGTCCAGTCTGGGTGAGCCTGTACCCATGATGGGTGCACATTATTTCTCTGGCTGACAGGAGGAGAACCAATAGACTCTAGAGCTGAGTCTAAAAAATCCCAGGAGATCAGCAGTTATAGAAAGTCAATCTCACTTTAACAATGCCATGGTCCAATCCCACTGAGATCACACTGTTTGCCTCTGATAGTTGATGTGAATGTTACCTGATCTGTTCTGCATGACTATAGATTTGACAATCAGCTGATTTAATACTTGTATGAACAATTCTCTCTCTCTCTCTCTCTCTCTCTCTCATCAAACAGCTTGCTCTAATGGTATATACATAACAGATGGAAGGATGTATATGTAAATTGATCAGCCCTAATATTAAAAACATTATGACCACTAACAGGTGAGTGAATAACATTGATTATTCTATCTGTACCAACTGGATAGGAGCAATCCAGTGCTATGATTGGCTACTCGATTACAAGCAAACCACATTTACCACTACATTTAAAAAAAAGGAGCCATCACAACTTGTGCTAAGCTAATCGTTCATGCTAGTGGTCCAACTCTTCATTCTAGGCTTATTCCACAAAAAGCAACAAAATGTGGAATGAAAGTATTTGATGGTAAGAATTTTTTTCTTTTCTCTCTCTCTTTTTTAAGACTAAGACTTCTATTAAATGTAATTTAGAAACAGGCCTCCAGTCCCCGTCGCTTTGATGGTAAGAACTGGTATTTTCTATTTAAGAAGGAAAGGTGCTGCTCCAAGGAAAGACAACTGGCAAGAGTGTCATGGGTGTCATGGGTGTCCAAGGCTCACTGATGCATGTGGGGGTGAAGGCCTGTACATCTGATTTGATTTCACAGAAGAGCTACTGTACCACAGACTGCTGACTATGATAGAAGGGTATCAGAACACACAGTGCACTGCAGCTTATTGTGTATAGGGCTGCCTAGCCACAGACCAGTCAGGAGGTGGTTATACCTGAACGGTGTACATACATACATACACTATATTTCCAAAAGTATTCACTCATCTGCCTTCAAACGCTTATGAACGTAAGTGACATCCCATTTTTAATCCACAGGGTTTAATATGACGTCGGCTCACCCTTTGCAGCTATAACAGCTTCAACTCTTCTGGGCAGGCTTTCCACAAGGTTTAGGAGTGTGTTTATGGGAATTTTTGACCATTTTTCCAGAAGCGCATTTGTGAGGTCAGACATTGATGTTGGACAAGAAGGCCTGGCTCACAGTCTCTGCTCTAATTCATCCCAAAGGTGTTTTATCGGGTTGAGGTCAGGACTTTGTGCAGGCCAGTCTAGTTCTTCCACACCAAACTCACTCATCCATGTCTTTATGGACCTTGCTTTGTGCACTGGTGTGCAGTCATGTTGGAACAGGAAGAGGCCATTCCCAAACTGTTCCCACAAAGTTGGGAGCATGAAATTGTCTAAAGCATTCAGAGTTCCTTTCACTGGAACTAAGGGGCCAAGCCCAGCTCCTAAAAAACAACCCCACATCAGGATCCCCCTCCACCAATCTTTACACTTGGCCCAATGCAGTCAGACAAGTTCCGTTCCCCTGGCAACCGCCAAACCCAGACTCGTCCATCAGATTGCCAGATGGAGAAGCGTGATTTGTCACTCCAGAGAACTTGTCTCCACTGCTCTAGAGTCCAGTGGCGGCGTGCTTAACACCACTGCATCCAACGCTTTGCATTGCACCTGGTGATGTATGGCTTGGATGCAGCTGCTTGGCCATGGAAACCAATTCCATGAATCTCTCTACGCACTGTTCTTGAGCTATTCTTATGGCCACAAGAAGTTTGGAGGTCTGTAGCGATTGACTCTGCTGAAATTTGGCGTCCTATGCACACTATGTGCCTAAGCATCCGCTGACCCTGCTGTGTCATTTCACCACTTTGTGGCTAAGTTGCTGTCGTTCCCAATCGCTTCCACTTTTGAATATTTATTATTTATTCCACAGTTGAATATTTAGTAGTGTGGAAATTTCACGACAGGACTTGCACAGGTGGCATCCTATCTCCATTCTTTCACAAATGTTTGTAGAAGCAGTCTGCACGCTCAGGTGCTTGAATTTATACACCTGTGGCCATAGAGGTGATTGGAACACCTGAATTCAATAATTTGGATGGGTGAGTGAATACTTTTGGCAATATAGTGTACATTGTATTGGATTGTCTTTTTTGCATAGAGTCAATTATAAGAAAACAGCGCCCTCATGTGGTTTCTTAATATAATCACACCTGTATGTTTATAGGACAACCAGGCCTTTCTTTTGTGTCCATAATATTGAGTGAGTGAAGGTTGACATTAAGTTTCAGTGGTTCGTTTTGAAATCATTTTTAAATGGTTGTAAATTTTAAACGAGTCCAGTATTTCATGTAAATTGAACTTCTATATGAAATTAAGTATTTTTGGTATGTTGACATGTTTACACTTTTACATAGATATATATTCGATGACTAGAAAGATTTATAATTTGTATTATTTTTAGTTTTTGCGCAAACTACATAGAAACGATTGTACTGCATTTATTTGAACACAGAAATTATTCCTCCAGTTCAAATACAATGGAACTGAAAGACCATTGCTTTCGATGGTCTTCTCACTTCTACTACAATGGAATATCCTTCCGCATAGGACTATATTATGGAGTTAAAATGCCGCAGATTTTAGATAGGCGCACATTTAGCTTCTTTAAGGGTGTGAGATGTTAGAAGAGACACACTCTCCGTGATTTGGTTTGATATTAAATCGGAGGTATTTACAGGATTAGTCACTCAATCGGCTGAAGGAGTGCGAGTTTCTTCAAAATCCCTCCGCCGTGTTTGATTCAGTGTGAGCGGAAATACAAATAAAACTACTTCCGGCTTCAGTGTGCTGGTGAGTCAGTGGATGCTGTTTCTTTTATTATATTTCTGTCGTTTCATCTTTATTTATATAATGTAGAATATAACCTCTTGGTATTGTTTGGGTTTGTGTGCACGGGGATGTTTGGGTTTTTTTTTTTGTTTAAAGGTGAAAGCGACGGTTTAACGTGTTAGCATTGAATTGGCACCGTGTTGCTAAGTTAGCGAAGTTAGCGACCGTGTGATTTGAATGGTGTGTGTGTGTGTGTGTGTGTGTTATTTCCAGTGTAAAACCTCACACCCACCGGCGGGTATGTCTCTTACAGTCTGTGTTTGAAGTGTCTGTGTTTGAGGGTGGAATATTTCCTGTTTTAAGGCTGGTGTAGTCTCTCTAACTTCACACCGCAGAGTCGTGTTTGCTGTTTACTGCAGAGCAGCAGCCGCTCGTGATGTTAGCATTAGCTGCTTAGCTTAGCCGCTCGGTCTGTAGCCTGCAGCTTGGCGCGCGTGCAGTTGAAAAGTTGACTGGGATGCCTAATGAAGTTTGGGTGCAGCTTGTACACCATGCTGTGATAGATGCATGTATACATGTGTTTGTGATGGCTGTTGTGTGCGTTGTTGTAAAGCCCAGTGTTCTGCACTGCAGACTGTTTGCGACACCGCCTCACTGATGCATCGTGTACATTGCTGGTTATCATTGATAGTTTTAATAACTGCCAGGTTCTGTGTTTATTTGAACATTTAAATGATATCATGCACTGATTTATCAGATGCAGTGAGGTGATCATCACACCAAGGTAGTGACATTGACGTGTAACGTTAACGTGTAGGTGTGAAGGTGGTTTGAGTGACTGATGGACTGTGTGTGTGTGTGTGTGTGTGTGTGTGTGTGTGTGGGATCTCTGTCATTGCAGACAGAATGAGTCTGGGCTGATTAACCCTTCACACCCTGGTCCACCCTTGACTGAGCTGCACACACTGCCATCATGGCCTTCGTGGCCACACCTAGCGCCACCGTGGTGGATCAGACCACCCTCATGAAGAAGTACCTGCAGTTCGTGGCCGCCCTCACTGACAACAATACGCGTGAGTAGAACCAGGCATCTCACCATCCACGCCACTTTATATGACAGTGACAGAGTGGGGCTCGTAGATTCTCGTGTTAACTGAGCACGATGGGGGCGTGTTTGAGTCTGTCGGCGTCACACGTCCACCAAGCACACAGAGCATGCCCGATACTTTTCTAATCCAGAGGGCTATTAATATCAAACTGTTTTGCTCTCACATTGTAAAATAATTCATTTGTCTGTGGGTTCTGATGCTGAAACCTTGTACGGGGAGAAGCCGAAAAAGATGTCCCTGAAGTTGAAGTTTGTACTCGTGAATGAGGCTTGAACACGTTCAGTCAACGTTCCTGCTCACAGCATCAGAAAGAAAACAGCAGCACTTATTTAGTCTTCATGAGTTACTTTGTGTTTATTTTTGTTTTAATCAATTTAGAGACATATTGCTGTTAATTCTACAGTGCATTGTTTTTAGGAGGATGTTATACATCACTCATCATACTTAACTGGCTAGGTTGGCGCAAAGAAAAGACAAACATGGAAATATCTGTCCCAACTCCTGCTTTTTAACCTCAGTTGAAAATGGTGTCCTCCTTACACCTTCTGAGGTAATGTGAATCTGTTGACCTGCTCCAGCATAATAGGGATTGAGTAGGAAATTTGATATACTGAGATATTGATATATTTGGAAAGAGAATTCAGTATGCTTCAAAATGAGGTATAATACATGATTATAGCATGAATGAGTTACATCACTTTGTATGTCTCTAATCAGGAAATGCTTCTTTTGAGAAAATAGCAATTACAGTTACTGAACCAGTTTCTGAATGTTCACATTCAAAACACTCTAACATCAATAAACTAGATGAGTCTGGCTTTCAACCAATCAGCGAGATCTTCCCAGCATCTTCCTAGCAATGGATGAGTTCTATTTATACAGAGTCATGTCTGTTTTGGGGCTTCTCTTTGGTTTACCATTATATGATTTGGGAAATCCTTCTGGGATTCTGTAAGTAGGGAGAGTTTTCTGGTACCGAATATGGATAATAAGGAAATACCCTGAGAAATCACAAAAGCGGATTAAAAATTGGCAAAATAATGGATGTTTTTATTGTTTTCCAATGACACAGACATTGGACCCTTTCTTAAACAGGTATTTTATCATGGACAGATTGTGTTTGTGGATATTTGAACTTGATCATGTGGAAGATTATGCTTTGAAGGATGTATTTTTGATGATATCGTCCAGTTAAGCCATTTTCAAATTACTTGACTTTTACTTAAAACACTACTTCACGTCTTAATCCGTATTATGCTGGAGCGGGTCGCATGTAGCTGCAGTTCATTGTTATCGATCAGTTTTCTCAAATATGGCCAAGTTTCATGTTTGATGCGGCTGTGTGAATGAGGAAGTGATATCCAATGCCTAAATGGTTTTCATGCTGAACACACCAGAAGACTTAAATACTGATTGTGTGTAGACTGAAAGAAGCCTGCAAGTCTTGAGTGGACAGCAGTAATGGTTCCTGAAACCTTGTGTGTGAGAGAGAGAGTGGGATTACTGTAACAGGTTGTTTTGTGTGTAATTAAAACATTTTGTTGGTAAAAGGAAATCTGATAATATCTGATTCACCAACTGTACACTGCTTTCTCTGGTGGGAATTTTAGAGGATGAAACCAAGCTGAAAATGATGCAGGAAGTTAGTGAAAACTTTGAGGTAAGCCTTAACATCCTAAAATCAGAAATTTACTCTAGACGTTTATGTTTGAATTATCTTTTTATTTTATTTTCCTCTTGATTTCAAATCCAATTTTGTAGGTTTTTTAAAATATAAATATTAGTTTCTTATCTTTTATATTCTTAAACCTTGTTTTTTCTAGAATGTGACATCTTCGCCACAATACTCCACTTTTCTGGAGCACATCATCCCTCGCTTTCTCACCTTTCTTCAGGATGGAGAGGTGCAGTTTCTTCAGGAGAAGCCCACCCAGGTGCTTTTAAACTCTTTCTGCAGTGTTACTTTGAACCTAAATCTTTTATAGTTTAAACACAATCAGGATTCTTATTCTAATAATCTCTTACAGCAATTAAGGAAACTGGTCCTGGAAATTATCCACCGCATCCCTACCAATGAGCACCTGCGACCTCACGTAAAGAATGTCCTTTCTGTGATGTTTCGCTTCCTGGAGGTTTGTGGGACGTCAGCTACACCATGGCAGTATTTATACTTTATCATAACTATTCCATTGTTGATGTGCAGCGTTTTGAATCCTTTCTGTTTTCTTTGTTCAGATTGAAAGTGAGGAAAATGTGCTTATCTGTCTGCGCATCATCATCGAACTTCATAAGCAGTTTCGACCTCCGATCTCTCAGGAGGTGAAACAGTGCATCATCTCCAGCTGTGTTGTGTTCATAGCAATATTAAGCAGCCAGTGCAACTTCTTACACTTTTTATTATACTTTTTTTTTTTCTTTCCATCACAGATTCATCATTTTCTGGACTTTGTGAAGCAAATCTATAAAGATCTTCCAAAAGTAGTGGTATGTATCTGTTTGTAATATTGTTACTTATTATTAATGATAAAATATAAATCATTTGGTGCTATTTGAGTTATTCCATGAAATGGTCAACTGTCAGCTGAGATTACCGCAAGACTGAGAGCAAAAACTCTTTTATTAGATCCACATCCTTTGGATTGTGAGAAATACAGCGCTTATCATTTTATTCACATTTTTAAAATTATACAAGATCTTTTCTACAAATGATGAAGAATGTAAACAAGCAACATCTAACTAACATCAATTGCTGATATCCTAGTAGGTGGAGAGCCAATCACAACGTGTGTTTGCTCATAGCCAGAGGGTGTGGATATAATGAAATCTTAGGTGCATTTTCCTGAATGTTTTTAATGTCTACTGTGGGTTTGTTTGAGGACATACTGTATTTAAACCCCAGAAATACTGAATTCTTGATTCTGGTTGGTCAGCCACCATCTGTTACTATAGTAACAACTTGCAGAGGAACTGGTATAACAGATTCTCAATGTAAACAGATTAAAAATTACAAAAAAAGTATTAAAAATGTACATTTTATATATTCTTAAAATGGATTTGTTATTCTGAGTCACAGCTTTGAATGAAGGACGGCAAGCTGTATAACATGGACGAAATATTTTTTGTTCATTTCTTTAAGTAAAAGTAATTTTTTTTTCAACTGGCTGAATATTTATTTACAATGTCTGCGTTATTGTGAATTTGCATTGTTCTAATAAAAAAAAAAAGTTTTATTTATTTTAAATTATCCTGTGTATCTCTTAGACAAGATACTTTGAGAATCCTCAGGTGATTGCGGAGAACACGGTGCCCTCTCCAGAGATGGTGGGCATGATCACATCAGTGCTGGTGAAGACTGCTCCTGAGCGGGAGGACAGCGAGACCCGTACGGTCAGTACCAGAGCCCTGCAGTTTAGTACATAGGGCTTTTGGTGTGTTTCTGGCACACATATCGTGTATATGTGAGACACAATGATGAGGGCGATGTGCTTTAGCCCAGAAAATGGTGTGTGTGTGCGCGTGTGTGTGCGCGTGTGTGTGCGCGTGTGTGTGCGCGTGTGTGTGCGCGTGTGTGTGCGCGTGTGTGTGCGCGTGTGTGCGTGTGTGTGTGCGTGTGCTTGTTCTTTTAAAGTACCATCAGACCTGGGCGCTGAAAGTAAAACTGATAAGATCTGAGTGTCTCTGTTGCTCTGACACCGTAGATTAGTTTACAGATTGTGTTACACTTAGCAGAGAATCTGATGCTTACGTGATGTCTGCAAGCTGTTTTTCTCACTCAGCCCTCCGCACGTCTCATCTGTTGTTTCCTCTGAGTAGTATTTTACTTCACGGCCACTAGAGGGTGACGTTCTTCTGTGATTGATGCCTTTCCCGTGAGTTCTTCTGGCGCTTCTGGTGTTTAGTGTCCGAACAGCGAGATATTGCATCATCTAAAGCTGTTTGATAATCCATTAAAGTCCTTTCAGATAGACGCGGTGAACGTTATGCTGGATGTGAGGAGGGGAAAGCGCTTTCACTTAATTACCCCTCATGTCATATTTTATTAGTGACAGCTGGTGCTCTGTTGAGCAGCCAAGCTCTGTGTTGTTACTGAGTGATGTCGTCCCGCAGGGTGTGTCTCATTTGTCTTCTCTCTGTGCTGCAGCATACCATCATTCCCCGTGGGTCGCTGTCGCTCAAGGTCCTGGCTGAACTGCCAATCATTGTGGTGCTCATGTATCAGGTGATGCCAACCACAGTGTTATACATCCATGGATTTAACCCCTATAAAAGAACAGCATGTCTCAAGTCTGTAGAAATGACCTGTACTCTAGTTGGTCTCACATGGTAAGGTGTACTTTCGGCTAAAGAACTGAGTGATTGATATTAATATTGTTTGTTTTTCAGCTCTACAAGTTAAACATTCACAATGTGGTGTCTGAGTTTGTGCCGCTGATCATGAACACCATCATGCTGCAGGTGTCGCCTCAAGCACGGTCAGTTTCTTTTTAAGAGCTCAGTAGTGCAGAATAGCAGTAGCTGGATTTAGTAGGGCTTCTCAACCCTTTTATTGTACAGTGTACTTTTTTAACAGCACAAAAGTCTCCTAATATTTCCTGTTGCGGCAGTTAATAGAAATAGCTCGGCTGCTGTTTCAACTTTAGTGCATTTATGTAAATAATCAATGAGATATTCTGAATAGTCAAATTCATGTATTGTCATGTTTTTACATGAGTGTGAAGAATGTTTTACACCTTCAAGCAGTTCCATGTTTCCTTGCACTGGTTTGGTCTCTATTATAAATATTATATTATAATTATTATTGTGTATAATCAGGTGAGAATCACATTAAGGTTTTCCTACCTACACTCTGAGATATAGAGAATGATCCAGTTTTGGTTTTCAATTTAGTGCAATATTGTCTTTGATAGATTTTCCTGCTTGAGTCATGGCTGTGCCATGTTGAAAAAAAAAAAAAAAGAAAATGTTTGTTTCTTTTTTTAAAGTGATTAATGTAACATGACGTAATGTTGCTCATGGAACTGGTTGCATTCTGGTGTAAAATGGATTTAGCAGGTGCTTAAAGGCTAATAGAGTTTTCTGAGGGTTCTAATTAATAAAGTATTTCATAAGTAAATTTCAAGTGCCCAGCGCTTGTAGGTGACTGACATGGGTTTATACTGTGGCATTAAGAAAATAAGGTAATTACAAGAACCTCAAGTTTATACAATTTGTTTTCATTTGTGTTCATCTCTGATCATTACAGGCAACACAAACTATATAATAAAGAACTTTATGCAGATTTCATTGCTGCTCAAATCAAGACCCTGTCCTTTTTGGCCTACATCATCCGCATCTACCAGGTACTTCAGAGTTTGGCCTTTTTAAAAAGTATTGACGTTAGTTAGTGTTTGAGCCTGACTCTGTGTATTTTGTAATTATATACCTACCTATTTTTGGGAAATGATGAAAGAGTGGGCACATGGCACAGAGGGCTGAAGAGGAGGTGCTGAAGGGTGGGTGGAGCGTAAAATTTTGTGAATGATGTCTAATACAATATGTATTTTAAAATGAACATGATTTAACAGACTCTCAGTCAAATTTCGTGATTTAAAGTAGTACCAATCAGTTGGCTCAACACCAATCTTGGCCATGCAGAGTTCAGTAGATGGTGTTTTGACTCATTTTCCATGGATAAAATGCTTATTTTTATGAAAATGGTAATTTTGTCAGTAGTAACATTAGCATTAATGTATTTGTCACAGAACAGTCATATTACAGCCCAAAAAACCCATGTGCGTCTGCAGTGCGTCTTCAGTTCATCCACAGGCTGTTGTTTAGTGTGATTACTGAATTGTTACATGTGTGCACTTGGTCAGGATCTGGTTGGGAAGTATTCTCAGCAGATGGTGAAAGGGATGCTGCAGCTGCTGTCTAACTGTCCTCCTGAGACCGCTCACTTGCGCAAAGAGCTGCTGATCGCTGCTAAGCACATCCTCACCACAGATCTGCGCAGTCGTAAGTCATCTTCTCCATGCACCCTGTTATACCATAACACACTCCCACGTTGCCCACACACGTTCAGTACAGTTTTTATTGACTGCACACAGTATGTAAAATATATATGCTGAATGTATGAAATTGTGGGTGGGTATGATGTGGGGAGAATGTTTAGCATGAAGTGGCTGTTTTGAAATGTCAGTCCTTTTGTGATACTGATGATCTTTGTGAAGTTATTTATGGCTAATATCCTGTGAAGAATTTAATGAAGTACAAAATTGATGGAGCTACATTGTGCTAGTCTCCTGCAGTGTTTTCTGCGAGCTACAGTTCTCAGTCAATAGCAGTTGAGAAGGCAACACGATACACTTAGCTAAATCATTAGTCCTGTTGAGAATAAATGAATCAATGCGAAGCTCTGACTACAAAGACACAGCATTGATGGCTCGTGGTTCAGGGGCCATTTGCCCTTTCTGTAACGCTGATAGGTTCTGCTGGTATCTGATAGACTATTTATCTTGCAGAATTCATTCCATGCATGGACAAGCTTTTCGATGAGTCGATACTCATCGGCTCGGGCTACACAGCGAGGGAGACTCTGCGGTAAGGGCACCCTTTGATAACCCCTTTCTTGCAAACCTTGGGCAGGTGTGAATTAATGTGAGGGCAGTAAGCATGACTGCATCATTGTGTCCCATTAGAGAAATTGGCAGGTGTCTGCACATTTTCTAACAGATCCTACAGTGTGGGAACTTTAGTGGATTCGGCAGTGAAACTGTGGCATCTTCATAATGCTTCTCACGCTGCAGTCTACTGACAAGTCTATATAGAGAGGAAATGCAATGATCAGTTGTAAAAAATGACTAGTTAATGATCCGCTGTTGATATGAGAGAGTCCAGTGGACTAAGGAGGTCCAAGTACCTCTCTCTCTGCGTGCCAGCCTGTCAGCACCTCTGGAGGATAAAGGGTGGGGATCCTGTCCCAGCACTGGTCACTGTCCATCATTCAAATTCCAAGTGTCCCATGCCTGCCAGAATAGCTTCCACTCCGAATCGATGCAGCCTTCAGCCTTCGACAGGAAAATCTGGCCTGTATTTGAATCTGTCAGGCTGATTAGAGTTGTTTGATATGTTTTGGTTTTTTTTTTTTTTTTTTTTTTTTTTTTTTAACCCACGTTTTCTCAAAGTATCTGTCACTGTCAACCAAATTTACCAAAAATGGCCTACATCTGTGCTCTGTTTTTATTCTTGTTACATGTCATTAATAGAAACACAGAACATCTATAAATCAATACGGAGTGTAAATGAAGAGTTTACCCCTTTAGAGATCAGAGATGCAGGTTATACTTGGCCAAAACCTTGCACTATGCATGTAGTTTATCACTTGTGTTTGTTTTGGCGCACCTTCCAGTCTCATTGTTGTGTACACCAAAATAAGCTAAAATTCTAGAAAAATTCGTTTTGCACAATTAATAGGCCCTAATAATATAGTGACTCCGTATCTGACAAGTAAATCTTTGCCTCTTCCTCTCAGTAAGCGTGTCCCTATGTAATGTCAGTCGGCACGGTTTCCAAGTGACTGTATTAAATGATAGCTGATGTTAACATTGGGAGATAATAAATCGATCAAATCATGTCCGATATTACTGTTAATGTTACAGATCCATTTGGGTCATCTTCAGTCATTTTATGGTTTGAGTTTTTCGATGAAATAGCCTGATAACGATATAACTGTTACTTTAAACATTTTTACTACGAATACCACAATTTTATGCTGAGTGATAATACTAAATTAAAAAAGATGGATCCATACATTGGGGTTTAAACACATGTTGCCAATAGTGGATTTGCAGTGTGCCCTCTTGTGGAAACACTCATAATATGGCTGATGTGTCCATCTACTGTCTATATCTTTTTAACTGTTGTTTACAACTGTCCATAAAACAAATACTAATTTGTTAGCAATTAGCTCTCATCAGCTGATACTATCAGCATGCTGATTTATCAGTCAGGCTGTAGTGTGAGTAGTAATATAGAGATGTGTATGTGTAGTTAAAGTCCTGTTCTTTTTCAGACCATTGGCATACAGCACGCTTGCAGACCTGGTACACCACGTCAGACAGAACTTACCACTAACAGACCTCTCACTGGCTGTACAACTGTTTGCTAAGAACATTGATGATGAGTCGTTGCCCAGCAGCATTCAGACCATGTCCTGCAAACTGCTGCTCAACCTGGTAGACTGCATCCGCTCCAAAAGTGAACAGGAGAATGGCAATGGCAGAGATATCCTCATGAGGATGCTGGAGGTGAGGCAGGATCCATACCAGGGATGATAACTGGCAGACCCACCAAAGTACCGCGTTTCAACTAACCACATTAAGTACAAGAAAAAATACTGTAGCCGGTCGGGTCAGTGTATGAGTTTATATGACTAGCTTCTAAACCATTCTAGCTTATGTTGAAGATCCTCTGTTGCAGCACAGTTTGACTGAAAAGACGTCAGCAGGTCAGTCATTGCGTCATGAGAGATAAAAAGCCGACATATTGTCAAAATATATGAATTTGCAGCTTACCTTTCTACATTTTCTTCGATTTTCTTAGGATTTGAGCAAGAAATCAAACCAACCACAATTTGCCATTTTGATTCATCCTGGTTTCCGTTTCTATATACAACCATCAGCTTCTTGCTCAGTTGAGCATTTTTTGATATGATTATGTCTATGGAAATTTCCTATTATTCTGACGGTCTGTATTGAGGTAGCGTCTATGGTTACCGTAGTCTGTGATTCGCTTTGGTGTGTCTTTCTCATTGTTCTACAGTGGTGAACATATAATAATAATAATATAATAATAATAATATTAGTAATAGTAATAATAATAATAATAATAATGACATTAGTAATGATGATTCTTATGGTGATGGTAGTAATAATGATGGGTGATGCTGATGATAGTGGAAGAAGGGATATTTGCTTATCGGGAGGATAGTGATGATGTATTCGAGTCCTCGAGGAGCAGGATTACAATACCAATTCTAAGATGATATCTAAATTTACTTCAGATTAGGGTAATTAAGACTGAATTAAAAAAAACTGGAGATAGATAATATTGTGCAGATGTTAATTTATAATTAATTAGATTTTTGTATGTGTTGAGATTTGTTTATATGAATGATGGTCATGATAATGTTCATCCTTCAATATGATAACAGATTTACAAATAATATTTCTGAATTGATGTTGATTGATGTTTAACTGAACACGTTTTATTATTTATTTTTGTTGTTTCTGTATGTTTGATGTATCGCTGTTCTCACAATCGATCAGAATATCCAAGAAATTATTAGTGTCTGACGTAAAGTGATGTAGGTAAGACGTTTTCGGTTACACTGCGGCGAATCCAGTCACGTGTTTCTGTAAATTATTTAACTTAAATCAGATCGTCAGGCCAGACAACATTAGTTCAAGATGGAAAGATTTATTTCGCCTCTCTAGTTGTTAGTCAACTGATGACCTGACTGATTTACTATGCGTTTGTTTTTGTAGCACCTCTACGCAATATAATGTAACCATGTTCTTATTTACAGCCATGAAGTAATGGTTAAGCATTAAAAGGTATCTGTTGCCACCATTCAGTCATGGTAATCACTTATCCTGATATTTCGTAGCTGGTGCTTCATGTATTTTAAGTTACCATCTCTTCACTAAATGCCGATCAGCCATGACAAACAACTGAAATCTAACATTTGATTCTGTGTACAATGGCTTTGATCGAGAAGTGGGATATGTTAGGCAACAAGTGAATAGTCAGTTATTAGTAATATTTGAAGGGGGAAATTGGGCAAGTGTAAGAATCTGAGCAATAAACTACTGGATCAGAGCATCTTCAAAACAGCAGGTCTTGTTGTGGTTGTCATATATTAGATTGTTAATGTTCTAGTGCTGTTTTTGATAAAAATGGTCTTAGACTCTCTGGTCTTATCTTGGTCATTGTTGTTGTGTGTTGTATTATCTATATTTTCTATCCAAAGCTCAAATCACTTCTCTTATAATGTCCACCAGGTGTTTGTGTTAAAATTCCACACCATTGCACGCTATCAGCTTGTGTCCATCTTCAAAAAGTGCAAGCCCCAATCAGAGATGGGTGTAGTGGATCCAGGAGCATTGCCTGGTGTCCCAGCCACTCCAACAGCCACTACACCAGCCTTACCACCTCCTGCCCCTCCCACTCCAGTACCTCCGGCCCCACCCTCTTCCACAACTTTTGACCGAGCAGGGGAGAAGGAGGACAAGCAAACTTTCCAGGTGTCGGACTGCCGCAGCCTGGTGAAGACCCTTGTGTGTGGTGTGAAGACCATCACATGGGGGATCACCTCCTGCAAAGCTCCAGGAGGTGAGAGCATTTGATTACTGCAAAGACGTTTTCTGTCATACTGTATATTACCCTCGCAAGTGGCTGCATGTCAAGCAGACATTTTTTCTGTCTGTGATTCACACTAGGCGTGGGTGTGTCATGGTATGACCGTCACACTATGAATTTTTATAGCATTGTGGGTATTGAGTATTCTTCTTTAACAGATTAGTACGTTACAGTATGTAAACAGATTAAAAGGTGATGGATGTTATTATTTTTAGCAAAAGTTTTATCTTCCTCCGATTGACTTTTAAGTATATGGAAGGTATTTGATGATGCAGGATTTTTAATCTATGACTGCTGATTTGCTGGCATCACAAAGCAACTTTCAGCAGAACTGAGTATAAAGCTATATATCATATATCATGATGTTTTTAAATAGCATAATATGATATAATATTTTTTCAATATTGCACATTTTGCTATTTATTGCAGAAGCTCAGTTTATTCCTAACAAACAACTTCAACCCAAAGAGACACAGATCTACATTAAGCTGGTCAAATATGCCATGCAGGCTTTGGATATTTACCAGGTATGGCTGATCCCTGATTACTCTACAGTCTTGGCTGTGAAAGACATCCACTTGTCGATTTTATGAACCGTTGAATGCTGTATTCATGTAAATATAAAGCTATGCAACATTACAATAAAAATGCTATTTGGTTAGCGGTCGGTAACATATGAGCATGGCACAGTGTTCGTGCTGGTAAAGACGCTCTACGGCTTATCACAGAGACGAACCATCCCCTTTTGGCTAGGTACAGATTGCCAGCAACGGGCAAACATACATTCGTGTGGCCAACTGTCAGACTGTCCGCATGAAGGAGGAGAAGGAGGTCCTGGAGCACTTTGCTGGAGTCTTTACCATGATGAACCCACTGACTTTTAAAGAGATTTTCCAAACCACAGTGCCATATATGGTTGAGAGAATCTCCAAAAACTATGCTCTGCAGGTAATTAAAAACACAACAACTTTTCTTTAAGTTGTCATGTAGCTTCTTCCATTTTTCATCAGCAATGTTTTTTTTTGTTTGTTTCTCTTTTCAGATTGTGGCAAACTCTTTCCTGGCTAACTTGTCAACCTCGGCACTTTTTGCCACCATCCTAGTTGAGTACCTTTTGGAACGGCTCCCCGAGATGGGCTCTAATGTGGAACTGTCCAACCTCTACCTCAAACTCTTCAAACTTGTGTTTGGTTCCGTTTCTCTCTTTGCTGCAGAAAACGAGCAGATGCTCAAGGTCAGAAAACATAACATTTGTCCTCATAGCCTTTGATGACTATGATAGCCGGGTTAGAAATTGGATTTAGTCGGCTCAGGGTTTCTATGACGACACCTGTGCCGTCGATGGCGTCTGTGCTAGAAGCCTCGCTACATTAATTTTAATGCGTTCCGTCAGCTGCTCAGATGAGAAATGACACTTGTGCCTCGGATTGACAGCAAGGACTCAAGTGAAGGTCACTATGATATAATGGTGCAGAGAAGGAAGAGCGCCAGTCTTCTTTTCTCTGACTCATAACTCCAGGTTTTCTGAGAGCTTGATAGGATATTCAGAAATATTAATTGACTTGTTCTTTCTTGTCACATTTCAATATGACAACTGTGAGTCATCCTTCAGCTTTTTAGTGCCTCTTTACATCCTCGTACGTTATTCGGATTTCAGAGATAAAGATGAATGTATTGATTGCCCCGGTTTAAATGCTCAGTGCAGTCACTCTGGGAATTTTGGCAGTGTTTCAGTAAACTCTTCACATCTATCCATCTCGTTTGCATTTTTTTCTTTGTTGTGCAGCCCCATCTTCATAAGATTGTGAACAGCTCCATGGAACTTGCCCAGTCAGCCAAAGAGCCATACAACTACTTCCTGTTGCTCAGGGCTCTGTTCCGTTCTATCGGAGGAGGAAGTCATGATCTACTGTATCAGGAGTTTCTGCCTCTTCTCCCCAACCTGCTGCAAGGTAAACAGCTTGTTTGTGGTATCCTGATGACTATAGATTGATGTTCGTCATGTAGTCCTATAATAACTGAATCGTGGTACTTGTGTGTTGTTTTCCATCTTTAAATTGCTTTAAAGTTAAACATGATTTAAAAAGCCATTCATTTATTCTCTAATTGGTTAGGAAGTCTTTCAGCTTTTCAAAAGACCATTGGTGGATGTAGGGATAAATAGGGTTGTTATTATATTAAGCAGGCTGCCATTTTCAAAAGGATCCCTCACAGCTAAAAAGCCAGTCTAGTTTGTTTATGCAGGCTTTCCATGATCATTATCATGGTATAATGATTTTATTCCATAAATTCTCCATAACAACCAAAAATGGTCGTTTTAGTAAGTGATCATGCTTTCTTAATGGCATTGAAGATTTCAGAGTATCATGTTGATCAACACACTCATCACTCATTTGTGAACCCACTTAATCGTACTAGGGTTGCATTAAGGCTGGGGCCTATCTCAGCCGACAGTGGACTAAGGCAGGATACACTCAACTGAACAGCTCGCCACACCATTGAAGGGCCAACACACACAATGATTCACACTCGAATTAGCCTAATGTGCATGTCTTTGGACTGTGGGAGGAAACCAGAGTACCCGGTGGAAACCCACATAAGCATGAGGAGAACATGCAATCTCCACACAGAAACACTTCGAACCCAGGACCTTCTTGCTGTAAGGCGCACATGATAATCACTACACCACCTCGCTACACTTGATAAACACAATGGATTAATGGCATATAATAATAAAAATGCAAAATGTCTTCTCAGGCTTGAACATGCTACAGAGTGGCCTCCATAAGCAGCACATGAAGGATCTGTTTGTGGAGCTGTGTCTGACCGTCCCTGTGAGGCTGAGCTCTTTGCTTCCCTACCTGCCCATGCTCATGGACCCACTAGTGTCAGCTCTCAATGGTTCCCAGACACTAGTAAGCCAGGGTCTGCGCACTCTCGAGCTCTGTGTGGACAACCTGCAGCCAGATTTCCTATATGACCACATACAACCTGTCCGTGCGGAACTCATGCAGGTATGGTCTTTCACCTTTAAACTATAAACTTCAGGATATATTGAAATGTTTTCTTTTTGCTGGCTTTAAAACCCACAGGGTTTCTGTTTTGTTTCCAGGCCCTTTGGCGAACTTTGAGGAATCCAGCAGAGACCATCTCTCATGTAGCCTATCGGGTGCTGGGCAAGTTTGGTGGAAGCAACCGAAAGATGCTGAAGGAGTCTCAGAGGCTGCAGTATGTGGTGACTGAGGTGCAGGGTCCCAGCATTAAGGCTGAGTTTACTGACTGCAAAGCTTCTATACAGCTGCCCATGGAGAAGGTAAGATTATTTTACTCATGCACGACTGTGTGGAGTTTCTTGCTTTGGATTGCAGGGGTTATTTGCAGTAAGTTTATACACACAAACTATGGAATGACAACAAACTGTGTGATCAGTGAACATCAAAATTGTTTTAATGTTTCACAAGAGAATGGTTTTTGTGGAATTTTGATGAATACAAATGTCATCAAATTAATTATTTGCACACATGAAACTTGCACATGTTCTTTGCAAACAACTGCTCAATGATTGCCGCTGAGAGGGCCTTTTGACAACGTTTCTGTATTCCACGGAACCAAATTCCCCAGGTAATTAAAGTGTATACTCATCGAGCCCAAAGTCTTGAAGACCTTAGGTTTGCTGTTCAGCAGGAGACAGCTGCTGTTCCGCCCGACATGAGCCAGCAATGGTAGTCTTCAGAAATCGCCTCCAGTCATGTTTAGGTGATAGCAATAGATGATAACCGTGTGTAGATGATGGCCACCATTTGGAGGATGGCATTTTTAAAACACGAAGTCCAAAAACTGTATTAAATGAAGTTTCATGTGTACAAATAATTTGATTGTCTTTTATTTATTTATTTATTTTTAAATTATTTACCTTTGAAATGTGGGAGGTTTTTTGGGTCACCCTGTCCTTGGACGAGGGAAGGCTGCCGAGCTGAGATAGTTGTACAGAGCAGAGAGGAATGAGATCTGGTATAGTAGTGAATTCAAGTATTTATAAGTGAACTAAAGTATTTGAATGTATACTTTTCTTCCAAATTGGTTTGCTAGCTAGCTGGTTAACATCAGTGTGCTCTATGAGCTTAGCATGCTATATTGCTTGCGCTGTTAACGATTCATTCTAGACATGAAAAAGAACAAAATATAGACTTAAAGTATTTGATGGTAAGATCCAGTCCCCGATACAGAACGATTCAGTTGAGTGACATCCACTGAATCTAAAACTGTATTATTGTATATATTACACAGGAATATTAGCACGAAAAGCACTCAAACTACATGCTTGTTTATTATTACTATTATTTATTTTATTTTATGTTAATGAATTAATTAATTTTAGTTTCGTGTATTTTTTTTTTTTTACATATTTTACATACGACAGATTCGGTCAATTGAACTTTGCGACCCCCTGTATGTTAACTCTAGCCATTCTGTTCTTCATTTAATTCTTGACTTATTGTACATTTTTTTTCCCAACCAATCAGCCTGCTCTGAGATACAGGCATTGGGAATGAAGTTATTATATGCAGCTAGTGGTGAGACTTCCTTGTGACCTAATCGTTTACCATGTGGAAAGATGAATAACAAACAAAAAAGAGAATCTTATGGTCTATTTTTCCATTTAAAAGTGTGGTAATGACACTGTCTGCTCCGAGGACTGTGACAAACTGTGAGTGTTTGTCATTTTGATTTAAGCATTATCCACTCAGGATATATATATATATATTTTTTTGAATCCCCTGATAGCAGGCCAATCAGATTACACCGTTCCTGTGTAGTGTATATATTAAAGCTCACTTAGTTAAATACTCATATCTATCATAAATGCTGCATGTGGGACAGTTTTGTACATGCGAATTAGCTAGCTAACAGTTATCCACTTAGCAGTTCACAAATCAGTGACAAAACATTTACTGAACTTAAAATGTTTAGTATATGCAAAAACGGTCTGTCAGAATCATATATAGGCTCATATGTGAGCAAAGTCTTCTTCCTGTTGCATTTCGGTGTCGGCTCCAAGGCTGCGAAGGAGGGGCTAGGGACCAGATTCTCATTGTGCAATGAATCCTTGTCAAAGAGAAGTGTGTGTGAGAGGAGACAGTGTCTTCCCCAGGTAATTAAAGAGATCATCAGGCTGTAAGCAGCTCCTGTCCCCGTCCTCCTGCTCCTCCCTCTCTTTAATCAATCTCTCTGTGCCGTGCAGACGGGATTATTTGCTCCAGCTAATGGTTCTTCCTACTGGCCGCCGCTACTTGGGAAAACACAAACTGTCATTTTTGTAATTGCCTTCGTGCCTTCAAGATGGATGCCTCCCGCCATTACGCTGGTGCAGCTTAATTTCATTTGCATATTCCTTGCGGTTGCGGCGGGCAGCAGCTGCTCTTCAGTGCAGCCTGGAGCCCAGCTCTGTCGGTTTGAATTAAGAGAGGCTCCGATGCTCCATAACTCTGAATATACCCCATAGGACCAACAACAACAACCTCCAGTCAGCCCCTTGCTCTGGCACCAAATGTGACTACATTTTTATTGTTGTGAGAACTCTGGCTTGTGAGAACATACAGAGAAATGGTTGTTGTGATGTACTCCAGTGTTTGTACTCACCTGAGCTATGCACATGGAAATGAGTTCTAACAAACAATGTAGCGCACTTTTAGACCTCGACATTTCCGTCCCTTCAGTTTTGCAGCGTCAGCACGACTGCTGGTGCCCTCATGCTGAAGTACGCTTGCAGCCGACTTGATGAATCTCTCCCATTTTCAGTTACCTTGAAGGTTCTGCTTGTATTTGTCTGGTGTCTAAGCATAGAGACTTTAATAAGGTTTAGCTTTCAGACAAGGTGATAAAATTTCACACATGCTGCAGTTTCTAGTGTTTGTCTGGTGAATGCTGCAGTGTATGTAGATTTAACACTGAATGAATTCTTCCAAATCTCTTTTGGTAGTTGGTTACTAAACCCATAAACTGTATTCATATGAAATGTGGTGTGTATGAGAGTTATTTCTTTTTTTTTTTCCTATTATAAGTGTGTCTTTTGGGATTTTTATGTGAGTTTAAAGGTGACCCTATTATAAATGTGCCACAAGACCGAACATCCAACTCCCTCAGGAATTAAACCCCAGTTGTAGTCAGTTTCCTCCTTGTTTTTACCATGTACCTCCTAAGTGAGTGTTTTTGACACTTTATTCACTTTCCAAGAAGTTAGAGTTTGGCTTACCCCAACCACACACACACACACACACACACACACAGCTGCCATATGTTTATATATATCCTCGTGACATTGGCTGGTATTCGCTGAGGCAATTCTGCATGATTAGTCCTTGAGTCAGACCATTTAACTCATTATTCCCATTCATGATGGTCCCTCCAGGAATTTGCAATTGCATAAATTCAAGCATCCCCTTGCATTCTGCTTGACATTACAATTTTAACCAATCACTTCAACTTTTCTTCTTCAAATTTGGCCAATTATTGAATTATAACAAGTTTCACCAATCACAAAAGTCCTTTGAGCAAATATTGAGCCATGCGTCACCACATGTCACTTCTTGTTAATGCTTTTAAAGACCTTAAGATATGGACATGTGCACAACTAATTTTGCAGTTTTCAGGTAACCCCTCAATTTTGTTGCAATAAACACTTAAAAAAAAACATCATGCTTTGCAGTCTTTTTTAATCTAGCACAAAATTCAGCATTTTAGGCATCAACAAGTCAGTGAAATCCTGGAGGGACCATCATTCACACTGCTGGTGTTTAGTACAGGATGATAAGCGTGTACAGTCCAGTGCAAGAAAAACATATGATAAAGGAAGTGACTAAAAAAATGTATTGCGGGAGTTTTAGTTGTGCTGTGATGGTGACATCAAGTAAATTAGTTAAATTTAGTTAACATTTCTTTACATATTGCAAACAAACAGATTATTTATAATGATTATTGAATTTTCTTAAAATGTAATTTCTATGATGAATGAACCCCACAGATGTTTGTTTGTCAGTGTTTCTCTTTTGGGCTCTGAGAACTTTGTTGCTTTTTTCCAGGCTATCGAGACCGCCCTGGACTGTCTGAAGAGTGCCAACACCGAGCCATATTACAGGCGACAGGCTTGGGAGGTGATCAAATGCTTCCTGGTGGCTATGACCAGCCTGGAGGATAATAAACACGCTCTGTACCAGCTTCTCGCTCATCCCAAGTAAGAGCAGCTTAACTTTCACAC
The DNA here is from genome assembly GCA_030014195.1 of Neosilurus mollespiculum. Taxonomy (NCBI): domain Eukaryota; kingdom Metazoa; phylum Chordata; class Actinopteri; order Siluriformes; family Plotosidae; genus Neosilurus; species Neosilurus mollespiculum. The sequence continues at coordinate 26,797,024 of JAQMYF010000021.1, forward strand.
AATAAATATTTGCCTTGACATTTCCGATGAAGTAGGCAATATAAAGTCAGAGTTCCAGGGGAGCTGTGTTGCATTCTCTGGTTTTCCGCGATGCTTATTTCCCTCCTTTTTGTTTCTTTAGGAGGTTTTCAGAGTGCACCATGAGCATGGTTGGTTTCTGTTTTGTCCTCACCGCTGTGGTTCCTCACAGCGACATGTGCCCTGTTAAAAGGGGCTAATTAATCCGAGACAGTTCGTGCGGTTGTGCATAAAGAGTAGCTGGGTCACATTACCCAGCCATTGAACTCTGCGCTGCGGCTAATTGACTTTCCTTTCTGTCTGTTTGCACCAAAAGCCTGCTGCCTGTGCCCCTCGCAGAGATAATGAAGTGTGTCAGATATGAAGGGGGAAGAGCTGCCTCCGCTGTCAGATGTCTTGATTCATGACATCCTCTCTTTCCCACTTTGAGCGCTGCAGACTGCGCCGGTCACCGTGAAAAGCGCCTTTTCAGAATGCAGCATGCTCACTTAATATCTCAAATGCCAGGCCGGATAATGGAGTCCCATTCAAGTGGCAGCGGTATGAATTTGAATTGATCTGCCACTCCCTCCCCCGCTAGCCAGCTCCTCGGCTCTGTCTAGGCCAAAGCCAGAGTCTTTAAATAGCGATAATGAAATGGCACAATCCATCACTGCTGCTACTGGCATTTGGCCTTATAGAATACAAGCTCAGGCATGGATGAAACAGCCTCTCAATCATAACGTCCCTATCAGTGGGAGTAAATAATGAACCATCCAAACAAATGCCAGTCAAATACAAAACAGTCCAACAGAACTGAACTGTTGATGTATAAACATCCTTTTGGCATTGACTAATCAACAGTCATTACCTGGTTTCGATGTTTTTGAATTTTTAAAAAAAAATTTTTAAATACTTATGACTTAAGATCCTTTTTTTATAATTTTTTTTTTTACTTTTTTCATCCAGCACCCGATTTATGATTCCAATTTATTTTTTTAAGAGATTTGTTAAATGAATTGTATATTAGCAATATCTACAGAAAAAAAGCAAACAAAAAAGTAGCTACTCGCTTTCTCCTTTAGGATCAGTACAGCGTAAACCCAAGATAACAAATGAAATTAAGTAACTTAATCAATGAATAAAGTACCTTTTTTTGGGGGGGGGTGTCTCGACTACATGAATATTTTTTTTTAACAAAATGCATTCATAATTTGTAAAGAAATGACATGACAACAGCATTTGTAATTTACCTTTTATTTATTTAAATTTTTTTGTATGGTATGTTTCATGTGACGTGCTGTAAGGGTGGGGCAGGGCTACTTCAGTAAAATATCTTTGGCGTGGTAGCTCATATCTGCAGTCGATTTTATTTAGCATCTGAATGAACTTGTTTTTCTCCTCAGTGTATATGTAAGCACCAAATCTTTAATGATATAAACCGTCATCAGTATTTTCTTTCCTCTGGCTTATAGTATGGCATATGATGTGAAAAGGACACTGATATTACTTAATTTATTGGTGTCCGAGATGCTGCAAAAAGCTTGTTGTTCTACTACCTTTAGTCACAGAGTTTATATAAACTTCACAGATGACAGTGGTTTGTTCTGTCAGACTGCATAAGGGAACCATTTCTAAATTACAAGGGTGATGTTGCCTGTTTTCGATACGAGGTCCATGTTCTGTGCGCTGTCGTCTTGCTAATGCGTTGGTGTTTGATGGGCAGGGACAGGCTTTTTTCTACTGGGTGGTGTCTGCCAGGGAGCCTATCAAGGACTGAGAGCAAGGAAAGAAAGAATCCAGCATGGGTTGTCAGCGCTGCACAGAATCAACACAGACAATGAAGTTAAAAAATTATATGCATATAAAAATATTTAAATCGCGATTTACATTTTACACGTCGTCATAATCCAAAAATTGGAATTATTCAGTAAATTTATCACCCAACTCTAGTGTGAGCAGAGCATGATTTGTAACAATGTCTTTTTAAGATAATTCAAAGTTTTTCTGTAAACGCGGAATTGTACGAAAAACAAACCAAAGTGAGATTGTTTTATGGATAATATTTCCATTTTAAAACATGAGAATAAACACTCCGCCTGCTCTATTGCAATGCTAACGCACGCTTCATGATGGCATCTATTGAACTGCATTCAAATAAAGGTATTATTTCAATAGCATGTTCTCTATTCATCAGGTGCGGAAGTTTGTACACAATTGACACAGATTCCCATTATAAGTTATTTATTATTATAGAGTCTCACTACATCAAAATGTATTGTGTAAAATCCATCTCCGTTCTGATCATGAATATATTGTGTTGCTCTTTTAATGTTGGCACCAACAGGGTGTTAAAAATTCCTTTTCTTGTAGCTTTACAGAGAAATGGATCCCCAATGTAATAATTTCCCACCGGTACAAGGCCCAGGACACACCTGCACGCAGGACATTTGAACAGGCCCTCACTGGAGCCTTCATGTCTGCTGTCATTAAAGATCTGCGTCCCAGTGCTCTGCCTTTTGTGGCCAGTCTCATTCGCCATTACACCATGGTGGCTGTAGCTCAGCAGTGTGGTATGTATGACTCTATATTCCTACAAATTGTCTTTTTATTGCAAATCCAAGCCCAGTAAATAAGTGTTAGTGCTTGTGTGTTTAAAATGTGAGTACTGCAAGTACTGGTCAGTACACAATGCACTGGAGAATTTTTCTTTCTTTTAACTTGGTTAATAAATCCGTAGGGCCTTTTCTGCTGCCATGTTACCAGCTTGGCAGCCAGCCAAGTACTGCTATGTTCCACAGTGAGGAGAATGGTTCTAAGGGAATGGATCCACTGGTTCTGATCGATGCCATTGCCATCTGTATGGCATATGAGGAGAAAGAGTTGTGCAAGATCGGTGAAGTTGCATTGGCTGTCATTTTTGATGTTGCCAGCATTATTTTGGGATCCAAAGAGAGGGTGAGGTGTTTTATTATATTTATTCCCCTTTCCTCAGCTCATTTCTTGACCTTGTTCATGACCGCTGATGTTTTAAGATGTTTTTGTTAGGTTCTGAGTTAAAGTGTGATCTTTCCTCATGCCAGGCGTGCCAGCTGCCTCTCTTTTCTTACATCGTGGAGCGTCTGTGTGCATGTTGCTACGAGCAGGCTTGGTATGCCAAACTTGGTGGAGTGGTGTCTATAAAATTCCTCATGGAGAGGCTGCCACTTATTTGGGTGCTGCAGAACCAACTCACCTTCCTCAAGGCTCTGCTGTTTGTCATGATGGACCTCACAGGCGAGGTAGTAACACAGACACAGTCTTGCATAGTAGTTACCAGTACTAGCTTTGCTCCACCCAAAGGTGCAGCTACACTTTTCTTTTTTTTTTTTTTTTTTTTTTTTTTTTTTAATACAACAATGTCCGATCTCATGGCACTCTACATTTCCATCAAGAAAGAGCTGTTTCCTGATTAGCAGAAGTAGATAATCTAGAACCAGTAACATGTCATTGGCAGTGACTAGCTTTTTGTTTCCATGTGGTATGTATGTGTTTATTTATTTATTTATAAAAATAATGTATTTTTTTAACCATTTATAAAATACATGACATGTGGTTGGATTTGAAAATTATTTCGGAATGGAAAATAAATATTACCATGAAGAATCAGTGAAAAAATATTGAATCACTCAATTCTGAGGAAAATATTATGAATTCACCAAATACAAACACCACTAGTAGTTTGCAGTTCTAAAACAAACACCTGTATCCAGTTACATCTGCTAATTAGTCTGAAGTTAAAAAAGAGCGCTTGCACACCTTAGTGATCTGTTGAACCGAGCTGACTGATATAGATCACGGCACCAACAGATGTTAGTTGAAACAAAGGAGTTTATAAAACCTCTTGAAGGGAAATCTTCACAGAATGTTGCAAAAGATGTTGTTTGTTCCCAGTCAGCTCTGGACCAAGTACAAATCAAATGGGAAGGTTGTAAAAGGGAAGCATACTGGTAGACCAAGGAAGACATCAAAGCATCAAGATAGAAAACTTAAAGCAATATTCCTTGAAAACACAAAATGCACAACAAAACAAACGGACAGAAAGTGGAGTCAGTGTCTGTGACCGAACTGTAAAAAAAATATCAACTAAAGGAAATGGGATTTACATCCAGAAAAGTCAAACGAAAACCATCATTAACATCTAAACAGAAACAAAAAGGTTTCAGTGGCTAAAAAAAAAAGCAATCATGGGCTGTGGATGACTGGATCTGAGTGATATTCAGTGATGAATCACGAATCTGCGTTGGGAAGGGTGATGATGCTGGAACTTTTGTTTGGTGCTGTTCCAATGAAATTTATTAAGACAACTGCCTGAAGAAAACAAGCAAATTTCCACAATCGTTAATGATATGGGGTTGTATGTCAGGTAAAGGTATGGGAGAAATGAGTCATTACATCCTCAATAAATGCACAAGTTTATATTGAGATTTTGGACACTTATTTCATCAATTGAAAGGATGTTTGGTGGTGGTGACAATTTTTCAGGATGATAACGTATCGTGCCACAGGGCAAAAGCCATGAAAACTCTCCTTCAAGAAAGACATATGATGTCAATGGCATGGCCTGCAAATAGTCCAGACCTCAATCCAATTGAAAATCTATGGTAGAAATGAAAGAAAATGGTCCCCGACAAGGCTCCAACCCGCAAAGCTGATCTGGCAACTGCCTTTCAAAGTCATCATTAAATATACACAAAATAAGAATGTGTTATATACAGCTCATATTGTGTTCATTACATTGTGTTATATATTGAACACGATATGAGCTGCTTCACAACAGAATAGGTAATGTGCCCTGGAATTATTAATTTATCATCTCAGGACAATAAAGTGTATCCAACAAGAGTCACATGATTATAAAAAGTTATGACTCTTAAACATCTGTGAAAAGAATGAAGATTATTAAAAATATTCTTAAAATAGTTTTGTTTTTTGTTTTTTTTTCTTAAAATTAACTTTATTGAACTGGACAAAAAAAAAAAATCACAAATGGACTATGGATGATGAATAAAATAATTGCAATTAAACACTTATGCTCAATAAATTAAAATAAAATTACCATTTATTTATTTTAATCATCTTGTCCAATTATTTGTACAATAATCATTATTTAATGTGTAAAATATTGAGTGTTTGTTTCCCTAAAGGCCTTCCATATCGGCATTGAACTGGAGGTAACAAACACGTATGGTGAATGACAACTTCTGAGTTTCAGTCACTGGTTAAATGGGTAAATGTAGGCAAATTTGTTAAATTGAATGCAATATTTAAGAGTTGAATATCTAGATTCAATTTATTTTAATTATTTTTTAAAAGCTCTGGAATTTGACCCTCTCTGCCGAATATACTTTCTTCACTGTGGGTAATTGAGAGCTGAGTCAGTCCCCCACCAGGCAGATCCTATTGCCGATGGCGAAATAACGAGCGGCCAGCATGCACCCTGCTAATGAGTTATACCACTGTACTACTGAATTCTTTTAGGTAGCAGTTATTTTATTTTAATTAATCTACAAGTGGGCCTGACAATAGTGCTTGTTGCAAAACAAATATCATTTATATTAATGCCTTCAGTCTAATATATTACCAAGTAAGACACAGGGGTTACATATCAGGTACTGTAAATAATCAAAGCCTGTCTTTGTGTTACTGTTTATAGCTGCTATAGCCTAAATGCTAACGAGCTGGATTTTTTTTATAATGCTCCGCACCATTAAATGTAATTATAAATGATTTAAAAGTATGATGGTATGTTTCTTTAACTAAAAAAGTAAAAAGTAGTAGTTGGCAAAATGTTGTAGTGTGAAATAAAATACCTTTATGCTCTATAGCGTGTAACGCTGAGCACTGTTTTGCTGCAGGTATCGAATGGTGCAGTGGCCATGGCTAAGACCACCCTAGAGCAGCTGCTTGTGCGCTGTGCAACTCCACTGAAGGAGGAGGAGAAAACTGAGGAGTTGCTTAGTGCCCAGGACAAATCTTTTCACATGGTGACCCACGACCTGGTGCGAGAGGTCACTTCGCCCAACTCCACTGTGCGCAAGCAAGCCATGCATTCCTTGCAGGTTCTGGCCCAGGTTACTGGAAAAAGCGTCACCATTATCATGGAGCCTCACAAGGAGGTATGTTTGGTGCAGCATCAGGGCTGGAAGTGATTCCTTTTTTTCTCTGCTCCACCTTTTTTTCCCTCATTGGAATACAGTTAAAGTATGAAATATTGAACGTGTTTTAGCAGCTTGCAACTTAGTAATTGTAAGTAGAAAACACCTGATGACGAAAATGTACATATTTTCAGTGTAACAGGAGAGTTTGGAAGGCTTTCCTTACATTCCCCTTTAAGACAACCTGTCAGCCTGTTGCATGCAGAACCTCATAAAGGATTGTGTGTCCACATGTAATCTAAAAAAGCTTAAGAATGTTTGTTTGATATCAGGTCCTACAGGACATGGTTCCTCCTAAGAAGCACCTTCTTCGTCACCAGCCTGCCAACGCTCAGATAGGACTGATGGAAGGGAACACATTCTGCACTACGCTGCAGCCTCGCCTCTTCACCATGGATCTCAGTGTCGTCGAGCACAAGGTCTTCTACACTGAGGTATGCGTACTTACTACATTTATACACTGCGGTGTGTGAGAAATCACACACACACACACACACACACGCGCACACATAATCAGTGGAACCAATCATGCCTGATTTTAATAAAACAAGTAAAGTTTGATGAGCCGTATAAAATAATTCTTCCTAATGTCCATCCACACAGAAATAAAATAACTTATCCTAAAATTTTATTATATGCTTGTCTTCAGTCAAATACTTAATACCCACTTATTATTTTAATCACACACATTAGCGAAGGGTTGGAGATCAAACAAGGGCTGTTTCTTTAATATGGTGGGGTTTTTTTTTTTGTTTTTTTTAAGGTTGTTGCTTGTTATAGATGTTTTTGCCTTTAGCAGTGTTTGTGTCTTGTGTAGTTGTTGAATCTGTGTGAGGCTGAAGATGCAGCACTTATGAAGCTGCCCTGCTACAAGAGCCTGCCTTCTCTGGTGCCCCTGCGCATCGCTGCACTCAGTATGTATTGTACTTCCTACTAATGAGTCTAAAATGTAGCTCACTAAAGACGTTGTGTAGCAGTATAAGAAAATTTCTCTGAGATGTCAGTGGGATATTCAGTTCAATCAGATATGTAGAAGATAATGTGCTTTTAATAATCTTGGTCCTGCATCATCCTTTTTTAATTAATTAATTTATTTTTATTTTTTTGCATCATCCTGTTAGGGTTTATTTTGCAATAATGTCCAACTTTCTGCATGTTATCCTGCATATTACACAACTAATTACTAAAAGAAATCAGTGATTTGACAGAAAATGTATATATAAAACTTATTTTTATGCTTTGATAATGGCGTGGCCCATAACAATGGTTTGATATACAGATATAACTGACTGTAGAGGAATGCTTCAATGGACCAATCAGAATTAAGTTTTCAATGAAACTGTATTAACCAATCATAATGACTTTCACAACTGTCTGTAAAAATTATTTGTAGCATTTTTTTTTTTTTTTTTTTTTTTTTGGTCATTATTAGCTGTATGCCAGAAGTGTTTTCCCAAACACACACATTGGTGTGTTAGTCCTCGAGTTGCAAAAGAGTTGTGAACTATCTGTGAACATCAATACACGTTTTGTGATTAACAATTTTCTGTCTATTGTGTTTCTTGTGTGTGCATGTTCAGATGCTTTGGCAGCCTGTAACTACCTGCCTCAGTCTAGGGAGAAGATTATTGCAGCGCTCTTCAAGGCCCTGAACTCTACGAACAGTGAACTGCAGGAGGCTGGGGAGGCCTGCATGAGAAAGGTCAGCCCTCTCACAAAACTGGTCTTCTTTTATTTCCCTGTTCTCTGCATCTCTGCCTGCCGTGCTGCCACTAATGAGTTCTGCCTGGAACAATCAATACAGGATGGAGTGAGGCAGGCGCTGAGGAAAATGAATGTGGCTGTGATGCATCATCATGCTATGGCAGACTAGCCTGGGCTTTATTAGAGTGGCCTTTCCTTTGCTAATGGAGATGCACTGGGCTTTGAGTTTTTCTGCTCCATTGTTGACAGGAGACTGAAGGGCAGCATGCTGTTTTTGTGCCGCATGAATCTGCTATAGAATAAAGTCACATTTCTCCTCTTTTAAGAAGTCAGACGTCAGTTTGGGTGATGTGTTTCTAAGACACATTATATTATAATGCGTTAGATCCATTTCACATGCAGAAACAAGCAAGTAATTATTTTGTTAACATGTTTGAATTGAAACATAAAATGTTTCATTTAATTTAATTGGTTATTCTTAATCATTTTATTTATATGTTTTTAATAAATAAATAAACATAAACTCATATATATATATATATATTTTTTTTTTTTTTTGGTTTGTTTTACTTTTAGTTGAAGTTCCTTGTTCCACCCTAATTAGGATTTAGCAAATAAATATTAAAAACAAGAATGTTCTGTGAGTTAAAGATAAATAATGAAAAGAAAAAAGTAATTTCCTCTGGCATTGACTTTTGGATGTTACACAGTAATCCGTCGTTTCATCTTTCAGCTTGATAAAAGCCACATTAAATGAATGTGTCTCATTGTGTCCTTTCCTAGTTCTTGGAGGGAGCCACCATCGAAGTGGATCAGATCCACACTCACATGCGGCCCCTGCTGATGATGCTGGGAGATTATCGCAGTCTGACTCTAAACGTGGTAAACAGACTCACCTCCGTCACGCGGCTCTTCCCCAATTCCTTCAATGACAAGTTCTGTGACCAGATGATGGTGAGCTACAAGCACAAAACTCAACATCTGAAATAATAGAACACATTGTCACTTATGGTTCTGTCTGTCATTGATTCTGAAATGTCATGACGGTCACATTATATCTTTGTAACCTTTTGGCTTGTTTCTCTCAGCAACACTTGAGGAAATGGATGGAGGTGGTGGTGCTCACTCATAAAGGAGGCCAGCGCAGTGACGGCAGTGTAAGTCTGAGCAAGTTGCCTTTTGCTTGTTTTTCGGGTTCAGGGTTGAGTGAGCTTGTTATCATGAGTCGGTGCTGATGCTTGGTGTCTCTTTCGTGTGACCTTAAAAATTTCAGAATGCAGATATTCCTTGGATTGACTTTCTGCTTTAGGCCAAACCTTTACAGTCAGCATTGTAGCACCTTTCTACCACTGATGTGTGGAATGAAAATGATACTGGAGACCTGAGGTGTCTGCTCCAGAACAGCTCACACAAATATGACGTGCGTGTGGCCATATTACAATCAATGATTTAGTAGGCGCCAGTTTCCCATGGGTCGGCTTGCTAACAAGCCTCCGAGTACTGGATCCTTGTTATCTGGGGGCCAGATCACCTTGTAGAGGAAAGAAAAGGTGAGAGGATGGGACCTCATAGATAATTGACATACTCTGTGGTAATCTTTGCACACACTCTTTTCTTTAAACATATTGTAATTACATGCAAATTAGCACTTTGTACCTGTAGCTTTTGAACACCCATGCTGATGTAGCGAGGTTATCCAGGGATAGAGGGTGGGGCTTAGGACATGAATGATATTTTTTCAACTTTGTCTTTTGCCTTCCATCCATCAGATGGTGATCAAATCACTTTTTGTTCATCGTTCGTCCTTTAACAATTCTTGTGGCAGCTAATCTAAGAAAACTACTGAATGGAACTCCATGCTATTTTGCACACAGTTTCACCCTGTTGTCTAGTTGTGCCCCTGTGGATATTTATTATTTGCATGTTCAGTATGGGCGGCATTTTGATTCTTATTGTGGCAGCTATTCCAAGAATACTGCTTAACCCATCTTCATATTTTGCAATACAGGTCCCACCTTATAGTTTAGTTGTTCAACTGAGGTTTTGTATTTTTATTTTATTTATAAATTTTTTATAAATTTAATTTGCATATTCAATATGGCCTCCAGGCGGTCATGTTGGTTTTACTTGTGACAGCTATTCCAAAATAACTACTGAGTGAAATTTTTATGATCTTTTATCTCAGTTACAAATTCAATATGGCCACCAGGCCGATTTTACTTGTGGCAGCTATTCTGAGAATACGGTGGAACCTCGGTTTTTAAACTTAATTCGTTCAAAAACCGATTTGTTCGTTAAAGTAAAACTATTTTCCAATAGGAAAGCATGTATAATAGATTGATCTGTTCCTGGCCTCATCCTCACTCCACAATCGTATTACAGTATAACATACCAACTGAATAATTAATAAAGTTTTAGGTAAGAAAAGACAATTTTATTCATTACCTGAACCAACTGAACAAAGAATACAGCTTTAAATAAGAAAGAAAGTTTCATTCACCAAACATGAACACCATTTTCATACTTTCACATGATTCCTTTCTTCACCTCTATTGTTTGTTCTCAGTATTTTCCTTAGATTTCCCAGGTCCCATAGTGGCTTAGTGATTAAAAGATATAAAAGAAACACAACACAAGATATATCGCCGAAATCTGAGAAGTTCATATGGGCGTGTGATCAGACTGACACACACACAGCCAGCACCGCGTGCGCCGGAGTGGGAGTTCTTTGAGCAAACACTGCATGATGAGACTGAAAGACACACAGCCAGCTGTTGCCAGATTGTTTGACAACTGAGCATTAGCGCTGCAACCAAGTGCAATTATGGCTCCAAAATTTTGTTTGTGAACCGATTTGTTTGAAAAGGTAGTCATTTGAAAACCGAGCTTCCACTGTATTGCTCAACCAATCTTCATGATATTTTGCATTCAGGTTCCATCTATAGTCTAGTTCTGCATATATTTATCTCATATTGTTCAAGTCAAGGGAATGGATCCATTGCCTGTCTCAGTTTTAGTATTTGGGACACCTGCTGAAAAATTAAAACTCAACATCTTACACTAAAGCTGACGACAAATATTCTCTACAACAAGAATTTAAAAATACCGAGAGTCTTTGTGAGATGCACCAGTAGTGAGGTTTTCTAAATTCTATTACTCATTTTTAAATATCCAAGAAAAGTGACCATTACTGAAAAGTTGCTGGATGATGGGAGCCCAGCTCCTGTGGATCCCTTGTTTGTGTGTGTTGTCACACAGTTTAGAGGTTTTCTTACTTCAGTTTTTAGACCCTACTGAGTCCCAAAGTCTGTGCTTCATAACCAGCCCCCTCCCCTCATTTAGTCGACACGTCATATCTTTTGTTCTCCACCTTTGTTTTTCGCACCTCAGCCACCCCTCCATCGTTAATGTTCTTCACTGCTGTCCTGTCACTCACTGCTTTGCTGATTGTGTGTCCATTATTCTCTTGTTCCGGAGCAGCCTGCAGTGGAGGGTGTGGAGGTGAGATGGTGCCGTGTTGGGAGGCGTACTAGCTGTGCTCGTGCTTCTTTTTCTGTCTGTGCTGATGGTGTGCTCTGTAACTGTGCCTCTGTATCTGTGGTGTCATGTTTGATGTCTGGGTATCACCTTTGTCCTCTGATCGCCCCTTTCAAGAGTAGATTTAATCAGTGTCTAATGATGTGTTCAGACTGATTGGTGATAATGAGTGTATATGCATGAAACTGAAGTACTACAATACTTGGGGGAGGGGGCGGTAAAACCTTTCTTTGAAGATTTTTCTCCAAACTAGCCCTCGTTCACTGCCCTAGGTCAGCCAGCAGCATCTCGTATAGTTTTCTAAAACAAAACCCATTTATGGAAAAGTTCCTAAAAGCCATGTTAACCCTCCATTAACCAGCGGAGCATGTCTGCTACATGAAGTGAAAGGGTTAACAGACTAGACAATCAAAAAAAAAATTTAATTTTTATTTTTCCCAAATATTCGCCAAAAATTATTTTAACACAGTTAGAAAGGGACTTGGTTAATAGAGAGTTATTCTTAATGTAGAAAGTTGAAGCTTTTTTTTTTTTTTTTAACTTTGTAGACCATTTTTACTATGTTTAACTTTTTTAAAACGTAAAACCATCTGTTTTGCTCTTAAAGATTTTCCCACGTTTCCTAACTGTTCTGTTTGTTCTGTGGATCATAACATGGTGTACAGAATAATAACATAATGACTTTTTTTATTCTCTTTTCTTCCATATAGGAAATGAAGATCTGCTCAGCCATCATAAACCTCTTTCACCTGATCCCAGCAGCTCCTCAGACTCTGGTCAAACCCCTGCTGGAGGTAGTGATGAAAACTGAGCGAGCCATGCTAATTGAGGTACATGCAGTCCAGACTCATGGAAATGTATACTCTGCCTGGCCAAAAAAAAAAAAAAGTTCCACACTTTAATATTTTTTTGGATTTAACCTTGATTACAGTGAGTTATCGCCATGGCATTGTTGCTTCAATTGGTCAGGTCGAGGCTCAGCAATATTATGTGGTGCTAATGACCTGAATGAAAAGATTATCACCAAATGGGCTTCTTCGCTGATGGCATGGATACAGAATTGGGGCTCAAATACTGAAAGAGTGGTTCAGGGGACATGAATCATTTTCACACATGAACTGATAACACAGAATCCTGACCTTCACTCTCCGTTAGACTATGGAGTGGTTTGATTTACCTGCCATTAGTTCAAGAGTTAAATTATCACAAAAGAAATTATCCCAAGTCTGGTTGGAAATATGTTGTGATGTTATGTGATGACAGAACAATGTCATGGCGATTACGTGCTATCAGTTTCAAAGGTGGTTAAAAAAATAGTATAGTGCATGGATTTTTATATATTTTTTTGCTGGACGTTGTTTTGTCATACAGGGCAACAGGCGTATGATCCTTTCTGTGTGTGTATGTTTAAGGCGGGCAGTCCTTTCCGAGAGCCACTAATCAAGTTCCTGACCCGTCATCCCTCCCAGACAGTGGAACTGTTCATGATGGAGGCCACACTGAATGACCCTCAGTGGAGTCGCATGTTCATGGTAAACCCTTTCAAGTGTTTCGTTTTTTTTATCTTTTTCTCAGTCAGCACTTATTAATTTATATATATATATATATATATATATATATATATATATATAAAATACACACACATTTAATATCATTCATATATAACGTGTGTGTATGCATATATATTTATTTATTTAGATATAGATAGATACCTCAGTTATAATGGTTGGAACATTTGTGAATCTAAGACGTTTTACTTCAGAGTTTCTTGAAGCACAAAGATGCCAAGCCCCTCCGAGACGTTCTGGCCTCGAACCCAAGCCGATTTGTCCCGCTGCTAGTTCCTGCAGGTACTCCAGGTACCGTGCGGCCTGGCTCACCCTCTACCAGCACAGCTCGTCTTGACCTGCAGTTCCAGGCCATTAAGGTGAAAAAAAGTCTCAATCCATTGTTCTTGTCATTCCACATTAATCCGAAGAGTGACGGTTCACTACAGAACTGCAGTGTAACTATTTCTCTTCTGTCTCAGATCATAAGCATCATCGTGAAGAATGATGAAGGCTGGCTGGCCGGCCAGCACTCTTTGGTCAGCCAGCTAAGGCGTGTTTGGGTCAGTGAGGCCTTTCAGGAGCGTCATCGTAAAGACAACATGGCTGCTACTAACTGGAAGGAGCCCAAATTGCTGGCCTACTGCCTTCTCAGCTACTGCAAGTATGTCCAATCACATGGCTATTCAGAAGTCTCTGATATTATTAAAGGATATTTGGTTGCTTACTGAGTCGATCGTTACTTTACCAGACGTAACTACTCTGAGATCGAGTTGCTGTTCCAGCTGCTGCGAGCCTTTACTGGCCGCTTCCTGTGCAACATGACCTTCTTAAAGGAATACATGGAGGAAGAGATTCCAAAGAACTACAGCATTGCACACAAGCGAGCGCTGTTCTTCCGCTTTGTCGAATTCAACGACCCACAGTTTAACGACGAGCTCAAAGCCAAGGTGAGGGTTTTTTTTTTTTTATGATTAAAGGTGGCTTATTGTGGAGACCCCCCCCCC
>JAQMYF010000021.1:26815173-26830167 GCA_030014195.1 Neosilurus mollespiculum
TGTATATTGTAGTGCAAAATGCAAATGTATAACAGTGAATGTTGTTGCTATATAGAGGAGTTGTACAGTTTAATGGCCGAAGGTAGGAATGATTTCCTGTGTCGTTCAGTGTTACATTTAGGTGGTATCAGTCTCTCACTGAATGTGCTCCTGTGACTGATCATCAGGTTGTGGACCGGGTGGGAGGTATTGTTCAATATTGTCTTTATTTTGGCCTACATTCGCCTCTCCGACTCCACCGTCAGAGAGTCCAGCTCTATCCCCACAACGTTACTGGCCTTGTGGATCAGTTTGTTTGCGTCTGCAACCCTCAGCCTGCTGCCCCAGAATGCAACAGCATACAGGATGGTGCTGGCCACAACAGACTTATAAAACATCCTGAGCAGTGCGTGGCAGATGTTAAATGACCTTAGCTGCCTCAAAAAATAGAGATGGCTCTGGCCATTTTTGTAAAGTGCAGTAGGGTTCTAACCTGTCTATACTGTTAGTGCGAGAACTTTTAAAGGAAATGACATAGGATCACTGAATTCGGTGTACAAGTTCTCCTCAGGGGCGAATAGTATGGGATTTTGTATGGGTCACCTTGACCTTGTATCAAAGTCACATGTCAGTCAAAGTCACTTTTTAATATATTGGACTTGTGGACAAATGCTTCTTTTGATGGGAGTGTCGGGACACCTATGTTTTTTTTTTTTAAACAAAAAAATTTGCATTTTCTGCTTTTGTTGTCCAGACATTTTCCTTGGTACAGTGGTTCTCAGCTCTTTTGTGTCCAGCTGCAACTACCCCCAAATATAGGTTGATTTTTTTTTTTAATCTCCCATCTCTCTGAAATACCCTTAAATCACTGCTTTTCGTAGAGAAGATACCACTGCACTAGAAACACTGGCTGTGTAATCCACTACTGAATGAACCCAATGCATTGCTACCTGCTATTCTGCTGAAAGTTCTAGCATGTAGATAACGTTATTATTCAAGCATACAGAAGAGCATGGCAGTGTTGTGGAGAACTAAACCAAGCGTATATGAGAATGCTTTTGGCTCAGCAACACCCTGGGATGATTTAAACATTTTCTTTTTTTTCCATTCTTGGATTTGATGTATATCCAGGACTTCTGGTTCCGGGATGTAGAGAATGGCAGGCTGAATAGCAAACTCCCAACTAAAAACACTAGAACACCCCTGAAATAATAATTAAATCACGATTTAATAGTTACAATAAGGGTCAAAGACGAAGGTAAAGAAATCAGCAACAAAGCCAACAATTAAACACATTGAGGCCTCGTCGCCGCTGTGAGCTGCTCGTCACAGAGCTGAGGTAATTTGTACAAGGATTACAAAATGCAGGTTTGCTTTTTTCATTCCTGTAAATTTTCCGATGTAAAATCCCATTAATGAGCTGTCCCAACCAGAAAAGAACTACAGTAGGGTTTTTTGTCTTGGGATATTAATTCTTTCCATATACCTTTTCTCTTTTTTCCCCCTCGTGTTTCCTTCTCATCCCATGTCCCCTTCGTGCACTTACACACATTTCATTTTTCCTACATTTATCATTCTCCTTCTTGGAATTTGAGCAGGCCAGCCAGAAGGGAACACAAACAGTCTAATGACGTTATTGTAATGTGCTCTCATGTCACTGTGATTAATATCGCCAAGCTAGAGAACGAACTGCCACCCATGACTCAAGATCAGTGCTGCCACCCAGCAGCAGAAGTTCTGTGGCAGTAATAAATTATAGCTCACTCTTGACAACTTGGCCAGTCCTGCATCCTGGCCTTAGCAGTTATGTCATCCTTAACCCCTTTTGTATGGCCTGGTTTCATGTTTGTTTCAGTGTTAGCAACCAGTGATGGCATAGTCAGGGGTGTTCATTTGGAGCAATATCACTTGATCTGTGTATTGTGGGATCTGATCATTATAATGGTTGTTTTGTTTATTGGTATTTTTTTTTTTTGTCCCATCAGGTTTTGCAGCACATCCTGCACCCAGCCTTTCTTTACAGCTTTGAGAAAGGGGAAGGCGAGCAGCTTCTCGGCCCCCCCAACCCAGAGGGCGACAACCCTGAGAGCATCACTAGTGTTTTCATCACCAAGGTAATACTGCGTTCTTCCACAGCTTCCCAGTCATTCACTTTTCAGTGGGGGCTAATATTAGTCTGAGAGAAATACCATAACCTTGGTAAAGGTCTCAGTGTTTGTGGTGTTTCAAATCTGATTATAGCCAAGACGAAATGCTGGGAGATAATGGCCTCCATTTGTTTCACACTCAAATTGATTATTGCTTTCCCCAGTCCAGCATTAACCATGGCAAAGATCCATGATACTCTCTTGGCCTGATCCTTTGTAGCTGCCTCAGTTTTTTGTATTGCATGCTGTAGGGTTACTTGTAGAAGGATGAACTATGGTAAGTCTGTCTCCGTTTAACTTGTCATGTAGGTGTTGGACCCAGAGAAGCAATCTGACCTCCTGGACTCTCTGAGGATCAACCTGCTGCAGTTCTCCACACTGCTGGTGGAACATGCACCCCACCATATTCATGACAACAACAAGAGTAGGAATAGCAAACTGAGACGTCTCATGACCTTTGCCTGGCCCTGTCTACTACCCAAAGCCTGCGTGGACCCAGCCTGTAAATACAGCGGCCATCTGCTCCTGGCCCACATCATTGCCAAATTTGCTATTCACAAGAAGATTGTCCTGCAGGTGAGAATTTGGTGAAAAGACGATTGTACATGCCATCAATATATTACTCCAGTTTCAAAAATTGTATGCAGTGTATAAGTACAAGCTTGCTGAGCCCTATGTGAGATGTTTTCTGTTATCTTGACCTGACTACCCACAAATGTTCTGTTTTTAGGTGTTCCACAGTCTGTTAAAAGCTCACACTATGGAGGCTCGTGCCATCGTGCGGCAGGCTATGGCTATCCTCACCCCAGCTGTACCCGCCCGCATGGAGGATGGGCATCAGATGCTCACTCACTGGACCCGCAAGATCATTGTGGAGGAGGGACACACTGTCCCACAGCTGGTCCATATACTGCACCTCATTGTGCAGCACTTCAGGGTGAGAGTCAACCTCCATTCAAAAATCTTATTTTGAGGAAAGGTCACAAAACTTGTTAGGCTTGTCTATTGAGTCTGTCAGTTTTCATGTCCTAGTGGTCACTGAAAGGGCAATTCTGGTTCTGTTTGTTTAGACAGGGGCCTGGTTAGAGGTGTTTCCAAAATGGCTGCCGAGTGGCAAGACTTTGATATGACATGTATTCAAAACCGACAAAAGTACACTCCAGTGATAATCTTGTGCTTGTTTGTGGTCAGGTTTACTATCCTGTGAGGCATCACCTTGTGCAGCACATGATCAGTGCCATGCAGCGACTTGGCTTCACCCCCAGTGTCACTATCGAGCAGAGGAAACTGGCTGTGGACCTGGCTGAGGTGGTCATTAAGTGGGAGCTTCAGCGAATCAAAGATCAGCAGGTCCGGCTCGTTTAATATTTTATATAATGAGTTTAACTTCCTTTTTATTGATTTCCTTGAGACTACGCCATTTCTCAGTGATAAAAGCCTTTTCTAAATGTTATGGTTTGGTGGCAGCCGGAGTCAGAAGCAGATGCGACCGCTGGTGGCGAGGGCACAAGCTCTGGAGCTCTGAAGCGGGGAGCATCTGTGGACTCTGCTCAGGATGTCAAAAGGTTCCGCACAGCTACCGGTGCAGTTGGCACGGTGAGGAAACCTTAAACCCAGCATCAGTCTCTGCATTCTTGTCTCTCTCGCTCTGTCTCTTTGGTTAAATGATTCGAAGTGCCATGTTTTGAACACAAAGTCTCGTATTTCTCTCATCAGGTGTTTGGCCGCAGTCAGTCGATGCCTGGCACCGAGGCACTGCTCACCAAACCTGTAGAGAAACAGCACACTGACACTGTGGTCAACTTCCTCATCCGTATCGCCTGTCAGGTATTCAAACTACCTTGTGTTATACTCTTGTTGTCAATAGAAAGAGTATAATTTTTATGTAAATCGGAATTTGGGAAGCTGTTCTTCATGGCAATGGCATTAGACACTGTAGCATTTTGTACTCAACAGCATCTTAATTGTCTTCTGTTCCTAGGTGAATGACAGCACTAGTGTGGCAGGCTCTCCTGGTGAACTCCTCTCCCGCCGCTGTGTGAATTTGATGAAGATGGCTCTCCGACCAGACATGTGGCCCCGTGCTGAGCTCAAGCTACAGTGGTTTGACAAGCTGCTCATGACTGTTGTAAGTACTCATGGAAGCTCTGCTTAAACACTTAGATTTGGCTTGAGGTGGTTCTGGGGTTTATTGAAAGGGATATCATGCAACTTAGAATGGTGGGTTTTTTTGGGGTTTTTTTTGGATAAACTGTATTAATTTAAAATTTTGCCTCTGCAATTAACCCATCCAAAGTGAGCACACACAGAGCAGTGGGCTGACACACATTGGGGCACCCCCAGAGCAGTTGGGGGTTAGGTGCCTTGCTCAAGGGCACTTCAGCCATGAATGTGATGGAAGGGAGGGTGCAGCTCACTCCCCCATCGCCACACATTTTTCCTGCTGGTTCAGGAATCGAACCAGCGACCTTTTGGCCCCAAAGCCGCTTTTCTAACCATTAGGCTACGGCTCCCCCCAAATATTTTGCTCTTGATGTTTTTTTTTGCACGCTCTGTCTTGATAGAGGAGCTGCCCTTGTCTTCATCCTGTCCCATTCCTCCTTATTCTTTCCATTGCCTTTCCAAAAGCAGTTTTGATGTGAGCCCAATCGATATCCTCTGGCTTATGACTGATTTCTCACTCTCTGGAGTGCAGCGCTGTGACTAATTTTGTTGTCATCTTGGAGACTGGGTCTCAGTTAGGCAGTCTATCCACTCGTCAGGGCGTGTTCACTGTTTCCCTCACTTCCTCTGACTCACTCACTATTTATTTTTATTTTTTTTGTATTTGTTCTGCCTTTTTGGTGCTTTCTTACTCGCCATATCCCACCTCCTGCTGCCGTTGCAGTGGCCTTCTTGTTTTCCAGACATACCACCCTATTGATTTAAAAATATATATATATTTTGTTTTCCAGAACCAGACACATGTGCCCTTCTCCAGGCTTGTGTGTTTGATTGAAATGCACAAATGGGGCCTTATTCCCCAGGCTGCAATAAACTGACTGCGCAGGCCGTTTAGACCTTGTGTAATTGTGGAGTTTGGCATTTGCCTGCCTTGAATACCAGAAAACATGATGTTTTTCCTCACTTCAAGGGCCAGATTTACTAAAGGTTTGTATCAGGTGCAGACTTTATAAAAAAAAAAAATAATAATAAAAAAAATTCAGAAAAAAAAGACATTCAGAAACTACTGTTGGTATTAATTAAAGATGCACAGTGAACATTAGTAATGGAAAGGCATGGACAAAGTAATTTACCTTACTGCATATGTATTTGTAGGAGGTTCCCTTTAGGATTGCCATATTTGGGGGAGGAGACTCTTTAAAATAATTGAGCTGTATGAACTACTACAGTTTACTGTAGTTGATTTCCTGCTAATTGCACCATTGTTTAACAGTGAGAGAAACATGTCTTGTCTGGCTCAGAGGATGAAAGTACATACAAGCAGGAAGGAGGTTTAAAAAAAAAAAAAAAAAAAAAAGTAGGGTGTGGTACTACTGAGAATCTTCTCTGTTTGTTAATTTATTAGGAATACCAGAGGAAGATGTTATCAGAACAGATTGTCAAGTCATGTTATTTATACCTTTTTCCAGATCTATGCCAATTCTCACTGCTCTTGTTGTATTGGATTGATTGTCATTAAAATGAATCAAAACTCTTTGTTGGATCACCTGCAGGACTGGCCAATCATCAGCTTGCTTTTTAAATTGTGGCATAAGTTTGGCTCTAAATGGTATGCCAGTTTTAGACTGTAAACCATTTACATTTACAGCATTTGGTTGACGCTCTTATCCAGAGCGACTTACAGTTATCATTTTTATACAACTGAACAATTGAGGGTTAAGGGCCTTGCTGAAGGGCCCAACAGTGGTGATAGTGGGGATTGAACCACTGACCTTCGGATCAGTAACCCATTGCCTTAACCACTAAGCCACCACTTCCATAAACCAGATTCCTTGTTTTTGTTTGGTGGGTTTATATGCATGTTCACATAAATCTGAAACAGAAAAAGGTTTATGGTTATTTTGTTTCTAAGAAACAATGTAAATAGTGAGGTTAATGCCCATGCATCATAATTTTATTTATAAGTATTTTCTTCATGAAACTAGTAATAGTTTGTTTTATTTTTTTCCCTCTCGAATTTGAGAGAAGCCTCCACCTCATGCTCTGCTTACCTCATATATTCTTCTTCCAGATTTGTTATTTTATAGTATTAACATCGGTATTATTCTTATAGCACAAATACAATAAAGAAAACCCTTGTTAGCAGGTGTATTCAGTGATTATCGAAACTGCAAAGTGATGCAGATTATTAGTATTATTATAGACTATTATTCTTCCAAGCCACCTGAACTTATTTTGTGTCTTTAATCTTTTTTTCTTGCATTAATTCCTACTGCTCTTTATTTTGCCCTTATACAGACAGATCTTAACAAGGTTATCAGTATGTCTTGGCATTGTCCCATGGAAGACAGCCCTTCATTATTTATCTGAAAAAGACTCTCATGGTTATGGGTTACACTGGGTCTGGTAAGGGAGTAGATTACCTGCCCAGCACTATTATTCTCATAAATTAGGACTGTGTATCACAGATCTGATTTCTATAATTTTATTGTGTTAGCTTGTTGTTGATAAAGGCACATGTATCTGGGTTGAACAGCTTACTGCATATCTATTGCTGTGTACCTTGGAGATGCATCTGAGCCTCACGCTGGCCTCTTTTTCATGAATCAGTCCCAGTTGCAGCTTGATGTGCTTTCAACCTGTGAAACTGGTGCCCCCTTTTTGTGAAGAACAATAAATGAGGTTTTGTATTCTGGTGGAGATATCACACTTTAAAGCTGTATGTGCTTCTTTCTGTTTTGTATAGGAGCAGCCCAACCAGGCCAACTTCTCAAACATCTGCACAGGACTGGAGATCCTGAGCTTCCTGCTGACTGTGCTGCAGTCTCCAACCATTCTGACCCACTTCAAGCCTCTTCAGCGAGGCATTGCTGCATGCATGACCTGCGGCAACACTAAAGTCCTCCGAGCTGTTCACTCTCTGCTCTCCAGACTCATGAGCATCTTCCCCACTGAGCCCAGTAAGTTAGAGGTTAAGTCAAGCCTCTGGATATGGACCAACTGTATTTATTATTAAGAATTTTTCCAGTGTACAAAGTACCATTTAAAGGTTATATTAACTTAGTGTATACTACACTGGAACAGTGCACTGTTATTGGTTCTTTACCTGTGGGTTAATAGGTAGTACCCCAAGTGGATGATGTTTGAATTGAAATAGCTGATGGACACTCACACTGATTTTATAAAAGAATTAAAAATTAAAAAACTAAACTTCCTAAAATTTGTTGAAAGAAATGTCACAATGTTTTAAATGTAAAAAAGCACTTTATTCAGAAGTAAAAATATGTTAAAAGATGCTGTCATGAAGTCCACTTCAGCACCGTGGTAGATCAGGTGGCGTGATCATTTTCATGCTTAAAAATGGAAACAACCATAATCATTGAATTGAAGTTAAAGTTAAAAAAAGCCAATTAACACTTATTTCTCATAGACATCCTGCTTAATGAGTTTAGCTGGAATAGTTTTAACACTAGCGAAGGCATGTGCTTCAATTAGTGTTTAGTTATACAAGTAGTTATATAAGTTATTGATTTATTTTTTGTCTCTTTCACCGCTTGTATCCCTCAAGACTCCATCTTATCCAGAGAAGCTCCTGCTTTTATGGCTGGAGTTATGAGTATGAGAAATACACACACTTGGAAGGATACAGATAGCCCTGGGTTTAACTATGTTGCCAAGGCATGTTGAGCCTCACTGTACACAGAAGTCTTTTCAGTGCCATGAGTACCAGACCCTTTAGCAAAAGCTTGAGTGTACTGAAGATGGCAAGCCTGCGTTGTTTTGTCGTAGCAGTGGGTGGCAAATTGCAAGAAAGTTTGCTTTTGATGATATTTTGCTCACATCATTTGGTTCACAGGTTACAAAGTTCTTCTAACTGAAGCACCATTACTGTATGATGTAACATTTCTGACAGTGTCCCTATCAACAGGAAGTGAGTGATTTGAGGGGAATAGTAGATAATGTGTATCATGTGCTGTGGCCTTCACAGTCAACAGATCTCGTTCCATATAGAATTTTTAAAGTATATCTGCTGGATCTTTTATTGAATAAGTCTCCCTTTTAACTTTCTTTTATTTTTTCTAAAATTTTCTGTTCTTTGTTCCCAGGTACTTCTTCAGTGGCGTCTAAATATGAGGAATTGGACGGCTTGTACGCAGCTGTAGGGAAAGTAATTTATGAGGGTCTGAATAATTATGAAAAGGCCACCAGTGCCAACCCCACTCAGCTGTTTGGTAAGATGCTTCTATCGCAACCACCTTAATGTTAAAGTGTCAGTAATCAAAAGGTTTTGCATATTTATTCTACATTGTCATCGATTTTTGCAAGAATGTTGCATTCTGTCACAGGAAGTGCCTTTGAAACTCAATTTCTCAGTTTCCATAAAGCAGGACGTTGTTTAATTTCCACAAACACACAGTAAGTGATAAAACACTATTGGATTACATCCTATTGTTAGTGGTATTTGATCCTTGCCCGAAATGGCACTGCTGGTCAATAAATACCTCCTCGTTCCACCCTACTGGAGGAATACAGTTGCACATGCACCACTGATATGATGTATGTGTCTCGCCCAGGGTGACTTTTTACATTTGTCTCCTCTCCCCAGAGTCCCAGCCCCAAAAAAAAAAAAACATTACTCATCCTCTCTGCCCCCCACCTCAGCTGCTATCTCAGTCAGATTTTTTTTAAATGACCTTGTAATTCAGTGAGTGGGAGATAGAAGCTGCTTTCAAAGTAGTTAGCATCCCCACTAAATGGCCCAGCACTGGTGCAGTAAAGGGACCCTTTACTTATGAGGAAGGTCTAACCATGAGCCTTTCCCTGAGCTGATTGTGAACATAAGTAATCAGAGACCCCAAAAATTGTCATTTGTGGCCGATAATCATATGCCATAAATTCAGGGTTTAAAATAAGAATTGAAAAGCTTGTAGCTCTTGACAGTAAAAACTGATTCATATGTAAGCGATCCTGTCTGAAAGTACAAGCGAATTTTATTTCACAATCTTATTCTGGACATGTAAAGTACACCATTTAGGAACTGTAGGTTTAGAGAACACTTCAAAAACACAAGAATAATAATTAGTTATTTATTGATTTCACATCACTAACGATAACGTCACATCACGTGGCCTGAGTATTGTACGCCTCTTGTTCTCTATATTACTCTCTCCCAGAAAATTTTTCTTACATTTTTTTTTTTTCGAGAGAAAATTTTCAGAGAATAACACGGGGCTCCCGTGTGTACACGTACAACCGAAGGATGGACGTTTGCTATAGGTTTTTATTAAGGAAATAAATTCATGAAGAGAACCACCTATTGGAACCAGACTTGGGCATGTTCATCTTTGGGAAGATAGTAGTTAGTTTGTATTGTATTGTAGTATTCATTTGTCTTGGCGAGTGCATATACATAAGGAAAATTACAGAAAATATCTTGACGTTCCAACAGCAACTCGATGGTTTGATGCTTTTTCATTATCAAGTATTATTCACAGCTTTAAATGTATATAACATTTTTAAATCTGTATCTTAAATAGTTGTGCTTTTTGCATGGTAATTGCATTGAGTGTAAGTGTGAGTGATCGAGAGTGTATGCCGTCACTCCCTTCCTGATAGTGTGGCCAGTATGCTGTCGTAGGCTCCTGGCTGTATAATGCTGTGGGATCTTTGAGATCTAAACCTACAATCTCCAGATAATCAGGCGTGCGTTTTGGCATGTGTTCCTCATTTCTAATAGGGCTGTGCGATATGAAGATGTGTATGCTCAGTTTTTTTTCTTGTGCCACTATTTATAGGATTATTTTCCATAATTTGAAAATGGGCTATATTGCAGTGTGTGTTATCTGGATGTGAAAGGACCAAAATGAGGGTATGAGATATTGATCTTATCACGCAGGCCTAATTTCTCCCAGATAAATAGCACAGTGGGTGAGACATAGAGACAGATGACAGGAGTTCTGGTTGGTTTTACTCGATGTGTGTTCCACATTTCATGTAAGCCAATAATGCTGTGGAAGTGTAGGTTTTTTTCATGGTGGTTGTGTCAGGTATGTACATGCATAATAAAACCACCTTTGTAAGCAAGGAAACTAGTTCAACTGCCAATTACAATAATTGGAAAAATGCTTGGAAGGTAGTCAGACAACCCCTACCCATGAACATTCATCTTTAACTCTCATCTCGCTTCCTTCATCTTCCACTTGCAGGAACTCTGATGATCCTAAAATCAGCTTGCAGCTACAACGCCAGTTACATCGACCGCCTCATCTCTGTCTTCATGCGCTCACTTCAGAAGATGGTACGGGAGCACCTGAGTCCACAAACTAACCCTGGAGCAACAGAGACTGGTGCAGGTAAGCCACCCAAATCCTCACCTGCCAAATCATTCTCATTAGCTGTTAAAGGACTCCAGATCACCTGCAGGATGCTGAATTAATTCTTATTAGCTGCTGTCTCGGAGCTGCTGCATTAAGGTGATATGATGAGCAATTAAACGAAGCAAGGCCAAATTAAACTGAAATGCACTTTGAGTGTTGGCCCCTTTCTGTCAACACGCCACCTGCAGGTGCTTGTTCCTGCTCCTGTCATGCACGCATACGACTGTCCTTATTCCTGTGATTGTTCCCATTCATTCCTGCCTTGTTCTGAAGCCAAGACTTTGTATATTGCAGAGAAACCATTCTTTCCAATGCTCTACAGCTCGCTGTAGTATACTTCAGTTTTATGAGGTTTGGTTAGGTTAGGAAATCACATCTGTTTGGTAAGTGTAAATACCATGACTTGCTGGTTTAAGGTAGAATCTTCTATATGTACGAGTAATTGACTGTGCTCCAGTCAAGTAAGTTTTTACCATGGAGAAGTGAGTGTGTCCTGTGGTGTCTGCATTTGACCACTGGGTGCTGCAGAAGGACCAGTATAACCTTTGTTTGGTGGGACCATTAATTTCTCTGAACTGAGGAACAGCTGCTAGAAAATTCCTCACCTTGTCCAATGGCTTAGCAACTCCAGTCTGACCTTGCAGCTCATACCTTTCCAAAATGCTAGCCTAGACATGGATAATGTACACTTCCTCATAACACACAGATAGGCTTTGTGGACACATGCACACTTTTAGCCATCACTCATCGTCACTCTACAGCATCACCAAGGCAGTTGTGCCAAAACCCTGTGCACACAGCATGAGCCCATGCAGAGCTTCAAATCAGCAATCTGCCACTAGCACAATCCCCATCTCCCCACTGCTCCAGCTGATCAGCACTCGCACTTAACCACTCACAAATCAACCAGAAAACGCATTCTGATTCAAACTTTCTCTATGCTAAAATAAAGTCCTTCTGTTCTGGTGGTGAGATGTAAAGGGATCTCTTTTCATCTTTTGACAGTTCAGGATGATTTTATAGGTCTGGATGATTTTGTCAAGCTGAGGGGGAAATTTGAATTTGAAATGAACCCTTTTGCAAATGATGGCCATGTCACAACATGAAAAAGCTTCCTTTTGCCAAATCCGCTCTAGTTTTACAGTTAAACCATTGCTACTTTAACCTCAGGTTGACTTTATTCATGTGTGTTTTGTATTTCAGTCACAAGTGAGCTGGTAATGCTGAGTCTGGACTTGGTGAAGACCAGGTTGTCTGTAATGAACATGGAGATGAGGAAGAACTTCATTCAAGTTATTCTCACCTCCCTGATTGAAAAATCGCCTGACCCAAAGGTTCTTCGTGCTGTGGTGAAGATTGTAGAGGAGTGGGTGAAGAACAGTTCTCCCATGGCGTCCAACCAGGTAGATGTTTTCAAACCAAAATTCATTTGAGAAATAGGAAACATGGGTTATATTGATAATTGGATTAAATAATTTGAGATGCAAGCATGTGATGCTGTGATGCCATGCCTAAATGGACATGTGTTCAGTACTTCAGTAACGCTCCCATAGCTTTATTCAGTGGCCACTGTGCCCTGGCTGGATGGCTGAACCCAGGTGTTTTCTCAGTTAAACTGAGGCAACAGAAGCAACACTGAGAGAAAGCTGAGCGAAGGTGCTCCTGATAGATTTGAGATAAATGGACTATCAGTTGCTCGTCTTCCCTCTGTTTCTTTTTTCTTTCCTTTTTCCCCACTCTGTACCCCTGTCCTTCTCATTCATCTCTTTCTTTTGGCCCAGATGCCTAATCTCCGAGAGAAGTCCATTCTTCTGGTGAAAATGATGACCTACATTGAGAAGCGGTTTCCTGATGACCTTGAATTAAATGCCCAATTTCTGGACCTCGTTAATTACGTCTACAGGTAATTGCACCAATTAATCATCGGTTGTGTGGCTGCACTGCCCTGTCCATCTATTGCCATGGCAACAAGGCCACAGCTGATTTGTGGGTTAAGTTTGGATGGCTGAAGGGTTGATCAGGCGTTGGTGTTTAAGATCCAGCTGGCATGATAGGTCCTGGTGCCAACCCTAGGTTAACATTGATGCTTGGACCAGTGTCTGTGTTTGTGTGCTATGTTTAACCTTCTTAAAGAATACTACCCCTCTCTCACTCTTACTCTTGTTTTGTGCCTCTGTTTTATGTCAGATTTTAAATGAAAGTTTTTGAAACCTATGAACTCTCTGAGACCTTTTCTGTTCGCCGTTCTTTAGGGATGAGAGCTTGTCAGGAAGTGACATCACATCGAAACTGGAGCCAGCATTCTTGTCGGGGCTACGCTGCGCTCAGCCACTGATCAGAGCGAAGTTCTTTGAGGTGTTTGATGCATCCATGAAACGGCGCGTCTACGAGAGGCTGCTTTACGTCTGTTGCTCCCAGAACTGGGAGGCCATGGGCAGTCACTTCTGGATCAAACAGTGCATTGAGGTACACAGCAAGGACTTAAACTGAAACGTATTTATTTAAAGCAGTGCTTCTGAATTCTGGTCATAAGTTTCGCCAGGACTCCACATATCATCACATAGTCTCCATTTCAGCCAGTAAAATCTGGGTCAGGTTATTCAGGTGAGTTGGGAGTACAGAAGACGCCAATCACTTCTTAGTATAGGGAAAGGTGAACAAGAGCTTTTTCAGGCAATGATTAGATGGTCATTTGGCATAATTATGCTTGGACCTCAAGTCTCTAGAGAGGTAGACCTCCAGGGACAGGGTGGGTGACGACTACTTTACAGCAAACGTAGACAAAGTGCATTGTTGGCTTTTCTGTGAGTTTTTACAACAGCTGGGAATACACTGCATGAACCAGCACAGCACCAAGAAATCTCTCTCATTTTTAGTCTAGTTTAATCTCCTGCAAAAGGTTTTGAAAGTGTTAAGTGATTGTCGTCAATCTCACATCTGTGACTTTGAGAGTAGCGTTGTGGGCTGTAGCTCATATGTTTAAAAAAATCTCTCATCTCAGCTACAATCAATGTGGCTGCTTGCTGGTGAATTATTAATGTCGCCCTACACACCCTAGTGGTGTGTACTGATTCATCTTGCTGTGCTGGAGCGGAACTATGCTCTGGCATTCATGCCCTCTAGGCCCCTGTCAGTGTAGAAATATGCGACAGTTGCAGTTGTGTGCAGCAGATCAGAAGTCAACCCTATGTTGTACAGACATCAATAAGCACGGCCTGGATGCAGACCTTAACGGGGATTGATTGCTTGCCACCCCCAGGAGGGGGCAACTTATAATGGAGGCTGGCTCCAACCTCAAGTGACCAAGACCTCTACTGTGTTCCTCAGCTGCTGTTGGCCGTGTGTGAGAAGGGCACCATCATAGGCACCAGCTGCCAGGGTTCCATGCTGCCCTCCATCACTAATGTCATCAACCTGGCTGACAGCCATGACCGTGCCGCCTTTGCCATGGCTACTCACATCAAACAGGAGCCACGTGAGAGGGAGAACAGTGAGACCAAAGAGGAGGTTGGTGTAGCATTTTCCAGTATTCTTTTGATCCCTACTCATCGGTATGCAGATCCTGATCCCAAAGTTATATCTTATATATGACAACTGAAATTTCTAAAGTCACTTATTTAAAGTTGCCTCATTAAAATCCTCGCCTTGTCCTCCTGTCTAGGATGTCGAGATAGACATTGAGCTGGCACCCGGGGATCAGACCAGCCTGCCGAAGACCAAGGAGCAGGCAGAGCGCGACGCCGGCAACCAGCTGCACATGCTCACCAACCGCCATGACAAGTTCCTGGATTCCCTTCGAGAGGTCAAGGTGAGTGGCCACCTTAACATATGCTACTCAGGTATGCGTGACTCAGGCTAGTCTGTGCAGAACACACAGTGACACTTTTTCATCCATAAAAAAGCACTCCGAATATTTACAGGTGGAATAATAAGTGCTTTTTGATGTTTTACCGCATCATAGAGACTCAAGGTTGAGCTGTTATTTGTTTATTTATACTAATAATATTTATTTATTATTTAATATATTTTTATAATAATAATAATGCTTTTTAGTTATCTGACCAGTCATGATTTGCCAGAGGAGCAGCTCTGAGGATATTTTAGCATGCATTTGATAATGAAGCCCAATGAAATCACTTTACAAGTAAATCTTTTTAATTTTTGGTTCCATAGCAGATTCCACCACCTCTTAAAATATGAGCTGCAGTTTTACGTGTAGTGTTAATTCTTGATGTGTATAACTTGGCTAAAAGAGTTTGTGTGTGTGTGTGTGTGTGTGTGTGTGTGTGTGTGTGTGTGTGTGTGTGTGTGTGTGTGTGTGTGTGTGT
>JAQMYF010000021.1:26853694-26869177 GCA_030014195.1 Neosilurus mollespiculum
TATATATATATATGAATTTTTCTTTTTTTATTAGACATTGAAGGTGTGGCAGGATGACTGTAGGACGTTTGGTGTGTTTAGTAGCCATTAGATTATTTGCGCATTAATTAATCCAGCATTTCTCTTATTTAAAGCTTTTAGATCAGCTTTTAGACACCCCCCCGAGTTGCGCATCACTATTTTGTGACAAGACAAAATATTCTCATGCTTTGCTTATAATTACTGTATGCTAGAAGCTTTCCCTTAACCTCTAAACATATTATACAATCCTCTCAGTTCCACCTGGCAGGAGGACAAGCATGGCGGGAAATGTGTGAAATGTCTATAAACTCCTCCATATCCTAGAAAGCCTCCCTTTAGGAGGACACGGTTCACATCTGTCCAGCTCATTTGCCTGTATTTCTCTGGCCAAGTCCTCAGGCCGCCAGAGTTGTGGGAATGCCAACTACATACAAAATTAAGATACATACTAAAGCTGTGTGCGTGTCTGCCTGTCTCTGTGTGCGTGTCTGCCTGTCTCTGTGTGCGTGTCTGCCTGTCTCTGTGTGCGGGTCTGCCTGTCTCTGTCTGCGTGTCTGTGTGCATGACTGTCTGTCTGTGTGCATGTGTCTCTGTGCACACATGCTTGCAGGGCTCCTGGGGGACTATAAGAGGGTGTAAAGCAGATGTGATGGTGCCAGCTGTTCCTCTGTAGTGAGGCAGAGCCACATAACTTTCATTCTTTCTCCCACCACTCTGTGCAGCATACTTTAGTTTTCAGAAGTGAGATGAAGGATAGAAAATATAATTTTATTCATGAGAGTACACACACTTTTACACCACACGTAATTTGCAAGGGAAAAACCCATTTCAACTGATCATAGCAAAACAATTTGCCTTATTTATACTGGCCGTCTGCCATAGCTACATGTCTGAAGAACATCTATTACTTTTTCTCATCTCTTCCTTTAGAATCTTCTTGTTTCCCCTATTTTTCAATCCAATCCATCATATGCTGATAAAAGATATCTGGCCTCTGCTGTTTTTTAGAATCCTATTCACTTACATTGTAGGAAAAGATATTGCACACTATGTCTTATATCATTAAAGATATATTACTCAAGCCTAGCCATAACCCTGTGCAGGTACTGAAAGCAGGCTGCTGGAAATCTCTGCAATCCTTGGATTGGCTCAAGCTTCTGGTTGGCCTGCAGGAGCCAGGCCATGTTCACTCGAGCAGTCATGTGTTGGAATTTAAAGCAGAATTGGTGCTTACAGGGAGGCACGGGCACCAGACTCTGGGCTTATTTCTAGCGCTTGGCCACTTCTGCATTCTGGTTGTTATTAGATGGAAAAAACTTTTGCCTTTGATGCTTTGGTGTCCACAGGTCAGAGAGCAAGGTGTTTGTTCCATGATGCTCCTAGCTGCAGTACTCTCAAGAGCAGAGCAGATCTAGGGGCATGCTCTGGCGCTGAAATAGTGCTTCAAATTGTGTGTCTGTGCATGCACACACTCTGTAGCAAGCCTCTTGAGGGTAGCATGTTTATCAGCAAACAACTTGCTCTACCCACACAGTATGAATTGTGCCTTAAACAGTCTTCCTATTTCCTAAGTGCTCCTGACAATCTCAGTTTTTATTAGATTATCTGCATTGTTTATGTACACTACACTGCCTGACCAAAAAGTCACTGTCTGAATTCAATGCAAAAAAAATTAAGAGCATTTGATTCGATAATTTCTGCCGTGATTAATGTTTCAACCGTTCTTATAAGGACTCATCAATTCTTTTAAACCTTACTGAGGCAGTGAGTAGCTTTTTATTTCTTAAACCACCATGTCAGAAGACATGTACAGTACCTGGGAGGTGAATTGGCATGTTAGTGTTTTTCAGAAGGGTCAAATTATTGCCTTGCATCAAGTAAAGAAAACAACTTGGTCAGAGGAAAACTTTGTGAAGTTGTCAAGTTTTTGTGTGTGTAGGTATATGTATGTGTATATACACTCACATACATGTGTGTGTGTGTATATATATGTGTGTGTGTGTGTGTGTGTGTAAATATATGTAAATAAATATATATTTTTATATATATAATCTTAGCAACATCATGTGGCAATAAAAAGTCAGCTGACGACTTGAATGTACTAATCACTAGGTTATCACCATCAGGCAACTTTTTCTTTCCTGAGAGTACTCACACAAAATTTGGGCTCAACTTGTGATTCAGGGAGAATGAGGGATCATTTTTCCTTCATGAACTGACACCACAAAGTCCAGAGTGTTTGGGATATGCTGGAGATGACATCAAGTAGTGGTTTGTTGCAGAATAATGCATCTCTGGATGGAAATAAATGTTGTTATATTACTTAAAGTTGTCAGAACAGTGCCATGTGTATCCATGCTATAATCAAAGCCAAAAAACAATCGAACTAAATATTTGTGGGTTTTTAGCCTGGCAGTCAGTCCATTTGGGAAGATTCTGTTTGTAGTTTTCAAGTTTCAGCTTTTTTTTTTTTTTTTTTTTTTTTTTTTTTTTTTTTTTTTTTTTTTTTTTTGATTAAAAAACATTGACATTGCAGCACCTTTTACAAAATTGGACCTACATGCATTCACACACATTTACATATAGGGCAATTTAGAGTAAGTTCACCAAACATGTTATTGAGGGGTGGAAGGAAACCACAGCACCTGGACGAAATTCACCCAGGCACCTGGAGACACTAATCCAAGCTCAGGATCAAACTGTAAGCCTGAGGCTGTAAAGTACCTTAAGTCTTTAAAGCACCTGAAACTTTCCCAGAGAAGACCGTTAATAAACTCAGATACTCTGAGGTGTGTCTGCTGGAAAAAGTTTGTGGTGTTTCTTATGGCAGTTTGTTTCCACTCATAGTGACAGCCAACACTGACATTACATCATAAAAGCAGTCAGGATTCTTTAAGTGGCCCATCAGTATGCATGACACACATGTCACTGCTTTTCTCTAAACTGAATGACAGCTCATTGTGACAGGATTTGAATTATATTCACTTCAGTCAAATATTTAGAGACATGTGAAGGGTGTACGGATT
The DNA here is from genome assembly GCA_030014195.1 of Neosilurus mollespiculum. Classification (NCBI taxonomy): domain Eukaryota; kingdom Metazoa; phylum Chordata; class Actinopteri; order Siluriformes; family Plotosidae; genus Neosilurus; species Neosilurus mollespiculum. The sequence continues at coordinate 26,856,742 of JAQMYF010000021.1, forward strand.
GTCATATCATAGTGAGATGTTGACAATCTTGCCTTTCTTTTAATGCTGAAGATCAACAGCAAGGCCATTTTCTGATCACATTTTTCTGATTTACAGTAAGGAAGGGGCATAGCAGCGTTATGAAAGCGAAACCGGTTTTAGCCAATTTAATGAAGTTGTGCCCTGAAGTAGTCTCCAAATTTAGGAACGTGATTCGTGTTAAGCTGGCACCTTTTGTGGCTTCTTTCTCTGCCAATGTCATTTAAAAGTTGAACTGAGCATGTAATGGCTTTGCTTCCTCCTCTGTGCCCGCTGGCGTTATCTGTAGACTCGCATCACAAGAGGAATACTGGAGTGTACAGCACAGCACTTCTTATTCCTAATCCCTAGATAACACAGCTCTTTTCTCTCCCGCATTCTCACCTGTCTCTGTTCTTCTTCCTGCTTTGCAGTCTCTTTTAAACAACCCATCTCTCCTTCGTCTTATCGTTGCCTCTGTCTTTGTCATGTCTGTGTTTGCTGGTGCAGATTTCGACTTCAGCGTTCCCGGCTCTATGAAGCTGCACAATCTCATCTCTAAACTAAAGAAATGGATCAAGATTTTGGAAGCCAAGACCAAGCAGCTGCCAAAGTTCTTCTTGATTGAGGAGAAATGCCGTTTCCTTAGCAACTTCTCAGCCCAGACAGCTGAAGTGGAGATCCCAGGAGAATTCCTCATGCCCAAACCCACACACTATTACATCAAGATAGCGAGGTAAAAAACATTTACACCACACACACGTGCACACTTGTCTTCCTACTCAGTTAAGTGAAAAGATGTTTTGGTACCTCCTTTTCCCTACCGTTTTAAAAATGCTCCATGTCAAGATTAACCCATGTGTTGATGTTCTCATCCTCAGATTCATGCCCAGAGTAGAGATTGTTCAGAAGCACAACACGGCTGCTCGCCGCCTCTACATCCGCGGGCACAATGGAAAGATTTACCCATACCTCGTGATGAATGATGCCTGTCTGACAGAGTCACGGAGAGAGGAGCGGGTACTGCAGCTCCTACGCCTACTCAACCCGTGTTTGGAGAAGAGGAAGGAGACCACCAAGAGACACCTCTTCTTTACAGGTACCATCCTCATATTTCATCAGAATATCTTAATTACAGACTGCTTTCATATGCATATTATGAGTAGAGTTGTAAGTGAAGTTATTGGTGGTGTGTAATGAGAGCGAGGCCTTTAAGGCCATCTTAAATGTGGAAGACCAGAGAAATGCATTTTGCAGATGAAAAAAGATTTCATTTTTCAGATAATACTGATTAAACACTTCTAAAATATGCATAAAAAAATTTTCATTTGTGACTGATTTCATTTAAAGGCAAAGTCATCAAGTGGTTTGGTTTCTGTTTGATCAGCTGTAGTTAGGCAGGGATCACACTAACCTGCGTCAGTACTGGCTGAAGGGGCATATTTTCTGTTTGCTTTGGTTCATGGGACAGTGTGAGCCATGTTGTGGGAATTCCTCGTAAGTGCCCTTTCATCTGTTTGCTTCTGGTTAGCTACCAATCTAATCAGAAGCACGATAGATCTTTGAATAATATTTTTTTATTTGTTTGCATGCATGTGTGCAGATTTATAACGCATGCTATTTGCTCTTAGGGAGTCAGTAGGCCACCAAGGCTCTTTACACCCAACTGTATGTAGGACCACCTAGGTGTCCATAGACAACAAGGCTATACACTGCTGTAAATCACCCTATAGTTAAGTTAGCTATAAATCACACACTACCTGCCGTATGACACATGGCATATTTTTACCCATGTGCAGACACTTCTTAAATTTTACATGGTTCTTTTTAGTGAAAAAAAGTCTTTGTATTTCTTATTGTATTTTTAAAGATATTTAAATGTCTTTTTATATGTCTTTTTTAATACTTTTGCATCTCAACTCTACGTGGAGAATATATTAGCTGTCCACCTATGGCTAGCTTTTATATTTTTTACTTGAACATGTTCAGAGCTCAGTAAAATGGCCTAGTTGTTGCAAGTTGATCAGTGTGTGATACTGGCGTGGAAATAATGTAGGACAAGGCTACCACAGCTCATCCTCTTTGTACTGTACAAGGAGAAGGAAAAAGAAATGGTTTTGAAATTTGACTTTCTCCTGGTAGTAATAGCGCAGTGGAAATCATTTTCTTTGGGCAAATGTCAAGGACACCTTGCAATGCCGTATAGTATCTTTTTTACCACATAACCTTGTAACATTTTAAACATTCATTGGCCTTTTTTTTTTTTTTTTTTCTTTCCCCTCAACATTATGAACTCAATTTGTCTGTTTTGAGCTGCCATCCTTTTGTACATATCAGGTCACTTGTCTTCATAAGTAAATGAAGTACTTCTAGTGCAAACCTGAGGCATATTAGTTATTGCTTGCAGTCCGTGCTCAGAGCTGGTGGGCATTTTTTCCCGAGAGCACTCTCCTCACAGGTGTTTTCTCACAGGCTCTCTAAGCGTGGATTGCTTTTGTTTAAAAATGATATGACTGGGGAATTGCAGTCTCAGTTCACTCACTGTGTAAATGGAACGATTGTATCGACAGTGGTGAGTCTGGGAAATGTTTAGAAGTTGGTTAATGGATAAGGTTAGGTTTCCTCATAGTCTAGGGTTCTATAGGATTTACAATATATGACCATGCTTGCTACGGCATTGTACTTTTTTCATGTGTGTAGTTCAGTGTGACACTTACATACTAATGCTGCCCGTTTTGAAATTGAGCCGTATTTCTACTAAGCTGGTCTTTGTCTGGCTCCATTAAATGTGTTTGTGTTGTGCAGTGCCCAGGGTGGTGGCCGTGTCTCCTCAGATGCGCTTGGTGGAGGATAATCCTTCATCCCTCTCATTGGTGGAGATCTACAAACAGCGCTGTGCTAAGAAAGGCATTGAGCATGACAACCCCATCTCTCGCTACTACGACAGATTAGCTACGGTGCAGGCCAGAGGAACACAGGCCAGCCATCAGGTACAAAACAATCTCATACCGTTATTCACTCATTGTACTCCAAGTGAGTACAGAATATTCTTGATCATGTTTAGATGTTTATATTTACTTAGTCAAAGGCAAAAAAATACATTTTATTCATTATTCAATTTTATGCTGTAAGAGAGAGAGAGAGATATCTCTCTCTCTATCTCTCTCTCTCTCTCTCTCTCTCTCTCTCTCTCTCTCTCTAAATATATATATATATATATATTCAGAAAAACTGAAAAGTGTCACAAATGGGTTGGTTGGGTTTTTTTTGTTTTTTTTAACTTGTGCATAGCATAAATTACTTCATACTTCAGACCATATGGAATGGTTTAGCGGGTGAAAAAATTAAAAAATATGTGAACACTATGCTAAGGTACCGATAGATAAAGGGTGGCCACACTAAATATTGACTTTTTTTTTTCTCCCAAAAAAAAAAAAAAAAAAAAACCCTGTTATTTTTATAACTATATATTGTTGTCTGTTCACTTATTCTCATCAGTTTGTTACAATATTACATGAAATAAATACTTGAATAGTTCTTGGTTTCTTATTTATCTTCTTTTTGTTAAGTTGTTTAAGTATACTGTATTTTTTTAATTTCTTCACTTTAACTTTTGGAATGATTTGTTTTGGTTGTCCTTGCCTTCAATAGCACTGTTCATTACATTTTCACCAAAAAAATTATATAGAAGTAAGTTTTTTACTTGTTATTAGGAGCCCTTTTAGACAAAAGTGGTGGAGTATAATCTTAAAGTAAAAACTACAGCTGTCTCTGTGTGTATATATGTATGTATTTTTATACTTTTTTTAATGTAGGGGGAGAGATAGATAGATATACACACACATGAAATAGTATTTTTTTTATTTATAAAAAGAATAAAGTACTACCACAAATATCTTGGTTTATAGAGAACTAAAGTAAGATTGTACCACTAATTTCTTTTTGTTAGAATTCAACATTTCTTTTTTTTTTGTTGTTTGTTTTTGTCATATAATAGGCTTATTTTCATATTTTTTTTATTTGCATTTTACAATTCCAACCATGTGCTCGAGCTACAGATTGGGGGTAAGTCATCTAATAGCTTAAATTTTTATAGCGACTTTCACAGAACCCAGTGTAGCTTAAATTGAACTGGGGGTTGAGGAGATCTTTCTGAGTTTCCGACTAGAAATTCCAACTAAAAGGGTTTTTTTCTTAGTTTTCTTTTTCTGGTTGGAGATTTTTAATTAAACACAACATAACTCCTCCTTGTGTGCCTCTGCAGGTGTTGCGGGACATTCTGAAGGAAGTTCAGGGCAACATGGTTCCTCGCAGCATGCTGAAGGAATGGGCGTTGCACACCTTCCCAAATGCCACAGACTACTGGACCTTCCGCAAGATGTTCACTATCCAGCTGGCTCTAATCGGCTTGGCTGAGTTCATGCTGCACCTCAACCGCCTCAACCCTGAGATGCTGCAGATTGCTCAGGTAACGACTACTCGGCTGCACGGTTACAACCCACAAAGCATCTCTGATCAGGGAGAGGTTGAGATTTACAGATAAATATATATATAACTCTGCAACACTGTTAAATCTGAATCTAAATGACCAAACATTCTTGCTTTTTATTAGACTTTTAAAACTGTAATTAATGATGTACCAGTGATCCATGTGAGATGTGAAACTCCAATAAGGCTATGGTCTCACATGATATGTGAACTTTCGGACAAAACACTAGCACACTCCAATTACAGCATGTATTGCTTGCTGTTAACATGTGAAGACTGTTTCAGATGGTCTGATTATCCGGTTTCTCTCCAGCTGTCAGCCTTGATTCGATTTAAAAAGGCTCAGTGGAGGAGATTTGGCCCTGTATCCGTACCGCAATGGGGCAGGTAGTTGATTTGGGCACACAGAGCGCTTTTAAAAGTCAAGAAATGATTGTTAAACAGATGCTTCATCGTTTGATCCTTATCTGCTGTTTTTGGTGCCAAGCAGAAGAGCAGGAAGCTAAGTGATACTAAGTCTTCTCCCTGCATGCTCCTCTCTTCAGAACTTACAGTGAGATTACAGAGCCAGGCATTCACATATCTTGGGTCTGTTACCATCTGGAGAGCTTTGCTTATTGATTGCGCTTGACGTCAGCCTGTGGAGAGACCCTTTTCTACACACTTTCCTCTACTTCAGTTGTCTGAAACATTTTTGTTAGCTGTCAACTGCTATTGCAGTGCATTAGATACGTTTGCATTATGGGAACCTGGTCCCACAGGGACTACATTGTATATACTAATTTACTAACACTGTAAATGAAGAATGTAAGGCAGAAAAATCTGCACCCTTTTTATCTTTAATAAACTTTCTGGATTGTTTCACTTGAATGTGAACATGTATATAATTATTGGCTTAGTCCTTCTATACACCATGTCTTGTATGTGCAGTTGTTTGCATAAGTATCAACCCCATGATCTATCCCACCAGTAAAAAAAGGCTTTATTGGTACTGACAAAAGTCTGTTGCAGACCAGTACCTTCAGTTTCATGCTGCTTGTACTTCCCTCTAGCTCTGGAAAAAAAGAGAAAGTTTTGAGCAATGGCTATTTCCTTGCACTACTGCTGCTGTATTTTTACGCTATTCTTATTTAACAGGACACAGGAAAGCTCAATGTTTCTTACTTCCGTTTTGACATCAATGATGCCACTGGGGATCTGGATGCCAACCGGCCTGTTCCCTTCCGCCTAACACCCAACATCTCAGAGTTTTTGACCACCATTGGTGTGTCTGGACCACTCACAGCCTCCATGATTGCTGTTGCCCGCTGCTTCGCGCAGCCCAACTTCAAGGTAGCACTCACTCCCTAGAGCTTACTTACAGTGTATATAACACCCAAGTACTGCCTTTAAGACAAACTTTTGCTTCAGTCAACTTCATATCTCCATTCCTTCAGGTGGACGGCATTCTGAAAGCAGTACTGAGGGACGAGATTATTGCCTGGCACAAGAAGACCCAAGAGGACACGTCAATGCCTCTGTCCCCTGCTGGACAACCGGAGAACATGGACAGCCAGCAGCTGGTGTCACTGGTCCAGAAGGCTGTGACAGCCATCATGACTCGCCTGCACAGCCTGGCTCAGTTTGAGGGTGGAGAGAGTAAAGTGAACACACTGGTAGCAGCTGCTAACAGTCTGGACAATTTGTGTCGCATGGACCCAGCGTGGCACCCATGGCTATAGAAACTGAGTCATTCCTGTGGCTCTAAGTGAGAGGCAAGCATCACTGTGAAGCAATGTGGTTGATTGACCAGGTTAAGTGTGTCTTGCGCCACTGGGTTTTACTAAACATGTAGGACTTTTTTTGTGGGTATGATGAAATTACGTGCAAACTGTAATTGAAGTTAAAATGAACTGTCAAAGTCAGATGAGTTTTATAGCTTTATTGTGAAGGTTGTTATTTCTGTCAGTAGAGGGCTTCTGGCTGAGTGTTTCCCAAAGCAATTAAAATCTGCGTTGTACTTGACATGACCACATGTGCTTCGCAACATGTATTTGTTGCAACATCCATGTTTTTTTTAGCATAGCACCTTCAGCAAGCGGAACAGCCTGGTGAAAAAGTAGCTATGTGTGTTTTCTCAGCCAGTAACAGCATTAAAATTGTTCCATAAGATTTAATTCTCAATGAAGTCTCAGGTCCAAGGGTTTGTTTTCCATCTGCCAATAAGCCACATGCTAAAAATGTTTGGCTTCAATATAGTAATTATATTGGTTTGTGACTTATGATTCATATTATTTAATGACATTTAATTTTATTATATGATCATGTGAATAGTCTCCACTGTATTATTTAATTTTCACCCCCTTTTTGGTTCTTTCTATTGTCATTATTTGGTGGTTATTCCCAGTGTCTGTACTACTGTCAAACCCCACATTATCTATCTTATCTTTTTTGCTCTTCTGAAGAAACTATCCAGTGTTCTGATACAGCAAGGCACGTTAACCTGTAACCATTAAGTAATGAGCAATATTCTTAAGACATTGTTTTATTTTACCATCCAAATGGACAAACCGCATACAAGCTGTACAGAAAACTATGAAGCTGCCTTTTAGCTACTTTGAGGTTCTTGGACCTCTTGTTGGTCACTGACTGACCTAGACTCGACTTTGTATATGTCTCTGCATTTTCTTATGGTACGTACATCGTGCCAGTCCATGGACTGTTACTGTAAAATGTAAATAAGCATTTTGTTTTAATAAAATGCTCTTTTTAGAAAATGTCTTATTGGGAATGTAGTTGCTACCACTGGTTTAGAGCTGTGAGTTTGGAAACCATGCCTGGTAGTTCTGGGGTTAATAGACACTCGTACTAAAACTAATTGAAGAACAAGAGCTCTCAAGACCACAAGCCTCTGCCTAACGAGGCAATCCCCCATATGAACCAAAGTGTAAAAAAAAAAAAAAAAACGTCCTATCTAACACTGTAAAAGAATCCTCAACATTTTTTTGGTCATCTCCAAAATCTAATGAAGTCTTCCTTCTTAAAACTTCACCTGTGTTAGAAATTTGGTGAAAATCCACACACCGTTTTCTAAATAATCCTGTTAGCAAATCCACAAACCAATCATGAAACATAACCTCCATGGCTAATTGCTGATTTTAATTTGAGCAAAATGTGTATTCATTAAAAAATAAACAAATATTCATTAGAATATTTGTTTGATGTAGAATATTTAAAGGATATTTGTTTATAATTTTCTCTTAAAAATGTAAATGGTAAAAATATTGGCACCTCTATAGTATTAAGGTTTCTATTTTTGGGTCATTGTCCTTTTGTACGAGAAAAGTGGCTCCAATCAAGCACTGTCCACAGGGTGTTGTGTGGCATGGCAAAAAGGAGTAATGGCCTTCCTTGTTCAAGATCTCTTTTACCCTGTACAACTGTCCCACTTTACCACCACCAAGCCACCCCAGACCATCACATTTCCCCCACCATATTTGACAGACATCAACCACTCCTTCAGCATCTTTTCCTTTATTCTGTGCCTTACAAATGTTCTTTGTGACATAAACATCTTAATCTTGGATGCATCTATCTATAGCACTTCCCCCCCCAAATTATACCGCTCTTCAATGTCTGGGTTCAGTTCAGCTTAATCTTTACCTTTACTGACCAGTCTCAGATATGGCTTTTTCTTTGCAACAACAGGAGTTGCCACTTCTCAGAAGCAGTTTGGTCCTTTTCGCTTGATTTTGAATGGCTCAAGCAACTGTTTTTTGCACGTCACGTGAACCCGGCCGTTTTGATAAAGAAAAACCCATGAAATTATGACACCGCATGAATCTGCCCCTTTTTTACAAAGAAAAACCCATGAAATGATGCACAGGTCACGCAAATCCGTCCATTTTATAAAGAGGTGGCCAGCGAGAGTCCTGTGTGCCTCATTTACACTTTCATTTTCAAAAATAAAAAAAATCTGCATATTTCCTACACACAACGTGCCTCTTGCCCTCTCACACATGTATTATAAAAATATAGCTAATATTATTTATAAATATAAATGGTGGTTCAGGTGTCAGTGTACTTACTGCTCAAGCTTCTTTACACAGTAGGCAGTGACGGTTGACGGTTGAAAGTTTTTACGTGCAGCTCCGCGCTCCACTATTTCACACATTTCGTGTGACATCGGCACTTCAGCTTCAAACCAATAGTGGTAAGCTGAAATAGTGGCTGTCCTATAAGCGAAAGCTGAGCAGCTCATGCTGGAATACACAACTAATTCAACCGGACCCACTGAACTCGAGACAATCAAATGGAGGGTACATGTAAAATATACAGAGAAAAAAAACATTAAAAAGTCATTAAGAAAGAATGCACTTGGATTTGTTTTATTTACATTTTAAGGGCAGGTTCGATACAATACATGAAACAGCCAGTGCAGGATCGCAGATCCTCAATGGTGATATTTTCAGCCAGATGAAACCGAAAACAACCCAAAAAAAAGTGAACTTTGCGGCTTACATGTGAGTAGACCCTTAATTTCTCAGAACAGATATAGACTGATAAATTTCAGAAGAAAGCTGGCTTTTTCTGGTTATTTTGAGTCTAAAATCAAACATACAACTGCCAATTCTCCAGATACGGTTGTTGGGTATGCTCATAACATTGTAATGGTAATGGTATGAGTGTATTAGTGCTGGGTGCAAGCAGAGACTCTGGCATGACTATGGCAGCATAACTAAAAAGAGAGAAACCAGAAGGAAGGCAGACATGAGGGCACCCTGTAACATTGGGCAATCAGCCATTCCACTGTCAACGGACCTGGGTGAGCATGTAGAGTGAGGGAGCGACAGCATCCCAACATCACAGTTTACCAGAATTCTCTATGCCTGAGAACCCCCAGATCTGCTCCTTTACCTAATAAAAGGCTATTAACAAAATGCTTGACTAAACAAGTAAGTTTTCAGCCTAGCCTTAAAAATAGAGACTAGTTTTCAGTTGTGCTGAAATAATTACAAAAGGGGTTTTATAATTATCAATTAGGCTTTTATGACAATGGATTAGCTAACACAGTGTACCACCAGAATACGAGCATGATGCTGAAAATGGATCTCAGTGCACCCATGTAGATATTCCATCAGAAATCCAGCCTTTTTCCAACAATAATAGTCATTTACAGTTACCAGTGACTTTACAACATTAACAGTGTATAGAATATCTTTATGGTCAATTTTACTTTTGTATCTTTTTTTTATTATTAAAAAAGGGTTTTTCTTTCAAAAACAAGGGAATTTGTAAGTAACTGCAAACTTTTGAATGGTAGTGTGTGTGTGTGTGTATATATATATATATATATATATATATATATATATATATATATATTGTGTGTGTGTGTGTCGCACAAATGGAAAAAATCCTCTTGTCATCCATCATTATGGGAAAATCAATAGTCTGAAACTGTTGGTTTCATTGTGAAAGACAGAGATGGATGTTAACCTCTTCAAGCTCGGAATAACCAGCAAAATATCTCGGAAACTGAAAATAACTGTTAAGCACACCATGATAAGTTTAAAGGTCTTGAAGGGGCATGCACACAGAAAGCCATTCACTTTATACGTCGACAGCCCTAGCGACAACTTTCTCACAGAGAGTGTGACTCAACAGCCGTCAAAATCAAGCAGTTCGATCAGCACATAGGTTGAACCCAGGGAACCATTTTGTGTGTTTCCTAACTGTTTAATGTTTCTAAGTGAAACAAGCAGTAGCTGGCTAGTTCCTTAAAAACCGTAAATACATTACTAGTTTATGCATATGATCTTTATAAAGAAATATGACTCGATAAACATTTCACCAAAGTTACAATTCCAATGTCTTGCCAATATAAATCATTACATTCTGGCAGGAGATCAGTGCAAGTACTTGGGTTGCTGGTCCAAAATGATAAGCTTCTGTCTCTCTCTCTCTCTCTCTCTCTCTGTAGATGCTATGGAAAAATGTGGATCCCTCCTTTAAAAAAGAGCTCAATTTTTCCATAGCTGTATATACTGTATGTATATACTGTATGCTCATTCCCATGCCTATAATTGCAAAAGGGAAATCTTTTGTTTAATAATACAACAGTCCGTTTACCTGTGAGAAATATGGCAGTAAAATCTCTCAGCAGTCCTTGTGTCTAGTCAGTAATCGGTACTCAAACGGACCCAACACTCGTCCCTGACCGCAGCTGCCCTTGGATGCAGAACATCTTGTATAGTCTTGAATACAAACAAATTAGTGCTTAAAAAGTCCTTGAAAGTGCTGAAAGTACATTTTGAAGTGTCCATGTGCACTTGAATTGTAAGCAGAAGGAATAACCCCTGCATTGTGGGAGTAGATAGAGATCTACAGTGAAATGTGAATAAGCTTTCAACTCTTCTGCCTCCGGTCTAACTGCTCTGTCAGTATATCACCCTGGCTCATTTCTGCTTTGCACTAACCAGTCAACACCTGCACACCCTTCAGAGCCATGAAGCTCCACCACACCCAAATAAATCTTCCAAATTTAGCTTTGATCCATCAGCATGGTTCAGTTTAATCATTTTTCTGAGCTCACACCTCATTCATCTGTTAAGTCTGCTAAAATACTAACGTGTTTCCAGGTTTTCAATCCCGGGAAACCCACCACATCCCTTCCTTAAGAAAGCCCCCCAAACAATTACATGCAATCAGTGGAAAGCAACTTGTCAAATGAAATGTCAGCTTCAGCCTCCTGCAGCTTATTTATAGCCACACTTGCTTTCAAATGGCTGCTGGGGGATGCAGGATGGAGAGAGGTAGGGCACAAGAGAAATATGATGGTTTGGATACCTCTCCCTGGCCTGTAGATGTCTAGACTGATAGAGGAAGGTGATGAGGAGGCTGATTGATGGAAGCCCTCAGGGAGAGTGGGCTCTGTGATTGGCACACATGCTGAGTGCCAAAGGAAGAATCCTTCACTCTGTCTAAGACTGTCAAGAGCAAACACACCCTTCATGATATCATCTGTCTGCAGCCTACAATTACATGGAGGTGTTTTAATTCATTCTAATGAAAGAGCTTTTCATGGTGATGGAAAGTGATGTGGCATGAAGGATTATAGGTCTCGTACTTAATGGACTGAATTAAGTGCAGTTTTTGATTATAGGGCATTGTTTCTAAAGGAAAGTCATGGCATACCTGTACTAAATTATCAAGAGGAACATTCTAAAAGCTGTCTTTTAAATATAGACAACACTTGAGTTCATAGTGCTATGTTATCAACATGAATGATTCATGACCACTACATAATAAACACCTAATCGTTGGGGACGCTTAATCCTGTTAGGGCCGGCACCCTTTACAAACAACACTGTGGTACACCCTGAAGAACTCACAAGGCCATCACAAAAAAATCTTGTCAAAACTAATTGATGCATTGACCCCACATAGAAGCAAAAAAATCATGTCAATAAAAAAAGAGCTACACTTTATACACTAGTTAACAAAAACATATTCCCTTACTATGATTAAAATGTCAGTTATATTTTCTTTGAATCTCAGTTAATCTTTTTAAAGTGTTGGTCATGTGGCTACTGTACAGTGGTTTTACTTCAGTGTCATGTCAGTTGTCATTATGGCCTTCTGTAAATGTCACAAAGCCCCATGAAAACTACTAATACATTCATTTTTTGAACCGCTTAATCCTAATTAGGGTTGCAGGGAGGCTGGCGCCCATCTCAACCGACTCTGGGCGAGGACAGCCTGGACAGCTTACCAGGCCATCGCAGGGCAGAAACACACTGATGGCAATGCAACCTACTTTTTACATGCATTCTTTTACATGCCTCTCACCATAGACAGCGAGAGACATGGCTGACTTTTGATAACCCATTTAGCTGCACTGGGGGGGACAGCGGTGACACCCCGGTGATAGTGGGGCTTGAACCACTGACCTTGAGATCAGGAATTCTTATTA
>JAQMYF010000021.1:26906258-26938328 GCA_030014195.1 Neosilurus mollespiculum
CAAACAATATATATATATATATATATATATATATATATATATATATATAGTGAGGGACAAAATATCACATATATAACACTGTATTAAAAGTTTTATTTACTGAGAATATCTTGCAGAACCATTCTTAACCACAACATGTCTAATGTAGTTTAAGTCGATATTACCGAAGAAAAATCAAATAGTTTAAGCAAGGAAATTCACTTATAGTCCACATTCTTCTTTAATGCAAAGATAAACCTTTAAATGTTTTAAACTTTTGAAGATTGAAATGTTTGATCTGAAATTTAAACTCAAAAAGCATGTCTTCGTGTGCAGTGTTCTCAAAAATATCTACTGGTTTATTTTCCCCATAAAAAAAAATGCATATTATTTATTAATCTTCCACAACGAACACAGCTCATCACAAACATGATAACCACAAGCTCCTAAATAGAACCAGAAGTGACAGACATCTACTGGTACAGTACGGTATGCAGTCATGCAAGTCCCGAGGTAAACAAATGAGAATGGGGTCCTAATGTGTTTTATACTGTATTACTGTATACCATGAATTGTATTCAGTATACAGTAAATGTATCATTCATTTATTCATCCATTCATTTTTTAAGCCACTTAATTCTAATTGAGATCACAGGGAAGCTTGCACTCCATGTCAGCAGACTCTGGGCAAAGGCGGGGTACACCCTGTATTGCTCTCCAGGCCTTTGCAGGGCTATACAGTAAATTGTGTATGAATATAGTTTAGTACTGTATTTGCAGTAAAACTGTATATATACTGTAAATTTCAAATAAAATATAATCCATTACTTTTGGTGCTTATGGTGATACTTTTCTCCACCATGATTTACAGTTGAGGCAGATACAGCCGAGCAGTCAAAGGTCAAGGGACTTACTCAAGAATTCAACTATCTCAGCTTGTAAATACTGGGATTTACTCTCTGTAACTGTAGAACCTTCTGCCTGCACTGATCACTGATCATCCCATCCCCTATCACTGAATGCACTCACACTGAAAATTCATTTCAGTGCTTTGCTAAAATCGGAAGCACTGTGGTGTAGTGGCTGGCATGTCTGACTCACAGCAAGACTGTCCTGTGTTCAAGTCCCAGGCTCTGGTGCTTCTGTGTGATGTTTGCATATTCTTCCTCTGCTTGCGTAGTTTTCCTCTGGATACTCCAGTTTCCACCCACAGTCCAAAGACATTCACATTAGGATAATTGGCTGTTCCAAATTGCCCGTTTGTGTGGATGTAAGTATGAATGATTGTGCTTATCCTGTGCTTGTGTGGGTTTCCTCAGGGTACTCTGGTTTCCTCCAAAAACATGCACATATGGATAATTGGTTGTTTCAAATTGCCCCAGGTGTGAATGTGTGTGTGTGTGTGTGTGTGTGTGTTCCTATGATAGTCTGGTGAGTTGTTCAGGGTGTACCCTGCCTTCGCCCAGTGTCGACTGAGATAGGCTCCAGCCTCCCTGTGACCTTAGTAGTAGGATTAAGTGGTTCTTCAAATGAGTGAGTGAGTGAGTGAGTAAACTTAAATCTAAAGAAAGTTGTGTTCAGCTTAAACAGATTCTGATATAAAAGGTACTAAAATGTTTTCCAATTTCGGCACCAAGTGTATGTTTTTGTTGGTCACTCATAAGTGTGAGATCCCAATTCACATTGTGTTTCCTGTTGTTTCGCTGTAAACCACTGCTCTAAGCGCCTAATCATTAAAGAAATCCTTTATAGTATTACAACCCTATTAAATTAAACAGAGTAATTGCACAGCATTCTTTTATGGTGTGTGTATTAGGTGAACATGAAGAACTCACACTGTGGTGAATGTGTTTGGGAAAGTCTTGCTAGAATAAGCAGTTAAAGTGCTAGAGTTGCTGAGATTTCATCCCAGATATTTTTAGAAAGCTGCGCTTACAGCATTGCAGTATTCATTGCAGCAGAGTGACTAATCATTCTAACAAATGTAATCAAGTTATGCATGTTATGATTTATTACAGCACTTAGCATCCAAAACAAATGGCTTTACACTGCACACAGAATGCCATTGAAGGCTTAGGTAAATGTTTACTACAACTCTTTTACTTGGTCGCATTAACTTGTTTATTCACTGAATGTTTTATGAATGCACTACAAAAGTGTGGACAAGTTTTAATATTGTCTCCTGTCTGGGGTCAGGAGCACATCAATGGAAGATACAACTTAATACCGGCTGTAATGAGGTCTGACAGGGAATAAATATTAATTAAATGAGATCAAACCAGGCTCAAGCACTTGTCTTCATTAATGTTTAAGTGACAATGTAATTTTCTGGGTACTGCAACTCACGGGGTGATGAAGCGTTGCTCCGCTGCTGCTTGTTGTTCCCTAAGTGGCATCTGAAGTGTTTGTGTACACTGAAAAGGACGGTGTGTTACACTGAGCGCTAATGGCACGACAGAGCTCCCTCCCAATATCAGCTTTCATGGTGCTTGTAAATTATAGATCTCGATATGAAGTTATAACAGCCGCTTGAGTGATATCTGTTTCATGGAAAAGGATCGTCTCAGCATTTTTCTTTCATGTCGGTCCCTGGTGGTTTACTGATTACCATCCGTCATGTTGATGCTCCATTGTTTATTGATCAGCAGCTCATAAATTGTGAAAGGATATAGCAATGATGGGGCCTCTAAAAGCATTTTTAAATAGATTAGTGTTGGCAACTGGAAAACCACAGGAGCCCTTTAGAAATGAATGTGTGAAGGCGCAATTCAAACCAGTGAGAGTAATGCATAGGCAGAGGAGCCCCCAGGCTATTGTGTTTAATCTGTGTTCCCCTCCATTCCGCCATATTGTTTTTAACCCGAACATTCATATTGCAATATTTTGGTCACGGCTGGTACTGCTACACCAAACTGAACAATATCTCTCAGTGGATAGTGAAACACCAAGGCTGTCCTGCTGTGTAATTTTTTTTGAAGTGTAATGCTGTTGCCCCGAGTCAGAGCCATTTGTCTTTGTGCTGTGCCCTGGTGTCTTGTGGTACATCACAGGAAAGATGAATGCAGCTAATAGACTGTGACACAGCCATTAACTACAGCTGTAATGAAAGTGTAATGGAATCAAGCAGCCATTTCTCAGCACAACACTGGCACATGCAGGTAAAATGTTTAAAGATGAACCAAGAAGCCTTGATATTCCATGCTGCTTGCCCTTGAACTCATATTGGCCTCACAGGGAACATCAGAAACCCAAGGTAAAAGGCTACTTCAAGGCATTTAAAAAAATTAGGAAGATTTGCTGATTGCATATTTCATCCAATCATGAAGAAAGATATGAAACATTATGAATCAGTATATTCTGTAATTTTCTCGACCCAGTATAAACCGGAGGCTAATTATCACAGATTGAAAGTACTGATTCTCATCTCTGAGGTGATTTCAAGCCCAAGCACTTAACTATCAACATTAAAAATTGACTGTAATCAGCACTGTAACCGGGATTTGATAAAATCAACATTGTAGAAATGTGTCAAAGTTAATATATCACAATGGCACCTGCGTATAACATCAACTTGTAATGTTCCTGTTGTTTTTTTGTTCAGGTAGGTTATGCGGCGGGCACGTCTGCCTCATGGAGTGTGCATGTTCTCTCAGTAGTTGCAAAGGTTTCCTCTGGGTACTCCAGTTTCATCCCTCAGTCTAAAGGCATGCACATTAAGATAATTGGCTGTTCCAAATTGCCCGTATGCATGAATACAAATGTGAATGACTGTGTATGTGTTGCCCTGCAATGGTCTGGCAAGCTGTTCAGGGTGTACCCCAGTGTCAGCTGAGATGGGCTCCAGCCTCGCTGCGACCCTAGTAGTAGGATTAAGTGGATTAACAAATGAGTGAGTTAGTGAGTTATGTTATGCTTCCAATTTACCATAAACTATCTTGAATAAAGTTTATTTTATTAAGTGAACTATTTTGTTTTTCACAAACTGTCTGAACTGTCAATTTCTAAATTATATTACCTTATAAATTTTCATTGCAACATAGCTCCTAATCATCATGGAACAAATGAGGAACGGTGCTCAATATTTCTAATTTTCGAATTATAGAATTAGTGAATCTCCTCTGCTTACACTCATTAACTCCCAGTGAAACAAAATGACTTATTAATTAAAATAAGATATTAAATGCAATGTTCAATGATTGTTAATCTTCTCTCTTATTAAAATCGTACTTGAATCCGGCTTGCAGATCCACCAGAATCCGGATTTCACTGTGGTTCTTCAAAGGAGACTTTCACACGAACTGTGCTGTTAATTCACGTTAAATAAAAATCAGCATTATCCTGGAGTGTGATTTTTGAGAATTGGAGTTGTCAAAATATTGAGTTTCACCAGAACTGATGAATAAATACATTTCTACATTTAAAGGAAACCTTTGGAATGTTTATTTAACCCGGGCCCAATTTTCTAATTTTGTAAGAAAAAAAAACTCTAACAGTTGAAATCAGTTCAAGTTATAATTACAACACTATAACACAAACACATCACAGCTATCCACTGTAACCATGGTTCAAGAAAACAACCTTTGTCCCTAGTAAAAAAAAAGAAATGAAATATAGTAGTAGTCCTCCATTAGTCTTGAAAGGCTATGGAACTGCGCTCCGGTTGTTGTCAGGTCTGGAACAGCGTCGCGTATGGCTGGTCAACCCGATCCGAGAATGATAGTCTCGTCTGCATAGGGCACAGATGAAAACTGAAGCTGGTGTGTCGGTCTGTTTCGCAGCCTTTCGTCTTTGTCTTTTGGCCTCGGACTGCTCTGCGAGCAAGGCATCAGACTTGGCAAGACCTTGCTTGATTGTCATCTTCCAAGCTGACTGGTCTGAGGAGGAGGCTTCCCAGGTGCTGAGGTTAGTGCCAAGGGTCTTCAGATCTCTCTTGCAGAGGTCTTTGAAGCGCAGATGGGGTCTTGATGTTGGGCGCTGACCTTGTGCCAGTTCTCCATACAGGAGGTCTTTTGGGATCCGGTCATCATCCATCCGCACAACACTTTAGCAGAATGAACATGCTGGAGATCCCCGCTCTCTCCAGGACAGCTGTGTTTGTTACTTTGTCCTGCCAAGTGATGTTCAGGATGCGTCGGAGGGCGAAAGGCGTTGAGCTTCCGTTCTCGTCGATCATGGAGGGTCCAGGACCCGCAGCCGTACAGGAGGGTGCTCACACCGCAAGCTTTGTAGACCTGGATCTTGGTGTGCTCCGTCAGCTTGCTGTTGGACCCCATTATCTTGGTCAGCCTGGACATGGTGGTAGCTGCCTTGCCGATATACTTGTTCAGCTCGGATTAGTGACAGGGAGTCGGAGGTCATCAAACCAAGGTAGACGAAGTCGTGGACGACTTCCAGTCCATGGTCAGAGATAGTGATCTGTGGTAGTTGGTCCACATTCTGTGCCAGAACTTGTGTTTCTTCAGGCTGATGGTGAGGCCGAAGTCAACATGGAGTGCTGAAGCGATCCATGAGCAGCTGGAGGTCTTTGGCTGAATTATAAGTTAATTATTGTATTTTTAAATTTAACTCAACTTATAAATTATTAAGTTGAATTATAAGTTATAACTGTTCTGATTAATAAGTTTTTTTTAATGTAAAAAAAAAAAACCCTCACAATTTTTCTTTGATGTAGAAACATTCCACTACTGCATTTTAATGAAGTTTTAGGAGAGGCCATCCTTCCCATGTAGTCTTTAAGCGATTGTCTCTGCTACATCCTCATTACTCAAATTTTGTGATGTGTTATAACGTGCAGTCAGGGGTAACAGGATAACTTTTGCACCTTCTGGCATGTTAATGTAATGAAACCGTTGCCTTGAACAATTTTTGTTACCGAAGGTCTCTTGTCTACTTAGAATCATCCCTACTGTCCTCTCCTTTAAGGTTTATTACACACCATATTAGCATACCACTATCAAAGTACACAAAGGGTAGGGTACTTTTAATCTCACTCTTCATCTCTAAAGTTTTGCTGTTTTTATTTACAGACTGGCTTTCACATCTTCTCTTATTGAATGAATCCCATTTGCTTGTACACAAACAAACCCAGAGCCTGATGAGACCGCCAGCACATAAGACTCTGATGAAATTGTAGCGTGGTGATGAACTCGGATATCAGGGGAAATAATGTAGATGAATATAATCTAATGAGAGCTCAAGATGTCTTTTTGAAAATGTTTTAATAGGAAAAGAAATAGATCAAATTTGACAAAAGATAAAGTTATTTAATAGCTATTAGTTAATTCTTAGTTCTATACTATGGCCAAGAAAAACAAACAAACAAAAAACAATATATACATATACACAAAATAAAATTTTATATGTATATATTATGTGCTGTTTAATTCCAAAATTTTAAACTGGAGAAAAATTAAATTAGTAGCCAATCTGAAGACGGTCCACATGCTCAAAGATATTGTACATGTTGAGAAGCAACAAACTGAAGCTAGCGCCTAGTGCCGATTTCTACTGAATTCTTTATTCTAATCATTGAAATTGTGATTGTGTTTAGAGTTAAACAATTTTACTTGCAGCTTTAACAAAATTCTGATGGTGTTATGTTCATACTATTGATAATTTCACCATTCCAGACCTCCCTTTCTGAATCGATAATTGTATGAGTGCTATTGCGCATGTGCTGCAAAAGCCGTGTGTTGGTTGCTTGCCTCTACTCCGCTATGCTATATGAATAGATAGCTGAGAATCAAACTCGATCTGTCTTTTGAGAAAACTGGGACATTGTGAAAGTTTCGTGTTGATACGTGATTTATTTTTTTAAACAAAGCAAATCTTTTAAACCATCATACCTGTAATGGGTGGACTTAATTAAACTAAACAAATATCCTACATATATTTAAGCAAAACATATACAGTAGTATGCAAAGCTCTTATGCACATGCAGAGAAAAACTTCCAATAAATGTTTCTACATAAAGAATACCATAAAAAGCAGTACATAATACATAATAATATAGTCTCTTGCATAAATTCTTACTTTCTTCACAAATATGCAAACTTTAGATATTATTTGAAAAGTAACATGAGAAAACTCACAGATGATACACATCTACAGCAAAATCTGATTTTAGCACACTTGAAGAGTGAAACACACTGTATATGCACCACAAGAAAAATTAAAATGCAGTTCTCGTTCTTGTTCTTAGTCTTGTTTTCAGGTGAAAAGTAGAACAGGGCAATATAGGTTTTAAAAACTCACAGGTTTTTATATATACTGTGGTCAGGCTTGTCGATACCAGTTTAGTGTGCCAAAAACGGATGGATTAAAGTGTCTTTCTCTGCTTCTTAAAAGGTATTCTAACAATGTTCAAGACCAGCAACTTTAAAGTCTATAAAAATTGATTTGTTTGTCAGGAGAGCAACCTGATTTGGACTCTTTCATCCATGAAATCTTTCGGTGAAATAAGAGTATCTTTCTGGCACATGAAGAGAAAAACAGAGAGAGAGAGGGGGAGACAGAGAGAGAAAGAGAGAGCAAGAGAAAAATAGAGAGAGAGAGAGAGAGAGAAAGAGATTATTCCATAATTACCACTACAAAAAATAAATAAATAAATAAATAAATAAATAAATAAATAAATAAAAATAACGACAACTGCAAAGTCTATCTTTGCATCTGTCTGAAATTTTCATTGGCATACTATCTCAAGAACAAGGAGTTAAATGCTTGAAGGACTTTGATCATCCTAACCAGCAGATGAATTTATTAGATTCTGAAATTGATCAGAACAAGACCAGGGACACGGCAAGGTCAAATATCCAAATACTGAAATGATTTTTCTATAATAGCTTCCATTTACTTGTCACACAGAGATGTTACTTACAAATTTGTGTTCAGGGCCCATTTCCTGGCCAATAATGCTTTTTGCCATCCGTCCATCAGTTCACCTGCCAGTCTGTTGGCAGTAAATTAATGTAACATCTGTGCAACATCTCAAACATAAGCTACTAAATATAGGAATATAGGATTCGTGTGGATTTATTTTTGTAACCACCAGGTGATCCAGACATGGTCGGCATAGAAATTAAGGGTATTTGAGGCACAAAAAATTGTAACTGGATTGAAGGACTAGATTTAAAATTCTCAGCAAACAAAATGTAATATTTTCTAATGCAGACTTTTCTGTCACCTGAACAAGAAAAACTCCTTTTACTCATTGAACTGATAAAAATTTTTTAAGTGTTATTCTGTGGAAGTACCAGGAGTGGACTAGCTACTCCCTATGTGTGGATAAGTGTGTGAATATGTGTAAATAGTGTTCTGTGATGGAAATATGGAAATGTGAATATTTGCTTTTGTCCAGACAAAGCCAGATGACAGGGGGATAGAGATGGTGAAATGGCTGATCACATTTCAGTTCTCAGGCTCTGTTCATTCATAAATCTCCAGTTTGAACCATCTTCATTCATTCACTTTCATTAACTACTATATCCTGTTCATGACTGGTACTGGGCATGAGATCTGAAACATTCTTTTTTCTTTATTTTCTTTTATAAATATTAGGTATATACAGTAGTGTGCAGTAAAGATTATATACCACTCCACTTATTAGGAGCCCTTTTAGACAAAAGTGGTGGTGTATAATCTTCACTGCACACTACTGTGAGCACATTATTACACTAACTATGGCCTTAAACTTTCAGATTTAAAGATTAAAGTTCCAGATGAATCTACTGACTTAATTTGTACTTCAAGATTACCAGTATTACTGCTGACTGGTTGTTATTATTATTGGGTGCAGTAATAGTTAATAGTGGAGGCTTGGTCATCTGTTTAGAATGCCTCCCAAACGCCTCCCTGGTGTGGTGTTTCGGGCATGTCCAACTGGGAAGAGACCCCAGGGTCAACCCAGAACACACTGGAGGGACTACGTCTCTCAGCTGGTCTGGGAACACCTTGGTGTCCCCCAGACGAGCTGGAGGAAGTGGCTGGGGAAAGGGACACCTGGACCTCACTGCTTAGGCTGCTGCCCCCGCGACCCGACCCCGGAACAAGCGGAAGAAGATGAAGATTGTTATTATTACTGTGAGTACTGTTTTATTATATCAATAGGCTCCCAACAGTATTATTCATAACTTCATGTTGACTAAGGGTAGATAACATGTTAAATGATGATGTGTTTGATGGAGTACACAAAGCCATGCTGGATTGTGAAACAAAGTAACCATGACAATGGGTTTAGAGTACAGGGAGTAATCCTACACTCTCATTAGTTACCATAAAGGTTTAGTGAGTACAAAGGGAAGTCAGGATTTGCACCTTGGAGAACATGTATAATACTATTTCCCTGTTATCCATCTGTACAATAATCTGTGTTGATAGCAGCTGATATCACACTCAGAAACAAAAATGACAAAGTTTTTCAATAAAATATTTTTCATTTTTTTATTACATCACTTGTGTTGATTGATAGGAAAAAATCCATCCATCCAACAAGTGCATGAGGCTTGATTGATGAGCACAATTAATTTAAATGTAGACTACAGAACTGTAGGAAATTAAGAAGAAACCTGAAATTAAAAAACCTTCATTAAAGTGTTCCTCCTCCATTTTCTCTGTAATTCACCTCCTGGCCTCGGGCTATCATCCAGTGACAGGGGCCAAAATCCATGCTGGCAGCTTTGAATTAGAGAGTCCATTTTACAATTCAAAAACCTCTAACCATCCAGTCTTGACCATCAGCCTTTGTCCTTGCTCACAGAACCCTGTATAATGAGACTAAAGATGTAGACACACATTCCTGCCTATCATGCAACATGGTACATTTTTTGGTAATTATAAGACCCCAGATCATAATCTCAGTGCTGTGCTTTGTTAAAGGAAAGAGCACCATATTGAAGTTTACAATGAAGGAGGTCAACAGAGATCTACTTCTGCTTAATATTCACTACAGTATCGTCAGTTTGGAGTCTGTTAAAGGCACAGAGAAGTTTACAGAGAACTTTTTCTCTTGCTCTGAATGTTATTATTTCCATAATAACAGATATAGAGGGTTTTTGACACTGGTGGGGCTGGTGGTGTAGTGGTTAGAATGCTGTGCTCATGATTGAGAGGTTGTGAGTTTGAATCCCCATTAGATTCCCACCGTGCAAAGAACCCTGGGCAAAGTCTTAGCCACAAGTTTGCCTCTGTCCACTCTGCAATATAAATGGGTGCTAGTAAAAATACTGGGAAGGTAACCTGCAATGGACTAGCATCCCATCCAGTAGGAGTTAAACTCCTACAGGCTACAGAAACTGGGTGTAAGCTCTGGCTGTGATGAGCCACTAGGCTCGGGTGTTAAAACATGCTTACCTTTCCTTTCAACATAAAAAACAGGAGCAGAATATCAGATCAACAGAAAAAGTCATTGAATATCTGAAGGAAATGAAGATATCGCTAATATACACTTCAAAAATAGCAAATTAAAAAGAGCAATAAGAGCAGGTGTGCAAAATGTGGCAGTTGATAATATGTACACCAGCAGTATGTGATATTTGTGATGTCACCTGTCACACAGAGGAGAGATACTGAACAGTGTCTTAGTAAAGGATAGAGATGAATTTCTTAAATGTTGTTTATGACATGCAAGGTGAAAGAGTCTGTTTGAGATCTTCGAAGTGTGTCAAAGAGAGGGTAGGGAGGATTATCCATGACTGAGAGCAGTTTGCGCAGTGTCTTCCTGTTCCTCAGTGACTCAAACAACTCCATGTTTTGATACTCAATACTGAAGACGGGGTTTGTCACCGCAGACTGCTAGATCTCCAGCATCTTACTGCATATGTTGAATCCCCAGAGTCTGTTTATCCTCTTCTTGTAAACAGCATCTTGTACACAATATTGGTTCTCCAGTCCAGTCTGTTGTTAAAGTATACTCCAAAGTACTTGTAGTGCTCAAGAATCCCAACCTCCTTAGGTGCAATTCTTTTCCTCCTAAAATTAACCACCATCTCTTGGTTCCATCTTGTTCGCATTGAGGAGCAGATAATTCCTGCTGCACCACTACATAAAATTATTCATTAGTTTACTGTACACAGACTCCTGCCCATCTCTAATACAGTTTCTACAAATGGCATGATTCAGAGTTACACTGGAAACCTGAGGTGTACAGAGTGAACAGGAATAAAGAGAGGACGGTTCCCTGTCCCCTAAAGCACGCAGGCTGCCAGGTAAACTCTAGAGTGTAGGCACAACTGTTAGCCTCTGGAAGGAGCTCTGGAGTACAGGCTGCCCTATCAGGCCTCTGGATTGAGCTCATGTGTGGAGGCTGCCTTGCCATTCTCTGGAGGGAAGGATGTTCAATGGTGCCCAGATATTCAGCCCCCTGGTGTGCTGCTCCAGTAAGACAGTAGAACATGCAATTCACCCAGATATGTTCCTCAGGGTTTGGCTCCACCAGGCCTACTGTACTTGAAACAGCAGGTACTGGAGCAGGAAACCATTAGGTGGATACAGCACATCATCAAAAGTGGCTGGAACATCCATCCACCAGTGCTGGTGGAAAATGGATGGTAGGGTAGCTTGGAGAAGATGTTTCTATTTAACTACTGCATTCATTTGTTTGGTAAAGCATTCAGTCCTAAAGGCAAGTGAGCAGACTGGAAACTGTACACAGTCTTTTAATAAACATTCCAATTCATTAAGCAAGGTCAATGTAAAGCAGGCAAAGGTTAATAATAACAACAATCAGGATGATCAATGTCAAAAAGTTCTGAAACAGTGCTTCACGATGTGAATGTGAAAACAGGTCCCTTATATATAGTATATTTCAAAACAGTGGTAGAACACTTACTCTCACTCTGCCGAACAGCTTAATTCTTTTAGTGTCACAGGGAGACTGGAGCCTTTCTCAGATGAGACTGGGTGAAGGAGGAGTACATCCTGAACAACTCACCAGACCATTGCAGGGCCAACACACACACAACCATTCACACTTACATCTATGGGCAGTTTGGGACAGCCAGTTAGCCAAATGTGCATGTTTTTTGGACTATGCGAGGAAACCAGTGTTCCTGGAGGAAACCCACACAAGCACAGGGAGCATATGCAAACTTCACACAGAAAACCCCAGTGTTACAATAAAAAATCCCTTAATATGTTTTTCATGGAGAAATAATATAAAGTGCCAAAGACATAAAAGCTTTAAATGGTATTTTACTGAAATAAACGCAACTTACGGGTTTTTATTTCTTTAATTGACCTCAGGATGCAGCAGTGAGAAGCTTACAATGTGATTACAGTTTTGTTAAATACTAATGCTGTGTATACAAGGTCTACACAAAACAGCATTACCACAATAACCAAGACAGTCATGCAAAAGAATAATACTCTATTGAAAGTCGCACAGAAGCTCCTGACCATCTGCTGTACATCTATGGCTTCATAAAGTCAATGTTATTAATTAATTCAATGCTAACTTTAAAGCCCACATAGCTAGCTTTCTAAAGTAAAAATAAGTTAAGCAGTTATGAGGGGTGGCATGGTGGTGTAGTAGTTAGCATGTTCGCCTCACAGTAAAAAGGTCCTGGGTTTTGATCCTGTGTGGAGTTTGCATGTCCTCCCTGTGCTTGTGTGAGGTCCCTCCAGGTACTTCGGTTTTCTCCCGTAGTCCAAAAACATGCATATTAGGCTAATTGGCTGATCCAAATTGCTGCTAGGTGTGTGTGTGTGTGTGTGTGTGTGTGTGTGAGTGTGTGTGTGTGTGTGTGTGTGTGTGTGTGTGTGTGTGTGTGAATGGTTGTGTCTGTTGGCCCTGGTGATCTGTCATAGTGTACCCTGCCTTCTTTCAGTCTTGGCTGAGATAGGCTTCAGCCTCCTCGCTAATAATAGGATCATCTGGTTCGGTAAATGAGTGAGAGTGAGTGAGGTATTATGAGTCTCACACAAAATGTATTATTTCACAAATAACAGTGTATTTAAACTGTAGGAGGGCATGCATTGTTTTGCAAAGCCTGTACTTAATTCAGACCAGAAATTACTGAGAGAAATAAGCAGCTCTGAGTAATCTTCTGCTTTCAGATGAAGATACTTCATTACTGAGAGTCTCCCTTTTGACCACTCTTTCTCTCTCTCTCTCTCTCTCTCTCTCTCTCTCTCTCTCATTCTTTATTCACATTGAAATTCAGAGGCAGATGTGGTGCCCTCTGAAGCTCATCTAAATTTGAATTTCATGTCTAAATCCTGCTCTCTTAATCAAACCCATGCTTTATAAGAAAAATCAATAATTTCAGAGGAGTCTGGAGGAAGTTAATGTCGAAGTCTGTTCTAATGCACACAGGGAATATGGCACTGCAGACTTTTTATTCTACACTAAGCAGTCATTTAAATGATAAAGATGAGCATATTTCAGGCAGATGGGTCAGAGTGAATTACTTTTTCTTAGTATTTGTGCACACTAATGACAGTACTGATGGAAAAAAAAGTATTTCACATTATTTATCAACCAGTTAATAGTGTACCAGTGGTTACACTAGTTCAAGGATAAGTAAAATTTTTTATGGTCTTACACACTTTTTTTTTTTCTTACAAAATAGTAGTTTTGGGTGTTAAACATTTAAAGGGAAATAAACATGTGTGAACTTTTTCGCTCTGCAAAATGAATTCTTCCCCCCTTGAAAAGTTGATAGTAGGGGGGGGTGGGGGGTGGGGGGGTACAATACTGAAAAATAAACCACATTTGCATGTAACATTGCAACATGCAACATTGCATCATGGTCAGCCTAAGAACTTTTCAGCCTGTGTTCACAGAATGAATTTCATTGTATATCAGTGCATCATTCACTGTAATACTGTTGTAATTGCATAACCTTGCACTGGCTTCATTTAAATATAGAGTATTAAAAGATTAAAAATTAAAACAAACTTGATGAACAGTGTGCTCAATGCCTTTCCTATCAAGACCAACCAAGACCTTGGTTGTAGACGTGAAAAGAAGCATTTATGGTTTACTGTGCTGTTGACAGCCTTGAAACTTTGAAACTTCCACTGGAGGTTTAAAAGATTAATGTTTTTTTTTGTTTGTTTGCTTGCTGGCTGTGAATTTGAACAGATCCTACAAGATGGGCAGGTTTCTATCCCTTCAGCTGATCTAATGGTTCATGGCAGTTTGTTCAGGCTGCTCCTGCACCAAAAAAATTTAATAATTCATGCTGTAGTTTATAGAAATGATTCAAATGACCATGTCACAGACATGTATAAAGAATAATGAATAAAGGAAATAAACAAAGGGAAAAAACAGTATAGCGATGAAGTCATCATACTTAACAGTGACCATGCACTCAGCACCTTTCTATGCAGATGTAGTTTAAGTAAGAAAGTGAAGCTCTTTTCTTGCCATGCACTGGTGGTCAGAGTAAATGAGTTATAGATCCATTTCCTCTCTTTACAGCCGATCACTGCAAGGAAATTGGGAGGCTGGGCTGTAAAGAAAGAAACAGAAGTCATTGGCTCTTGCAAACTGGACAGCTTCTCCGTCCTCATCCTCCCAGCTATGTGGGTAATATAGATATTATTTCAGCCTCAGTCCCATTTTCTCCTCAATTAAATTATGATGTCCTCGACCCATCCTGGCTGGGTGAGAGAGAAGGGAAAAGATATGATGTGAAAGCTTTATTGATGTCTACAATTACTGGCTAGGCTCAGCTGTAGGCTCTATGTGAAAGAAGGTGGGAGGTTAGGGGCCTTATCTGAGCCTCCGAGCGACCCAGGGCCAGCAGGGAGCACCGTCATAACTTCCACTGTCCGCCTCTTCTGATGGATGAGGGAGAGAAGGAGATCTCCCGAGGATTTAGTGCTCTCAGTGCCCACTGCAATACTGTGGTGTTGTGTCTCTCCCTCATCCATTAGTCTCAGCTAGACATATGAAACTGCTATAGTTTCTCAAAGCACTGGAATACAGGGCATAAAATATCTGTTGGGAAAGTGAGTGGATAATACCATAAATATCACTTTTGTGTTTAACAGCAATATCCATTCCATAAAAATATAAAACTGCAGCTGCAGGGTATTAGCTTCAAAAGTATTTTGTACTTAAAAATACAAAACATACTTGTGTAATTAAAAAGATAGCAAAAACGATGCCATCTACCCTAAAGTTTTCTATACTGTATTAAACAGGTTTGGGGTGCTGATCGCCTGGACGGATCCCATTCTACAGAGATGTAGCTTTTTTATTATTGAACATTTTTTTAAAAGACTCTGGGCAAAGGCGGGGTACTCCCTAAACAGCTCGCCAGGCCACTGCAGGGCCAACACATGCATACAACCATTCACACTCACACCTAGGGTCAATTTGGAACAGCCAATTAACCTACTGTGCATGTTTTTGGACTATTATTATTATTATTATTATTATTATTATTATTATTATTAGCTGTGCTCCCGAGTGGAGCACTATATTCATGGAATATGACTTGAATGGTTGTCCCATGTCCATCCAGTCTCTGCAAATGCACAATAGAGAAAATCCTATTAGGCTGCTACATCACTGAGTTGATGCTGACTGGCTATTATGTATCACTGACTTGCATGAAAATGGGTAACAATAGAAGAAAAAACACATTATTAATAAATAAAGTAAAGCCCAAAAAATACACCATAACATACACCACTGTGCACCCCCTATATCCCCTATATAAATGTATATAGTACATCAATCTGCCTAAATCTGAATATTACTAATTTTAGTGGTAATAGTAATATGAAGTATCAATTAGTCATAAGTGTAAAAAACATTAAACATGTCTTTGAAAACGGTTTATGAACAGATATGAAAGAAAGTGTGAATACTATATAACTGATTCTTAAAGATAGTGAGTTGCACACTTGCATGGGGAATGAAATCCACACATCTACTTGATGGCAGTTTGTCATTACTTGCCTAGTACTTACTTTACTAATAAATGCCTGATCTTTTATTTTACATTTCTGTGCATAAGTGTCAGAGTGGTCTCAGGTCTGTTTTGAGATTTTATAATATGAAACACAGTAACTGTTTGCTGTTGAGAGTTTGTATCTTTAAGTGGAAAAAGTGACTACATTCTTTACAGTGCTTTTGTTGAGCAACCTGGGCTATGTGGTCTGATTACTGATCATATGACATGAAGGAGAGAGGAAGCCTGTGTGGATAGAATTTAGTCAGAAAGTCCAACTTCCTCTTTATATTTAAAAATAAATACATGTGTAGAACATTACACTTTAGTTAGCACTAAAGAAACTAAATTTAGATTTAATTTAGGGTTAGAGTTTAGGTTTATTATTAAGTAGTGGTTAGAGTTCATTTTAGAGTTGTTGTTATGGTTAGTGTGAAGGTTATGGTTAGGTTTATGGGTTTGGTTTTAATAAAATAATGTTTGCACACAAATATAGGTTCCCACAGAGTGTTAGGTGTGGAGCGTAATGAGGGGTCACGGCAAGACAAAGCCAAAGAGCTCAGAGTGAAAGGGTGTGGCCTTGTCTGAGTTTTTAAAAGCTCAATTCTGCACCACACTGGCGAAGCTTAAACTTGCAAAAATGGAAAAGAAAAATGGGCAAAGAATGCTATGGCACTGTCGCTGCCCTATGAGGTAATGCTTAACTTAGGTTTCTCTCAGGAAATGTCTGTCCCAAGTTGCCTGTGCAGACATTCTGACCTTTATGGTATCAACCCTCAGTCACTTCCACTGTAGCATTATTAAAGGCAAAAGCATACAAATGGATATGAAACAGACATATGAGTTTGTCTCACAGTCCTTTAAATGAGGATCTTGCACATGTGGAATATTAAACATTAGAAATATATTTAGCGTCGAAGAAAATCAGGAAGACTGCTCATCTTTGCAAAGTGCAGTCATGATTATCCTATATTCTGTTCTCACCTGATGCGCTGTAATTTTTCGGCTGGGTAAACCCACTGCTGTTTGCTTACAGAAAAGGCCATCAATCACCATGGAAAGCATTCCCTGTTCATCAATTATGCAGCTGTGCCACAACAAAGGGGTTTCAATGAAAACTGATTAAAACACTCAATACATTATCTCAATTCCTGCCACAAATAAAATGCCAAATTATCCATACCCATATGTCATCACAATACATTTATCATCCTGACTAAGTATGAACTCAAGTCTGTTACTTGATTAAAGGCATACAAGTTTTTCTGTTTCATGCTCATATATTACATTTCCCCTTTACTGAGAAGCTTAAACAGCGTGAAGTGGTAATCACTGTCTGTTTTGTATGTGAATATACACCAATCAGCCATAAGTACTATACATGGTAGTGGAAACAAGGTTCTGGGTTCAAACCCTGTGGCCAACTGAGACCTTTCTGTGTGAAGTTTGCATGTTCTCCCAATGCTTGCATGCGTTTATTCCCCTCCAGGTACTCCAATTTCCTCCACCAGTTCAAAAATGTGCAGATTATTGATGGCTACTCTAAATCCACTAAAACCTTTCTATTTTTCTACAAGGCATATCTGTTAAAGGAACAATGTGACTCAGAGTTTTCCAGCATTTCTTATGACAGCTGATAAGGCAGACCAATGTGCCAAAGTTGAGTTCAATAAAGCTTTTGTGTTTGAAGAAACCAGTACAGTAGTGCTTTTTTGTCTTGCCGTTAGGAAAGCACCTGAATCCAGAAAGGTCAGCAGCCTTGAGAAGCATAGAATACACAGCCACAACTGTATGGCCACCAGGGCTGTAATTCAATCCTGCTGTCTGTGTCAGTATTCAGGCTTAAACCTGAAGTGGATGTGACTTCTTTTTTCAATTCTTGTCTGTTTATGTGTAGACAGATGTGTACAAGACTGTTTTTTTTTTTTAATCCTGATCAACCAGTCACTAATTATGAATAAATAAAAAGTGCAAACACATCACTGTTTGTTCTTGAAAATGATCGGCTTCATAGAAAACAAAATTCTGCTCAGCTGATGCTTATCTCCTGCTGGTTCCCAGCCAGTATTTTTCTAGTCTTAACCAGATTCCCTGTGATCCTTCTTCATTAAACAAAGAGACAAACTAACAAACCAACTATCTAACTGACTACCTAATTAACTAACTTCCTAAATAAATAAATGAATGAATGAATGAATGAATGAATCAATCAATCAATCAATCAATAAAATGAATAGAGTGCTACCTACTCTGTATTGCAGAACACTGTATTTTCTGATACATCCTGACCTCTACACTTTACTAGACCTTCACAAAACCACTTTAAGCACCACATAGCAGATAATTACTAGTAAAATGTGTAGAATTATACTTGCATTTAGGAAAACCAAATAAATGTATATTTTCTCCAGGAATTCACATGCACATTATAGCAACCCCAACAGTATGTGTCACATATTTAATCACAAACCTCTCATATAGTCGTATTCCTTTATAACTGGAAAGTAAATCCCTTCAATGAAAAAAGAGCTGTTTTAAAGAGATAGAAAAAGGTCATGGAGATGCTGAGTCCAGTTGTTTTACTGAAATTGTTACTATTATGGTCTTGAGAGCGGATGGTATTTTATTGACTGTGGTTTTCTTTGCCTGTCTTTGTCACATGGTTATGCACTGAGGTGAGGGACAGAGTTCTGATCTGAGTCAGTGTGCTGTTTCAGCTCCCTTTAGCAAAATAGCTTAGAGCCCACACCAAAAAACTGCCACAACTCGGCAAACTGAAGTGTACACAGATGCACTGACTCCAGCCTTGCAATTTTAGCAGGCAAACAACTTGGTAATAAAGGCCGCAGCAAGCAGTGTTACCTGCCACTGCCAAGTGTCTTATAACTAACAACCAACCAAGAGAGGCTGTGACAATACAATCTAGTAAGTCAGCACTTGAATAATTGCTGTGCAGAGTAGTGGGGAACCCAACTTCAGGAACTGAGACTATGAGACTCTGACAAAGCTCACAATTATTCTGGAAAGATCTAGATAGAATTCAGCTTCATGGATGTAAATAAACACGCAATAATGTTCCTATAAATATGCACCTAGAAGTAGAAATGTTTTCATTAACGGTTTTAGAAAATACTACATGGAATATCCCTCAGTGCAGTTAACTATGTTATCAAAGGCCAGCCATGTCTCTTACTGTCTGTGGTGAGAGGCATGTAAAAGAACCATTGCTGACTTTCGTAAAGAGTAGGCTGCGTTGCCGTCACCGTGTTTCTGCCCTGCGATAGACTGGCAAGCTGTCCAGGGTGTACCATGCCCTTGCCCAGAGCCGGCTAAGATGGGCGCCAGCCTCCCCGCAACCCTAATTAGGATTAAGCGGTTCAGAAAATGAATGAATGAATGTTGAAGAAGTCATACTGCACTAGACTCACCTATAAACAGTTACAGCAGTGCCTCAGCCTGGACCTCAGACCTTTTGTGCCCAAGAACTGCTTGAAGGAAAAAAAAAAAAAAAAAAAACGATGTCACTTCTCCCAACAACAAAACTACAGTACTTTTTGTCCATAGTTTGGGAATTCTGTAGAGATTTTGTTTATGTACGGCAGAAACACGCTGACAGCAACCCAACGTCCTACTCTTTACAAACAACAGCAATGGTTCTTTTACATGCCTTTCACCATGGTGGGTGGGTGGGAATTGATAAGGAGGGGAAAGAAATGTAGTAGTATCTTCCACATAAAAATGATCAGTTGCTGAGCGCAGCTAATGTTCTCATTCTTCAACAAAACAGCCTGACTGGTAAAAGTAATGGATCACATTTAACAACACTTTGACTGACAGATGTTATAAGGCTTAATTGAAAGGACATGCTGAGGAACACCAGACATTCAGGACGAAGCAAGGTATTCACTTTGATTTCAATGCAAATTGACATGCTGATGTTGGTTTGTTAGAGCTCTTACCAAGGCTCAGTCGGTTGCTTTAATAAACCCCATCACACACACACAGTACCTTTCGCCACCAGTTACAAGGTCCCCAGAGCACATTCAATCAAGACAGCCATCAAGTTTGTATGACCTACTGATTGCAACTGATGATACACTCCACTGTCCCGGGATGCCCAAGCTCTGTAAAGTGTTTTCCCTGATGTAACACACCTGACTTGACTCATTAGCTAATTGCAAAGCTTTTTAGAATCTAATTCAGGTGTGTTCTCAAATGAAAGACACCCAAACTTAGCAATTCCCAGCCAATACTGGGCACCCTGATCAGCTATGCTAACACATACACTGATACCAAGGTGTCATTTGGAACAGCTAACTGGCCTAATGTGCATATCTTTGGATTGTGGGTGGAAACCGGTTACTTCCCTATACTCCGACAGCCCATTGGTCTGACAGTCCTAATCCTAACCCATCTGACCTGGATAGGGTGCCCAACCGATTTAAGCACGCTGCCCATCTTATATGAGAAGAGCTGTTAGACTATATGGGAAAATGGATCTGTCACCGAGGAAACCAGAGTACCCAGAGAAAACCCCCGCAAGCACAGGAAGAACATGCAAACTTCACACAGAAACACCATTGGCAAGCCTGGGACTTGAGCCCAGGACCTTCTCGATGTGAGATGTGAGGCAGATGTCCTAACCACTACATGACCGTGCCGCCCTCATCTACTCCATGTGATCACAGTTATATACATATATCCAGCCTCAGTATTACTTGTACCAGACAAACACATCCTATTTTATCTCCCAGTGAATTCTCACACCTCTTCCCATGATGCTATTTTACTTCTCTCCAAGGCCCACGCACATCCACACAAGCTTTAGTGCTACTCTTTATGAGCTTGCCATTGTTGGAGATTCCATTTCCTAAAAGAACGATTTCTAGGACCATTAGTTGCCATCATGTTCAAGGATACATAGCTTTAAGTACGTATAGTTTTCACTCGCAATTTATGCACTCACGTGAATGAACACATTTCCAAGTTTTCTCACTTATGCCTCTGCTATAGTCAAGTCAGAGAAATTTGAAGTACACAAAGATAATTATTTATTTAAAAAATCATTATTGAAGTGCTGTACTGCTGCACTGCCCTCATTTATCTTACACACACACACACACACACACACACACACACACACTCAATCTTAGCAATGCACCAAACAATTCGATAAATTAAAAATATAGTTTTGGCCCCTTGCCGCAAAAGATAGGTGTAAGCTGTCTATACTTCTTCCAGGAGAAGAAATTATCAGCATAATGTTGATTCATTAAGCAAAAAAATAATAATTATTATTTGATCACTTGATCAGCAGACAGGATCGCAGAGAGAAATCAAAGAGCTTAAACCAGTATAGAATAAAAAACCTTGGAAAGACCAAAGGGGACTACGACTTTGCTTCGACTGATGGAGTGGAATCCTGATGAATGAAATGGAAAACACCTGTAACTGATTAGTACTCAGGTGATGAGAGAGAGAGAGAGAGAGACACTCTGAGCAGTGGGCTACCGCACATTGCAGCACCCAGAGAGCAGTTGGAGGATAGGTACCTTGCTGAAAGGCGCCTCAGCTGTGAAGGTGGAGGAAGGGAAGGTGCTGCTCACTCCCCCACTGCCACACACATTTTTCCTGCTGGTTCGGGAATCAAACCAGCAACCTTTAGGTCCCAAACCCGCTTCTCTAACCATTTGGCCACGGCTGCCCCCTAGCATCTTTCAGCCCAAATCGCACAGTGTATACCGGGCATTAATCTTTTAAAACACTGGCCCAGTAGATAACTTTGAGCAGAGAAGAAACAAAACTCACAAAGATCTTATGAGGAGTTCCACTTTTTGAACTCTTGGTGTCAGACGTAGAGCAAGAGAGATGTGAGATGACTGTGTGCTGTCTGCTTTGAAGATTCCCATTAAGAGAATGTGTGTGTGTGTGTGTGTGTGTGTGTGTGTGTTGTTGGAAACTGTAGTTTGAGCCAGCCATGTTTGTATGCTGTGAGAAACCTGTAGTACTTACTGAGCTCTGGTGCACATCAAACACTTTTAGCAAAATCTTTAGTGTTATTCCATCAGATTATTATTTTTTTCTTCTACTCTTCTTTTAAAAAAAAAATATTGGGAAGACCACAAAGAGATGTGAATCGTTGTTGAGGCTTTGACTTGAAAAAATGGCCAGAGATACAGAACAGTAAACAACACAAATATAAATAGACTTATTTAAAAAGATTCCGCGTACCAAATGAAAACACCTTCTTTAGCCTGAAAAGATGTGGAACAAATGAGAGAAAACACACACACACACACACACACACACAAAGCCGGTCTATTTGCCTTGTGTGCAATAGAAACTAGAAAACTTAAATTGCCTCATCAAAACATCAGAATCACTCTGTTAGACTACAGGTATCAAACACACGGCTACATCGGATTCTTCAATCATCTGCCGAACCATTTAATCGTACGAGGGTCCCGGGGAGGCTCGATCTCAGCTGACTCTGCACAAAAGTGGGGTTCACCCTTCACAGCTCGACGATCCATTGCAGGCTCAACGCATACGCAACTATTCACAAACACACCTCGGGCTATTCCAAATTTGGAACACCTTTTCAGCCTAATGGGCATGTCTTTAAACTGTAGGAGGAAACTGGACCACCTGGAGGAAACCCATGCAGGTATAGAGAGCTCCCGAGTCGCACATCAATCACAAGTTCGAATCCAGGATGATGCCACAGCCATCCGCACCTGGGAGTCCACAAGAGCTAACTGGCCAAGCTATGAAAAAGTTCCTGTAGTCAAAAGGCGCCTTTAAAGTTTATTTGCACTTCTTTATTTGCCGCTTTATAACTGCCACAACTTGCAAAACAGGGTGGTATGGTGGCATAGTGGTTAGCACGTTCACCACACAGCAAGAAGGTCCTGGGTTGAAGCCTCGGGAATTTGCATGTTCCACCCGTGCTTGCATGGGTTTTCTCCAGGTGCTCTGGTTTCCTCCCACAGTCCAAAGGCATGAACCTTATTAGGCTAATTGGATGTCCCAGATTTCGCCTAGGTGTGAGTGTGAATGGTTGTGTGAGTGTTGGCCCTGCAGTGGCCTGGTTAGCTGTCCAGGGTTTTCCCCGCCCTCACCCAGAGTTGGCTGAGATGGGCACCAGTCCTCCCATGACCCTAATTAGGAAAAAGAGGCTTACAAAATGAATGAATGAATACATTTTTATATCGCCAGTATTAGCCTTATAGTGAGCACTCATGATGACAACCATTTCGTTAAAAAGACCATATAAATCTTTACTATGCTGGGCAGAACTTAATCCGGGTCACAAAATGAGTAAAACAGCAAAGGTCAACGTGGCTTAAACATGGTGTTTCTATACCAAAAAGTATTTGCCTCGTAAATTAGGTGTGTCACAATCAACCGGCCCTTTTCTACTTTTCCATTCGCAAAAATTAGCATCCTCAAGGTCTGCGAGCACAGTGTGAGCGCATGATTTGTGTGTGTAGAAGTGGGTCACAGTAGAGCACACACACACACACACACACACACACACACAGACATCTCTAAAGGGGAATCTTCAAAGCAGACAGCACACAGTCATCTCACATCTCTCTCACTCGACATCTGATGAGACATGACACCAAGGGTTGAAAAAGGTCTAAAAACAGGACCAGACAGCGCAAAAAGTGGAACTCCTCATAAGAACTTTGTGAGTTCTTAAACCCATGCAAGCACAGGCCTCGAGTCAAACCCAGGACCCGAATGGCCAGCCATTTAAAAATCAGGTCAACCATACTCTCTAAAGTATGATGCTCTAGTAACCAACCGCAATAATAAAGACACCATAACAAGTTACAGGTATATACCATGCTTAATATCTTTATTCCCTCCCATGAAATTCATTGTCATTCATTTTCTGAACCGCTTAATCCTAATTAGGGTCGCGGGGAGGCTGGCGCCCATCCCAGCCGACTCTGGGCGAGGGCAGACACACCCTGGACAGCTCCCCAGGCCATCACAGGGCTCCTTCCCATGAAATTAAATGTGATTTTTTTTGTTTGTTTGTTTTAGGTATACAGGATTGTACAATAAGTGTTCTCTCTACGTTAGCTCAAGCTCAAGATCTTGGTTAGGGTGCTGGAATCATGATTGAGAGGTCATGGGTCAACCCCCACTGTGCTGGGTCCCTGAACAAGGTCTTAACCAAAAGTGTGCCTCTGTCCACCCAGCAGTATAAATGAGTACCAGTAAAATTACTGGGAAGGTAACGTGCTGTGGTCTAGCGTCCCGTCCAGAAGAAGTTATTAGTCACTATTCGTTTCATGCTACAGAAACCAGGGATAAGCTCTGGCCTGATGAGCCAGTAGGCTCAGGTGTAAAAAGCCTAACAGACTTAGACTTATTCTCTCTAGGAATAAGCATGGAAGAATATGATTTTACAAGATTGAATGACTGGAAATAAAGGAGAGAAATTAGAGGAGAGGGTTCCAGATGAGCCGCAGCACAAACATTCACCCATTTCTTCAGTATCTCTTCCACTTTTTCTAATTCAGTGGTCAAATCTTTAACTATACAGTGTGTCGTTATAGTAGCAATTGTCAGAGACATAGTCTGTGTACGACAGGTCTGTGTTACCGAACAAAAGCTTTTAATATGCATTTTTAGTGAACCTGTTGCGTTTAGAGTCTTGGGGGGGTGATCACACTAGAGGTGCGATAGAAAAGCGACTAATGCGAATTGATTTTTCTGCAGGGATTTTTCAGAGCAAATATTTTGTGGCTTAAATACATATATATCGCGAAGTTTTCGCAACAATTTATGTGACTGATTTGCGTGTAATTCACGATTGGTTTGTGAATGTTCAACGAAATAAAAAGCGAATCTCCTGCCGCAAATTTGTTCACTTTTTGGTCTCAAACCGTTCACTTTTTATATGCTCATTATTAGCACAAAAAATGTGAATAAAATACGAATGCTGACAAAAATATATGGAATATGGCGGATTCCGGCAAGTCTCAAACTTTCCGCGTGGAAGCCTCCAACTTGTCGCTTTTCCTTGCGAATGAAAAACGAATAATTTGCTAGCAAAAAAGACAACTTTGCAACCTTCTTGTGAAATGTGCGGACTGCTTGAGAAGAGTTTGAGGCTACTCCGTGTCAGAGCCTCGTTTCGCGACATTCGCAGAAATTTCAAATATTGAAACGAGTTCACGAACCAGGCGACCGATGTCGTGCGACAAAATTGAGATCGAAGAGTGACATCCACGTCAGTCACTTTTCTATCACACTAGTGTGATCACCCCTTAGAATAATAGTGCATTTAATATACACAGTAAGTGAGGGCATCTAGGAAGGTTGAAGATGCTATTACAATCCATGCAAATCCATCCAAGGGTTTTCTAAACACCTTCAATAAATGATCCATCAAGTGGTCATGAGTTGCCAGCTATTACATCCAACCACAGATCTCAAGAACAGTCAGTATGGCTTTTCCTGCTTCTCCAAAGCATATATATAAATATATATAATAAGAAAAACAGGAAACTCACAGTTTTGAAGTCCCGGTGGCTGCACTCCTGGCCCTCGTAGCGGCAGTAAAGCATCATCTCGTGTAGGTCATGGCCGACGCGTTCAGTGAACTCGCGCATGCTAAACGGTTTGGGCCGGAAGCCACTGAAATTGGCGCGCTCTGCGAGAAAGTCGAGCACGTGTGGCTCGGCCAGCTGTGGCTCAGGCACATGCAGATGCACATCGAGCAGCTCCAGCAATTCTCCTGCATGGTACAGGTCGTTCCGCGTGAGCTGGGTGAAGCGGTAGGCATTCAGGTTGCACACAGTGACAGCAGGGAATACAAGACTCGTCGCAGGCACGGCGCCGACACTAGCCACATGTGGATAAGACAGGAAGTGGGCTACACGCTCCGCACCCTCCAATGCCAGCAGAGCAAGACAGGCCAGTAGAGCTGCACTCCAGACCACACGTCTGAGTGCGGAGGAGCGACGATGTGGGAAAACGTAACGTAGGCCGTGTAACGTGCTGCGCTGGGCAAACAAGTGCCAGGAATAGGGGCCTGACAGGTTGCCTGTGCCAGCACTTTCTGTTTCATGGCTGCCCTCGCTGGCACAGCTGTCTTTCAGCTCCATCTTGGGCAACGAGACACCTGTAGGGTGGAGAGAGTGCAGAGCTTTAGCCAAGACACATATGCATACACATGAGAACACTTACCTGATGAGAGGAGACTGCGGACGTTCAAGGCAAAATACACACACACACACACACACACACACACACATATACACATACTCAACCTCTCGTATTTTTCTAAATTTTTTTCTTGTTTCACAACGAGGAACTGAAGTGGATTAAATCTCATTATAGTGTTGTGGTAAAAGTTACCTTTGACCTCTTGGTTTATTCTAATACTAGTCCTGTCTCTACCTGACCTCTGATATTTGGTGGGCTGCTTCCTCTAGTGCTGCTTTTGATATGCAAATTTGGGACATTTTCATACCTGAACCATAACTAATCCTTTTCCAGAACTTGGTCCCAGACTTGGGTCATCATAAATCCTGGAACAAGTATTTAATTACACATAGGGACTCTTTATTAGGGTCACGTGGAAGCTGGAGCCCATCTCAGCCGACTCGGGTCAAAGACGGGGTACACCCTGAACAGTGCAACAGACCATTGCAGGTCCAAGGATTTTTTTTGTTCCTTTATTTCATTCATTCATTTTCTAAGCCTCTTAGTCCTAATTAGGGTCACAGGGAGGCCAATCTCAGCCGTCTCTGGACGAGGGCAAGGTACACCCTGAACAGCTCACCAGGCCAATGCAGGGTAAGCACACATACAACCACTCACATTTACTCTCACACCTGGGGTGATTTGGAACAGCCAGTCAGCCTGCTGTGCATGTTTTTGGACTGTGGGAGGAAACCAGAGTACCCGGATGAAACCCTCACAAGCACAGAGAGAACATGTAAACTCCGCACAGAAACGCCATGAGGCTGGGAATCGAACCCGCAACCTTCTTGCTGTGAGGTGAGCGTGCTAATCACTCCACCACCGTGCCGCCATGAATTTTTTTATTATTTTTTTTTTTTGCATGATTTTTAATCGTAAGTAAACCACAGTATATTGATGATTCTCTCAGCACAGTATTATGGACTATTTTGCACGGCAGCGTAAAAACCAACCCTGATTTATTCCATTTCAACTCCAGGTAACAACACTGCAAAATGTGGCGAAGACTAATACACAAACATCCCACTACAGAAAGTACAGAAGAACGGAAAACCTTTAAGTCTCTTTATTCATTCATTCATTCATTCATTCCCTTAAACCTATTAGGGTTGTAGGGAGGCTAAGCCTATCTCAGCCGGCACTGGGCAAAGACTGGGTACACCGCTGACAGCTCACCAGACCATTGCAGGGCCAACACACAACCATTCCCACTCACACTCACACGCAGGGGCAATTTGGAACAGTTAGCCTAATGTGCATGTCTTTGGACTGTGGGAGGAAACCAGAGTACCCGGAGGAAACCTATAAAAGCACAGGGGGAACATGCAAACTCCACACAGAAACAGGACCTTCCTGCTGTGAGGCAGATGTGCTAACCACTACACCACCAATGGTTGTTATAGTAACGACAAGAAGTAGTGTGGGAAAAGTTAGCTCGTTATCCAGCAACCAACACAAAGGTTTCACCATCGACTGTGTTACAGAAGGTCAGTGACTGATTATAGTTCTTAAAATATTCAGCTCACATAACAGCAACAAACGAATGAATTCATTTTTTAACATGTGGCACTTCACGTCTCCTTGTCTGGCTTCACGCTGGTTTTAATCGATGCCGTTGTTCTTAACTCAAATGTCTAACAATGAGAAGCACTGTAGTCTGATTCAACAAGCCAGGGGGCACCGTGGTCACAGCATGAAGGTCCTGGGTTCGAGCCTTGTGGTTGGCGTGGACCTTTCTGTGTGCAGTTTGCATGTGTTTGCGTGGGTTTCCTCCAGGTGCTCTGGTTTCCTCCATCTGTCCAAAGACATGAACATTCAGCTAAATGATTATTCTGGACTGCATGTGAGCGTGAACTTTAGGCCCTGGGCGGCATGGAGGCGTAGTGTTTAGTATGTTCGCCTCACAGCAACTGCCCACGTGCTCGGGTGTTTCTGGGTGGAGTTTGCATGTTCTCTCTGTGTTTGCATGGGTTTCCTTCCACAGTCGAAAGACATGCACATTAGGCTTAATGACTGTTCCAGGGTTTAAAAAGTAAGTGTGCGTGGTGTGTGTGCTGGCCCTGTGATGGTCTGGCGAGCTGTTCAGGGCGTACCCCGCCCTCACCTAGAGTCGGCTGAGATGGGCGCTTAGAAATTTAATTAAGCGGCTTAGAAAATGAATGAATGAATGAATAATTGTTACAGTCGGAAATACTGTTCTGGATTTGAAATAATATTCAAATAGAACTTTTCATGTTTGAAAGCAATAAAAAAAATAATAATAATGATGAGTTAGACAGGAACCGTCTGTCTGCGTAAAGTCTAAGAAAAATAATAATATGAGATGACACCCAGTCTAACAACACCTTCGGCAATGACAAGTGGTAGTAATGAGACAGGCCAAAATATACAGAGAGAGAGAGAGAGAGAGAGAGAGAGAGAGAGAGAGAGAGAGAGAGAGAGATTCATATGGATCACCGCCAAAGAGACCCCTAAAGTACCAGCTGATATACAGCAATACAGAGACGTGAAAGCGCAGTTGTCCTTATACATACACATGAAAGGGACCTAAGATAAAATTGAAGGAACATCATTTTGTTTTGTTTTTTTGGTTTTTTTTAAATTACATTTTACAGATTCCTTCCTTGCCATTCCCTCCACTTGTCCACTTTCTTTCCTTCATCCTGCCCCAAAACCAAGCCCTCTCTTCTACTTTCCACAGCAACCGACAGCTTTTTTCCTCTCTTAAACAAATGCAGCTTCGCCTCAAACATCTTCACCAAGAATAACACAGACAGGAACACAGTCGCACATTGTACAGCCAACAAGAAGTGCAAGCACCTCACATGCAGTGCAACATCCAGTTGTGTATGCGAGTGAGTATCTGTGTCTGTGTGAAAGACGGAGAGAGAGAGAGAGAGAGAGAGAGAGAGAGAGTTAGGGAGGCGGGTCAAGGCTCGAGATGACGCTGTGCTTGATCCTAAACTGGCTGTGTGTGTGCGTGTGTGTGTGTGTGTGTGTGTGTGTGAAGTAAATGTGTTAGGACCTCAGAATTCCACTGCCTCGTGCTCTTGTGTGGACAGGCAGAAGCACGCACCCTCCTATTTTCTCCCAACAACAGCTGAAGGAACAAGCTGAAATGAACGTGACCTGCTCACACACAGAGACGCTGTGAAGAGGGGGAGATACTTACATGCACGCGCAGCACTGATCAGCCTCGGTGTCTCTCACACGCTCCCCGAGCCGCTTCCTCAAGTCTGCTTCAGTGTTGCCTTCTCTATCTCTTTCCTCCCTGTACTGATACACACGTGCTCATACTCCACTCCCATCCATCCACGAGGTAGAAGAGCACACGCAACTGAGGACAAATGCAGAGCAGAGGGTAATGGAGAGACCAGAGACAGCACCGTACGCACAGAGGAGAAAAAAAAAGGATAGAGGAGGGGGAGATGGAGAGGAAAAGAGCGAGTAAGAGAGAAAGAGAGAGAGCGTGTGAGAGAATACTTTAGTACGGCAGATATCTATCACATGGGCACATATGTATACGCAGTCTTTTTTTTTTTTTTTTTAGGATTAATTGCCTCTTGAAAGATTTTGCACAAA
The DNA here is from genome assembly GCA_030014195.1 of Neosilurus mollespiculum. NCBI lineage: Eukaryota > Metazoa > Chordata > Actinopteri > Siluriformes > Plotosidae > Neosilurus > Neosilurus mollespiculum. The sequence continues at coordinate 26,935,952 of JAQMYF010000021.1, forward strand.
TAAACATCATAAGTGGACATTTTCTGCATCATGCCACATGAAGGGGTCATTTATGCAAAAAAGAAATGCATGACAGATGAGTAGAAGTACAACACGCGATTTAAAATATTACTTGTCGGTTGTGGCGTACTGGTTAGCACATCTGCCTTGCAGGAAGAAGGTCCTGGGTTTGAGTTCTGGCCTCGCCATGGGCGTTTCTGGTTGGAGTCTTCTGTTCTTGCATGGGTTTCCTCCGGGTACTCCGGTTTCCACCCACAGTCCTAAGACATGCACTATAGGCTAATTGGTTGTCTCCTAGATGTAAGTGTGAGTATGATTGGTTGTGAGTGTTGCCCCTGTGATGGACTGGAGAGCTGTCCAGGGTGTACTATGCCGAGAGTCGGCTGAGACCGGCTCCAACCTCCCTGCGACCCTAATAGGATTAAGCGGATCGGCAAATCAATGAATAAATGAACGTTGGTTTTTCCTCTTTTGGCAAGGCTGCTTCGTCCATGTCAATCTTTCCACCAAATTTCAACTCTATCCACGTCTCAAACAACCACATGCTTCCTGTGAGACACGTGAATCCAGCCAACTCACTCACACCTGGTAATATATCCAGAACTGCACTCATGAGCCACTCAGAGAAAATGGATAATATCTACCCTCTTCTGCATCCTCGTCACCCATGACTGACACTACGTTGTTGTAATTGACTCAGGGGAAGACTATGCTTGTGTCTGGACAGCAACAACTGTGGTTAAGGTGGTTAAGGCTCTGGTTTACTTATCACGTTGGCGGTTCAAGCCCCAGTGCCACCAAGTTGCCACTGTTGGATCAACTGCTCAGTTGTATAAATGACATATAAATGTAAGTCACTCTGGATAAGGGTGTCTGCCAAATGTTGTAAAAAATAAAAAAAATTGAAAATAAATAAATAAAAAAAAGCCTTAGCTGAGTAACTCGAGTTCATAATTTGAGCGCATAATGGGGCTGGAGGTGGATGCAAAGGCGGAATGTTTTTGTTAAAGAAAACATAAACACCACTGTGCAAACAAGATGACGCACGAGCATGAACTAAACACTGACAATGGTGGATAATTACAACGAAAGCTTGACAAACCCAAAAACAGAAACAGGAGCTTAAATATATTACGAATCAGGATAAACTAGAAAGAAGTGGGCGGCCATGTCGTAGACTGAGCTTTCAGACCCAAACTGCAATGACAACTGACACCACATCGACGCTGCATTCTGGGAATGGTAGGCTCACAGGTAAACTCTTTATGGCGAGGCCCATAACACTGCAAACGGCTTCATTAGGAAAGGATGGGTATTTCGTTTGAAAAAAGGAATCTGACAGTAAATAGGATGAATTTAGTGAATGTCGTACAGCTATATGCATGACACACAGTGATGCAGCTCAAGCAATACATCAACAGATCTTTCTCCTCTGCGTAGGTGTAACTACAACAGATCGTCCTTCTTTCCTTATTCCTTCTTCCATAGCTACAGCATTCTGTTTGTCATCCATTCATTCATTTTCTAAGCTGCTCAATCCTAATCGCGGGTCGCGGGAAGGCTGGCGCCCATCTCAGGCGGGGTACACCCTGAACAGCTCGCCAGGCCATTGCAGGGCCGACACGCACAACCATTCACATTCACACTCACACCTAGGGGTGATTTGGAACAGCCAGTCAGCCTACTGGGCATGCTTTTGGGCTGTGGGAGGAAACCGGAGTACCTGGAGGAAACCCACGCATGCACGGAGAGAAGATACAGACTCAACACAGAAATGCCCCAAGCCCGGGAATCAATTCATGTCATTGCATCGCTGTCATTCATGGAGGAGGAACTAAAAGTTCAGCACTTCCTCATAGCCACACCGCTTATTTCTCATCCGAAGTGTACAAATGTGAGGAAAAGCACAATCGGAGCTATTGATCTCCTCCACAGCATGCACTTACCTTTCAAACCTGAAACCTATATTGTCACCCTCTACTTGAAGCATCTTTTCTTGCAAGAAAGTCGTGCGATTACTTTGTTCCATCTGACAGCTGCTCTATTTTCTTTCACCCACTCCTTGTCCATTTCCCTCGACCTGACCACTTTCAATATACACCTCTTCCTGTTATTATCACATTCATTCCAGCCTCCCTGACCTGAGCTCAAGCAGGGACACATCTGTGGAGGAGAAGACATGGCTCTGGGTTTTTTTTATTGTACAACCCGTTAAAGAAAGATACATGACTGTGCAAGACGGAGCCGGTGTTTAGTATTCTTTCAATAACAAATGAATACTCGGGCAGCCTTAAACATGAGCCAAGTCTGCATATTACACTCAGATGACAGAAGAAAATATGCGTTATACAATATTCATGCACCAAAGACAAGCCTA
>JAQMYF010000021.1:26952659-26967169 GCA_030014195.1 Neosilurus mollespiculum
AGTTGGGGGTTAGGTGCCTTGCTCAAGGGCACTTCAGCCATGAAGGTGGAGGAAGGGAAGGTGCAGCTCACTCCTCCCGTTGCCACCTATTTTTTTCCTGCAGGTTTGGGAATCTAACCAGTGACCTTTAGGTCCCAAATTCACTGTAAAGTTGAATACAGTCAATTTAAGTCCTTGTATAATACTGAAACGCTTCCTTGTTTTGATTCTTTCTAAAAGATGGTATTTCAGTAACATAAGTCATAATCAATCACAAATACATGTCACCCTCCACATTATTTTACATTGTCCAAGTTCCACCCTCACATCTCAGGCATTTAGTGTGTATTCATGCTCACACAATTCCAATCAGAGGCTCTCTCCTGTCTCAGTGGGTTTTTTAAAATGAGCCTTGCTGATTTGAGTCATACCACATGCTAAGGCTGGGTACTCTGATTCACTTTCTGAAAGACATATAACACTGTGCACAAAAATATGTAAAATCCTTTACAAAAAGCACAGCCGAAACTACCGCATGCTATTCCCCACTAACGTTGTTTCTGATTCATTTTAAACAAATTCCACCAAAATATGGAACACAATATGGAATTAAAGTATTTCATGGTAAGGGCATATTTGTTATTTTCACGAATTATACTTTTTTCCATCAAACACGACTTTATCGGCTTGTTGCAAGGAGCATGCTTCTAGTCTTGAGAGTGGCCAGCCATTTTCTCGCAAACTTACTCTGGGAAGAGGAACATAGATTTCACATAAGAGAGATAGCCTCCACCCAACCTAGAGTGCTGTACAATGTACATTGAAGCTGTACAGCTCAGGGCTGCAGTGCTTCACTGTAAACAAACTAACCAAGGTGGCGGACAGTTGATCTATCTTGATATCAATGAGGAACATTGGTGTGTGCCAATCATTCAATAATCATTCAACTTATCCGATGATAATGATGGACAAGTCTGCTCTTACAAGAATACCAAGAATTAGATGGTGGCTTTCCACCAGTCAAAAATTGAATAATAATCTCCGGGGGCAGTGGTGGCCCGGTGGTAGGGTGCCGGCTTACTGATCTGAAGGTCGGGGGTTCAAGCCCCACTATCATCGAGTTGTCACTGCTGTCCCCTCAGTGCAGCTAACTGGGTTATCAAAGGCCAGCCATGTGTCTCACTGTCTGTGGTGAGAGGCATGTAAAAGAAACGTTACTGTCATTTGAAAAGAGTAGGCCAATGGATTGCCGTCAGCGTGACACCCTGCGATGGCCTGGCGAGCTGTCCAGGGTGTAATCTGCCCTCGCCCAGAGTCGGCTGAGATGGGCGCCAGCCTCCCCGCGACCCTAATTAGGATTAAGCGGTTCAGAAAATAAATGGATGAATGAATAATTATCTCCATTATTCTATATTAGCTGTGAACATGGCAAACACGTGATGTTAAGCTTCAAATAATCTGAGCCTGAGACGCTCCACCCGCGGTCCACAGAGCCTCTGTACACTTTTCTGGAACAAAGCATCAGAATGGTGATTGACTCTCCATGGTTCTATGTTATTAAGCATTACTGTGTTCCAAGTTCGTTGTTACAGAAATCCCTGCTCTACTGTTACTGCTATTGGCTGCCATAACACATCTCATTTTGTTTCGAATAACAGCAGGTGTCTTATTTTAATTTGCGAGATATTTTCACACCTTTTGTCAGTACTGGATATGAACACTGTGATCAAGCTGAGTGAGTCTGAGAAGCTGGAATCCAGTGCTCCACTGCACTTTATACCCTCCCATTAGACATCAGCAGCACCTGCCTGAAGCGAGGGAGGTGGGCCATGCAGCCTGTGTACGTTTGTAAGATCCTGGATGCATTATCAGTCAGAAGCCCTGCAGTCATGACTGGTAAATCTGTCCGAGGTTATGTGCACATGATGGATTCCTCTTTATGGTCCGTTGATCTGGCTGGAATATTTACAGGATGCCATTATGGGTGTGATGGACCATGCAGGGTTTGATGCAGCAGGATGTTTAGGCCTGCCTGTTTTTCAGCTTAGTGGGTTGCTTTCAAAGGCAGGAAGGATTGGTTTTCTGATTGTTGCATCTGTGCTCTCAGCCTTCTGTCATCTTGAGAAAGCCTCTTTAAACTGACACAGAGTCAGTTGTGATAGTGAAGAGAAATCGATGGCTGTCTTCGCCACCTGATGCCCTTCACAAAGGAACGTCAATTCAAAATATATAATAATCGAAGCAATCTGTAATAGTCTGAGCTTTAGGCAAAATCGCCTGCTACAAATCTGAACTCCGTCCTCATGGAGCCCACACCATCTCTTCATGTTCACACCAACGCTTTTCCCACACATGTGCTGACTGAAGGCAAACAGCTGGCCTCTTGTATCTGTGTATCCATGCTTCAGACCCCAGGGCACCACTGACAGTTAGTGGGAGACGTGATTAAGGGAGAGATGTCGTGTTCAACATAGAGTACTACTAGCCAAACAGTAATGTTCCCTTATAAATATACTGACACAGAAACAGCAATCACAGAAGTGCACACAGACTCACTCATTCATGGGTAAAAATATATACTACCCCCAGACATGGACAAACACAGACACCCAAGCCTGAGATAGGGTTCCAAATTAAGAAAACAAAGAAGAATCTTGCGAGATCGAGGGAAACATGCTTAGTTGCTTGTTGGAATTTTTAAAGCATGGCCAAGTATCCGTCCTCCTATAAAGCAGACCCAAGGCCGTTGCTGGCCTCACTCAATAAACAGGTTTGCCAGTACTGTCAGACACAGCACAAAATAGTGTCCATCTGGGCTAAGCTGAGCTCAGTGCATGTTTGGATGAGCGCAATGGCCTCGATTCTCGCACGGGGCCAGCGTGCCCTTCACGACTGAAACTGCACGAAGTGCTTTAATGTTGAATGAGAGAAAAATTATAACAGTGTTTTAACTGACAGGCTGTTTCAGACATCACCACCACCAGCACCACCAACACCACCCCCATGCCTCTTTTCCACACCTCATATGTTTTGTAGCTGCACAGAAGGAAATTGTGGTGAAATGTGGTCAAGTGGTTTTCACCTCATTGAGTATTCCAACCTTGGCTCAGGTGGAGCCGTGAAGCTGGTGAATCATAGTGTCCCCTGGCATAATGTGTTATCTGGAATCACCAGCATGCCAATGAAAGCTGCTTTCTTTTCTCCCAGGTACTCCTCACACGCTCCCCATCTAGAACGGTTTGCTCTATGAGAGCCATGGCATCAGTTCATTAGGCCATCTCTGTATGCTTCAGCAGAGTTTAAACAATGCTCTATTTGGTAATCATAGTAAAGTCAAAAAGTCACAGTGTAGTCCCGGTGAAAGTGCATATGAAGTGATGAAGTTAACTATGTGCTTTTCAGCATGTGGTTTCAGCGCCAAGTTGTTCCTCTGCATCACCCTAACTGGACTGATGGAGTAAGCTTTAAGGACATTTACAGCTGCATGTGTATTGTATTGTTCTCTGAGCAGTTATCAATGACACATGTTTAAGAGCATTTACAGTACACATTTACGGGTCGGTGAGGGATTCAGGCACAGTCACAGCTGTTTCTTGAACCGTTAATCTGTTGTTGCTTATTTTCTCATGGTATCAGATTTTGTATTGTGCACACCTTTTGTGCTCTCACACCCCACAGCATTTTGCTGTCTCCTTCCTTATTTTTGCTTGCGAAGCAAACAGTCAACTGTTTTTTTTTTTTTTTTTTGCTGGCGTGGTCCTCTAAGCCTTTGGTGTGCATGTGTGCGTGTGTGCGTGTGTGCGTGTGTGTGTGTGTGCGTGTGCGTGTGTGTGTGTGTGTCCTTTTGCCAGTAAAATGTCTGCCTGTTAAGAGTACACAAGACTAAACAATGTCTGTACACCCCGGCAAAGTGCATACTCAGCATATCTTGATAGCTCAGTGGACTTTAATTTTAAAAAGGCAACACTATAGACACACATCTTCATGGCCTCTCTTTGCTTTCCCTGAAGTGGGAGGCCGGAATATGAAAGATGTTATGTTTTATGATGAACCACCATCTACGACGTGTGCATCAATACTGGAACAAAGATGTGGCTTGAGCAAGCAGTGTTTATTTTCATGTGGGCGGTCAGATATGAATCTAATTGGAAAAAAAAGGTCAGGCATATTAATACAGGAGAGTACCGGACTTAGTGGGCTGTTACTCCTGGCAAAGGTCAAATTATGTTTTCTTAAATAACTTTTTTTTCCAATTTGGGAAATAGCTCCAATGAAGTTTGTTTGAAAATACTTTATATGATTTAACATATATGGAGACCTGACACCCATATATGCTGTACCAAAAACAAATTCTGTTCAGTGAAACTGAGGGGCAGCTTCTAAACCTCTCCCCTGTGCACGAGGTCCATGAAGAGGTCCATGGTTTGCCACAATTGGTGTAGAAGAACTCAGTTGGCCTGCAAAGAGCCCTGACCTCAACCCCATTGAGCACCTTTGGGATAAACTGGAACGCTGACTGTACGCCAAGCCTCCTTACCCACTAATGCTCTTGTGGCTGAACTAAAATAAATCTATAGCCGGGTTCCAAAATCAAGTTGAAGGCATTAGTATCAGTGCTCAATGGTTTCAGAATGGGAAACTTAGCCAGCATATAAAGCTATGGAAAATATTGATCCTGGTTATTCTACGAAATGGGTGCCAGTTCCACTTTGTTATTTACCAAAAAAAAAATTTACTTTTTTTCAATGCACAACATGAAATATATGTTAATCCTTCAAAAAAAAAAAAAAAAGTTTTCCCACCTCAGGAATAAAATCTTTAAAGCATCAACGAAAAATTCAATAAAACGTGACGGGGTGGTAAATTTCATCCTAAAATGGCGCAGTTCCCCATGTGGTCAAGTTCCAAGACCCAGCATACATCCATTCAATTTGAAATATTATTTTCCTTGCAATAATAATGTAAATATTTTTAATAAAAACAGTTTTCACTATTTATCTGGCATGACAGGGTGGTTGGGTTAGTGTGACGGGGTGGTAAATCAAATTGAGGGATGCATATAAATCATAACATTTTAACAGAAATTATTTTTTTTATAAATATATCTTATTTAAACAGGGACACACATATAATCCTGAAAAGAATACAATTTTGAGAAAAAAAATCTATTTTATATATAGAATATTATTTGGTGATATGTAAATGCAAATATTATGTTGGTCAGTATGGACACATGAAAATGATCATGTATTGATGAAAATTGATTAAAAATAGTATGTTGCTCTTTAAAAATAGCATTTTCTTATATGTCATGTTAATAAAAAGATTTACTAGCTATAAACTTTGGAAACACTTTGATACACTTTTTGTGCCTTGTGCATCGCATCAAACGTTGCGGACCCAACTGGCATCCATTTCTTAGAATGACTCTTAAATTTATTTCATAGCTGTATGGGAGTCACAGTCAAGTTTCCACATACTTTTGGCCATGTAGTGTGTCACAAGTAGGTATGAGCCAAAATAGCCATTGTGACAGGCATGAGGAAGAAAAACTTCACCTGGGCTTGAGTCTCTCTCTCTCTCTCTCTCTCTCTCGCTCTCTCTCTCTCTCATTCTTTGTTACACAATCACGTCAATCTCTCTGTTTACAACACCAGTACACACATCTTTTCTTTTATCTTTAAAAAATTTTTAAAACTCTTCCCCATGAAGCTTTTGTAGCTCACACTGTTAAAATGCCCCAACTGTCAGAGGTGCATTTTGTCCCATGCAGTGGGGTGGATGATTTTGATCTTATGACTGTCTAACTCATATCTGGTTGGTTTTGTTGTTATTTCCTTTTCCTACAGTGAAATACCTCTATCTTTCACATCACACTTTGTTGTCAGAACCATTTGTACTGTGGATCTTATCATCTACCTACAGAATATTAGATTAGAGATATTTAAACGACTTGAAAGAGCTACATGTGGGCTGTGCTTTGAGTAGCAGTTGTTTTGTTTTCCTTCAAATCACAGAGGACATAACGGAAAGAACATCAAGTTTACTTCCGATGCAGTGTCACTGAATGCACTTTTTACTGCAGACAGCTTCAATCCCAGCAATGCCATGGTCAGACACGACCATAAATTGGCCATACACATGACATGCTTTTCTTCTCCTATGAATTACAGTGACAGTAACCCATCATGGATGTCTGTGAGGTTATTTCTATGGAATACCTCCATATATCAATAAAGCTTTTTAACAAAACAATGTCTGGCTTTACATGGCTTGGAAGGAGAATGCTAGTCGTCACTGTTCCTGGTTTTGGGGGTGAGGAGGCACTACATTCTGGATGGAGCATCAGTCATATTGAGGGCACATATTACTTTATACACTAACAGCACTAACCAAGTGCCAATTTACACTAGCGAATCTACCTCCTGGCATGTTTTTGAGAAGTGAGAGAAATCCATTAGGAAACCCTCTTGCACACAGTGAGAACATACAAAGAAACTTAGACAGTAAACATAGACAGTAACCCAAGATCAGGATCAAACCAGGGACCCTCATGCTGCGAGGTAGGAATGCTACCTGCTATCAGATTAATGCTTTAAATATTCATTCATTCATCTTCATTAAAGACTTCATCCTGTCCAGGGCTCTGATAGCTCATGATCCAAGAATGATACATTATAGCAGTGAGTCCCCAGCACGAAGAGCGCTAGCTGAATCTTACAGCAGAGGACTGTGGTCTGTCTCCGGCAGCTTCGGTGCTAGCTTATTTAATGATCAGTGCACATGTCATCCTCACAGCTGTGTTTGGAACGAACAGCCAGCACAGGATGGCACTCCACGTGGAAATATTGCCACGAACCCTGGGAGAGCCAGTGCCAAGCTTAGTAAGGGAAGATCATCTTCACTGACGTTGAGATGCGATAACCCAGTGCGAAGCAGAAATCTCGAGTGAGTCTGAAATGAGTTGTGCTGGAAACATCCCTGCACAGATGTATATGATGTAAAAATACCCTGACAAAAATAAATAAACAAATAAATAAAATCATCCCCGCTTGTGGATACTCCCTACCTCCATTGTGTTAAAGTAATAAAGTAAAAATAAAAACTAAGTGAAAAAAGACAATGACAGGAAGACAGTTATAAAAATAACATTCCCAGCACATCGAGTCTCTCGAGCACCTTCACTGCTTGACACCTCTGGAGAAGTTTCTAAAAGTGCTGGTGTGTATGTGTGTGTGTGTGTGTGTGTGTGTGTGTGTGTGTGTGTGTGTTTTGTTCTCTCAAGGGCCCTATAAAGTTCCTTCAGTTAGCAGACAGAAGGTCTTGTTGTGACCCAGAGCATCTCACAGGTTGCTCTATGGGGTTAAAGATCAGGAAAATGAGAGCAGATCATGGACGGGTGACCATTTGTCCTGCCAGTCTGCTGAAACTCTGTCTGCTGTGGCAACACTGGCATATGACACACCAACCTGTATCATGCTACCATCACTTTCACTAACGTCTCATTATATTTAGGACTATGTTTATACCCAGCTAACAATTTATGTTTTAACAGTGGTGCTACAATGTTGCACAAAATTTGCCATTACGTTTTTTTATAGATTCCCCAAAATGTTATTAAAATGTTCCAAGTAACATTTTCAATTAATATCTTAAAAACGTTCTGAGACGTTACAGTAACATTAATTTGTAAGGACCCTGCGCATCTGTACCATGGTTTCCTTTTCAGTACGGCTGACTCACTGAAAAGAAAACGCCATTACACATGTTCGCTGTCCCAGTCTCACACTAGATGGCTCTGTACTGGGGGCCTGGATGTATGCAACATTTTAGCGAAGTTCAAACAACATTGTGCGTAAAAGACATGTTCTTAATAAACTTTATGATTCAACACTGTCACAAACTTCAGCCAAACTTGGAGCAACCAGCCAAGTTATGACCTTTACAATGTTGCAATAATGTTGCAAAATGTTGTGTTAGCTGGGTAATGTACCTGCATGCACTTCAGCTACGCAGCATCTGAAGCTTTGAATAAACAATGCAAATTAATAACTTTATAACAAACAACAACATGATGTATCCATTGTGCTTTCACATTTTCTCATTTAGTATAGTTTTCATTCCAGGTAGGCAAATATCACATTTTACTCTCTCACATTTTAATCTCTCACATTTTACTCTCTCACATTTTACTCTCACATTTTAATCTCTCACATTTTACTCTCACATTTTACTCTCTCACATTTTACTCTTTCACAATTTACTCTCTCACAATTTACTCTTACATTTTACTCTCACGTTTTAATCTCACATTTACTCTCACATTTTACTCTCTCACATTTTACTCACATTTTAATCTCTGACATTTTACTCTCACACATTTTAATCTCTCACATTTTACTCTCACGTTTTAATCTCACATTTACTCTCACATTTTACTCACATTTTAATCTCTGACATTTTACTCTCACACATTTTAATCTCTCACATTTTACTTTGTCAGTTTACTTCCACATTTTAATCTCTCAAATTTTACTGTCTCACATTTACTTTCTCGCATTTTAATCTCTCACGTTTTACTCATTCACATTTCACTCTCACATTTTACTCTTACATTTTAATCTCTCACATTTTACTGTCACATCTTTTAATCTCTCACATTTTACTTTCTCACAGTTTACTTCCACATTTTACTCTCTCACATTTTAATCGCACGTTTTACTCTCTCACATTTTACTCTCTCACATTTTAATTTGTCACATTTTACTCTCACATTTTAATCTCACATTTTACTCTCTCATTTTAATGTCACATTTTGCTCTCACACATTTTAATCTCTCACATTTTACTTTCTCACAGTTTACTTCCACATTTTACCTTCTCGCATTTTACTCTCACATTTTACTCACATTTTACTCTCACATTTTTTAATCTATGTACAGGTACATGTTTTAATTTGATCTTTTATATTTGTGACAGGACATTTTTTCCAAATATTTTTTGAAATCTGTCGAGCTTCACTGTTTATAACAGAAGTAATTTATGAGATAAGCATCAGTATCCTAAGAGAAAATGTGCACTGAACTCCGCCTCAGTGTGAGTGATAGCAGTTAACCTTAGAGTGTGTTGGTAGAACAACAATAACTAGTCAGCATGACTTTAAATCCTCAGTACTGTTTGGTTCTGACTTCACTGGCTGCTATGGGGTTCTTATTATTGGAAGATTTCTCCACTGATTTCTTTGTTAGAGCCACAGATTTAGTGCTCCTTAAGCCTACGTGTTCCACACAACACCCCCCACACCCACCCACTCCTCCCCAGCCCTGGCTCCCACCTCTGCTGCTACTTTTGGATAATTTTTCAGGTAGAGGATAGATGTATTTAAAAGTGGGTTTTTTGTTTTGTTTTGTTTTGTAGCCCACAAAGATGTGGGTTGTTTTTTGTTCACTTGGAAGTAAAAACTCACCAATGTTTGCTTTGCAGGCAGACACGGGAGCAGGAGACACCTCCAGACTTCTTCTACTTCTCTGACTTTGAAAGACACAATGCAGAGATTGCTGCTTATCATCTGGACAGGTAAATACCCCTCACCTGATGCTCTAACTGTCAGGTAATTAAATCAATAAAATTCTCTTTCTGTGTGGAGTTTGCATGTTCTCCGCATGCTGGTTGCCTCTTACAGGCCAAAGATATGCACATTAGGCTATGTATGGTTTGTGTGTCCTACATATAAAAGATAGCATGCATTTGCATTCGGGATGGTTTTATTAGGGGTTGGTCGTATGTGTGTGTCAGGGAGTGAAGTAGGGTGGAGGGGTTGTATGGATTTGGAGCTTCTGTTGTGGAATGATTAAACAAAGTGAAACAAACGCTATACTTGCTACCGATGCTGTCAGTAGAAAAATAACATCTGTACATCTGCGCTCGGATCTCACCACACAAATGAGCTTTTCAAAACAGAACGAATCAAGGACATTTCTTTCAAAGATATCTGGCTTCTATTCATGATACCGGTGGTTGTACACGGACAGGCAGACGGGCATGCGTACGGAAGGACATACAGTCAGGTTTTGATATTCTCTAAAGATGTGGTTATAAAATAACTATTTCCCTAGTGGAATTATAAGCATAGAAGTAAGTTGCAATTGCTTTATCTACAGTTGCAAAATTAACAGCTGCAGCCTGTAACAGCTGCAGCTTGTTAGGGATTTAGTGTAAAATGTACAGAAACCTTTTGTGGTATTCATGTATATGTCTAGGATTTGTCTGCAGGATGATGTGTCATGGTGAAATCTGACATACTTGTGTGAATGTGTGTGTGATGATGCATATTTTTTAAAAGTGCAAAGTTTGTGTGTGTGTGTGTGTGTGTGTGTATGGGAGACTAAATGGACTGAACAATGAATCCACAGAGGCCACGGTGACTCACTCAAAATCAATGCAAAACCCAGTTATAAACACCCACCATGTTCACTTTAAAACCATCCCAGGCTAAATACTTATAGCCACATGTGAATGCACGGGTGACAAGAAATAAAACAGAGGGCAAAGTCTATAGGCAGTCGGTCATGTTAGCATCAGTAAGCATCTCTTACTGTCATATCGTTCAATAAAAATGACTGCTCCATCTTGGAAACTGATTTCCCTTTTATTGAATCCTCCTCCCTGCTATTAATTATGTAGTTAATCCAGCTGCTTGTAAGACTCCTGCACTGGATTCATGTGGATTTGATTCTCTTCTGCTAGGATGAAAAATAACGGCCCACTACAACCCTCCTATGCTCTCTCCACACATCTGGCCCTCAGCGGTAACCTCTCACTGGCCACAGGCATGCGTGTGGGAAGAGAGAGGAAACCAAGAGCATGAAAAAGCCACCTTCTTTCTAAATATAAGTTTGTCTGGGTTAGCCAAAAGTGCTGGTTTTAGTTCGGTGTCGGGTGAATGCAGCATTGCTGAGTGAACCTCACGCTCCTCAGCCACGATCTCCAACCATCGTATCATTAATAATCTGATTTTAGTCAAAGGCGTTTGCTCATAGTCATGGCCAGGAACCGCTCCAAAGAAGAGGCTGAACGCCATTATTCTCATGACTCGCCCTGTGCTCAAACAGAGAAACAGAATTTCTTCTATATCCACCCTCCTTCTGCTACCTCTGTCAATGCGAGTGAGCAATTAGTTGCTTCGACTACAGTCATCCCTCTGGCTTGGTCCATTACGTGTTTTTTCAGGATGAATTTTTAAAGTTGCTCTGTCAGCAGAAAGCCTCAGAGGATTTTGTGCACGCGTAGAAAATGAGGCATGCATGCTGAATGCCTGTTAGAGCATGAACCAATGGAGATGTTCATATGGCATGGCAGACTGCATGTGCATTAGCAGCTCAGAGAGATATGCTCAATAGCTAGCCCAAATATGGAATGAAATCGAGAGGAAATATCAGGTAAAAATTTTCATCTTGTGTTTGAAAGGGTTAGTATGATATTAAAACCCTTACATTGTTGCTGGACTTGACAATATTATGCTATTTGTATTTATTTTATATATAAATAAACCAGGCCAACACACACACTCACACACAAAATCATCCACATTCACACCTGTGTGCAATTTGGAATAGCCAGTTAACCTAACGTGCATGTCTTTGGACTGTGGGAGGAAACTGGTGTACCCAGAGGAAACCCACGCAAGCATGGGGACACAGAGAAATCTCCACACAGAAAAGCCCTCGCTAAGCAAAAGACTTGAAACCAGGAACCTTATTGCTGTGAGGCTGACATGCTAACCACTATGCCACTGTGCCACCCAGTGTTTTTTTTTTTTCTGAAAAATTGAAAGGTGTGGCAAATCCAAATGGAATGGTTTAGCGACTGGAGAAATAAAAAAATATGTGAACACTATGCCTGAAAGGTTAAATTCTGTAATCAAAGTAAAAGGTGGCCACAATAAATATTTACTTTTTTTTCTCCAAAAAAGAGAGTGTTATTATTGTTATTATTATATATTGTTGTTTATTTACTTATTCTCATCCATATGATCCAATATTACATGAAATAAATACCTGAATAATACTTGGTTTCTGATTTCTCTTCATTTTGTTAAGTGTATAATCATCACTGCATCACTGAATTTTTTTTATTTCTTCTCTCAGTAAACAATTCCATATGGTTTGAAGTTCATTCATGCTATACAATAGTCAAAAAAAGTTTTTTTGATGTGAGGTAAAAGGTATTAGCCATACCTTTACCTCAATATACTTGTCGGAATGATTTTTTTGGTTCTCATTGCCTACAATGTTGCCTACAATTGTTCAATACATTTTCACCCAAAAATTACAGAGAAGTAATGTTTTACTTCTTTTTATTAGGAGAGACTAAGAGTGGTGGTGTATAATCTTCACTGCACATTACTGTATATGTCTGTGTGTGTGTGTAGTACAGCGCGCGCGCGCACACACACACACACACACACACACACACACACACACACACACACACAAACCAAAAGTAACCTTTTCTTCTTGTTCCGCTGATCATTTTTCCTAATTCAGATATCTAGAAGAGTAAACTGTGTGACTAAAGCCCCCTCTGCTGGTAGCGTCACTTAGCAAATTCAATTTCTCTGATATTGTGCATCTTATTCATTCATTCATCCTCTGATATAAGTAAGCACTTTAGCCTTGTTATGGATTTTTTTGTCAAAGCACTTAATAAATATCCATGATCACACAGCGAATGCTGAGGACTTAATGGAAGTGTGTGCGAGCACCTGAATGCATTTGTGTTTAAATACAGTCCACTGAGATGCTTTCACTAACTGGTGCCCAAATGTGAGCCATGTTGTAGAACAGTTAGGGAAGAACTGATATTATAGATTGCAGTGAATTTTGTCCTTTTGATGATTAATTGCAAATTGTGAAAATTCTCTGATTTGTAACAGAATCTTGGATTTTCGCCGTGTTCCTCCAGTGGCTGGAAGGCTAGTAAATATGACCAAAGAAATTCGAGACGTAACCAGAGACAAAAAGCTGTGGAAAACCTTCTTCATTTCTCCAGGTACTAAGCACAACTTCCAATATCCAAATAGTACATGCAGGTTTTCCACTCAGGCTTCAGATCCATTTCTCTTCGCCTCGTATATTTAATAATAGATTTATTTTAATCACTATGAGCCAATTAAACCTGCTGTGCAAAGCCAACCTTCTGCACATCTGAACAAATACTGCAAGGATTTACAGACAGATTCTCAACAATACACATGATGATGGGCATAAGGATTTCTTCTTGGAATACAAACACAAAATATACAACATTGCAAAATTTCATTGCAGATGATGATGATGATCATTATTATTAATTTTACTATTATTATTATTATTATCCCATAAAGGAGCCTAAGCTCCCCAGGACCAAACCAAGTTAAATCCCCTAAAAGCAGCTATTTTTAATGTAAAATAATAGTGACAATAATATATAAAATAAAATGAGCACACTTTTGCACTTGGACATAAATAAATAAAAATTTGATCTTCAGTTGCTAGCCAGACGTCTGCCTTCTGTGCTAAACAGTATGTTCAAGTGGAACAAAACACTGACAATCTAGGATGAATAGTGTTGAACCAAAACTGTGCAGTACAGTCAAAGAGGGAGGGGTGGTGTAACCGGGCACTGATGCCCAAGTATTAAGAAAGCAAGTACTGTGAACACTAGGCGGCAGTGTTGGTTTTTTAATCCTGACATTGCGCAGCAAAAATTCCAAAGGGTTCACACAGAGTTTAGCTGACTTTGGCTAATAAGATCTTTTACTCTAAATCTTAATTAAACTTAAATGCATCAGATATATCTTGTTTGAACATTGATTTTATATTCTCCTACCCCTCCTTTTCCCCTCCACAGCCAATAATATCTGTTTCTATGGCGAGTGCTCGTACTACTGTTCCACTGAGCATGCTCTGTGTGGAAAGCCAGATCAGATTGAGGGGTCTCTGGCAGCATTCCTCCCTGACCTAGCTCTGGCCAAGCGCAAAACCTGGAGGAACCCCTGGAGACGCTCCTACCACAAGCGCAAGAAAGCCGAGTAAGAACTGCACTTATCACGTCCTCTCTGTCTACCAAACCAGCACTTCATGAAAACATAATAATAATAATAATAATTATTATTAATAATAATAATAATAATAATGATAATAATGATGATGTTGATGATGATAATAATGATGTTGATGATGATAGTAATGATGATTATTATTGATGATGATGATGATGATGATAATAATACTAATAGTAAAAAGAAGAACAGCTGTAGTAATAATTGGAGTAAAATAAATATAGCTCTTTTAATTTTTATGCAATATTCATTCATTCGTTTATTTATTTATTTATTCATTTATTTAGCTGTCTTTATCTATTAAATTGTGGTTTAAATGATTTCATGAAGGAGCCGTGAAGTAAAAGTAAATTGTGAAAATTGCCAGAAGTGTAACACAGTACTATTTGTTATTTTAACACACACACACACACTTTTATATATATATATA
>JAQMYF010000021.1:26967897-27002506 GCA_030014195.1 Neosilurus mollespiculum
TAAATATATGTTATATTATATGTTATATATTATATTATATATGTTATACTATACTTCTTTTATGTTGGTAGTTGTATTAGAGCCTTGTATTTTTGAATGAGTTATATTAGTCATATCAATTGTATTATGGCCTTTCTTTAATTTTATTATACCAACAATATCAGCTAGACTTAAGAGTCAGCAGTGGACCACAGTTCTTTAACTCAATCTTTACTTTTACTTTTACTAGGGTAGGGCAGTGTTGCCTAAAGATAAAATCTCTGATTTTATTTAACCTACCCGATTTACGATTCCAATTTTAGTTTTTTTTTTTATGTGAATAAATGATTTAACTAAGTTTTATTATAATAATATTAACACAGAGAAGAACAGTAAACAATCTTTTTAATTCGAATCCCGGTTGGGTTGCCAGCCCAGTGCGGAATTTACAGAGCCGCTGGATTAAAAATAATAATTTAATTCTTGCAGAAATATTTGGGGCTTTATGATACAAAAATATTTTTAATACTTTATGGGCACTTTATTAATTAACTAGTTTAAAAGTGAATTTTATTATTTTAATTTTACACATAAAAATTTTAATTAACTGCTAAAATCGGGGTTTTTTTTTTTTGTTTGTTTGTTTTTTTTGCTCAGCTCAACCTGCTGCATGCTTCTTCACACCCCATATATTGTCATGTCCGGAGTGCAACATTTTCAACACCATTAACTCCGTACTGTTATGACAGAAACATTACAGAAATATCTTTTAAATACTTAATATCATGTGTATGAAAGTCTTCTCTGTGTAATCATACAAAACTACTACTAAACTATTATAATTTATTTTTAATCTCTGTCACATTATGGAGTCAATTTTTTACTTTATTTTTTATTTAGTTATATCAAACCAACATTTATACCGCCAGTATACTAACATTTTTGGAAAACAAAATTTTGGGAATCCAAAATTCATTATAACAGCTAATATATTGAGAAGATGGTGTCTGTTGTGACAGGTAGACTTGCCCTTGTGAAGAAGGAAGTGTAGTGACTTGGAGACTCAGATCCTGCTAATGCCCTGTGTGATATTCTCACATCATTAAACAGCAGCAATGGATTGGGGATGTTTGTTCTAAACAGATCCTGTATTTTTTTTTTCTCAGATTGTTTTCATAGTCTGCTATAATGAGCTCTGTATGTGTGTATGTGTGTGTGTGTGTGTGTGTATTTCTAGGTGGGAGGTGGATCCAGACTACTGTGAGGAGGTGAAACAAACTCCGCCATATGACAGCGGCACCCGTCTGCTAAACATCATGGACATGACCATCTTTGACTTTCTCATGGGTAAGAGTTTATTCCTGGTTTTATTGCTAGATCAAACTGTACGTGTTGGAAGGAACTGCTATCCTAAATAATAATTTATGTTCTTTACAGGGAACATGGATCGTCATCACTATGAGACATTTGAGAAGTTTGGAAATGAGACCTTTATTATTCACCTTGATAACGGAAGAGGGTGAGAAATACCACCCCTTTGATTCATATTCAGTGATTTAGCATAACACGTGTAAATGTGTTAATGGCACAGAGGACATGAGAGTTCTTTCTAATTTCAGATTTGGCAAACATTCCCATGATGAAGTCTCAATTCTGGCACCTTTAAGTCAGTGTTGCAGGTTAGTCTGTCTGTCTGTCTGTCTGTCTGTCTGTCTTTCTTTGTTTCTTTGTTTGTTTGTTTCTTTCTTTTTTTCTTTCTTTCTTTCATTCTTTCTTTCTTTCTTTCTTTCTTTCTTTGCTTGCTTGCTCATTCACTTACTAACTTACTTTCTTACTTACCAATTATTTGTATTATTATAGATTCACAGTGGTTTGATGCCTGTGAACTTGATACTATATAGATACTTGTAGAGTATGTTTGTAGTTAATTTATATAGACAGTCTTGATGTTTGTACTCTTATCCTGCTTTGGAAGATAATTTTTTACACTTTTGGTATTCTCTTCTTACCTGAAACAGAGAGATTCTGTATTTTGGAAAGAAGGATAAGAGTATAAATATTAATACTGTCTGTACAACCACACACACACACACACACACACACACACACACACACAGACACACACACACATAAATGCATAGTATACAATAATTCAAGAGTATAGTACAGTAGGGTGTAGTATGGTGTAAAGACTGATATAGATATATGATGCCTTTACACTATACTATACCCTGCTATACTATACTCTTGAATTATTATTATTTTTTTCAAAATGTATCTTTATTTGGCATTAAATAATATTGCATAATGAAACAGTAAAAAATCCTGAAAATACTTTTTTAAGAATTTTAAAGAACATGGCTGTTGTGCATGGCTTATCATGCATTCTGCCTAAGTAATTAGTGGACGGTGGCTGCATTTCAACAGAGTGAAGAAGTCGACTCACTTGCGGCTGCAGCTGCTCGCTAAGGAGGAATACAAGCTGAGCCTCCTTATGGAGGAGTCACTGCAGAGAGACTCACTGGCCCCTATCCTCATCCAGCCCCACTTGGAGGCCATGGACCGTCGTTTGCGCCTGGTGCTGCAGGTGCTAGCTGACTGCATCGAGAAGGAGGGCTACAGCAGCGTGGTGGAGGACGATATGACATCGGAAAGAACGGACAAAGCCTCGGCTCCCCGGAGGTAGTAGGTCTGGAGGAACCATTCTTCCAGCTTTCCAACATGTCTCAGCAGACAACGAACTTCTCCCAAGGAAAGCTCACGAAGATGACTCTTCTGAATTCAGTGAATTCCAAAGACTCCGTCCGCAATCGGTGGACCGTCGGTCATAATAAAGACATACATGTGGAGAACATGTGCATCGCTGCTTGAGTATGTGGACAATTCTGTCTTAATGCAGTATAATTGGGTCATTTATTCTTGCTCATTATGGCAAAGAACTGTGTATTTAACAGAGGTTTCTTTTTAAGCCGAAGAGCTCGGGTGGAGTGCAGGTTAGCTCCATTATGTGTAGCTGCCAATAATTATTTATTAAGATTTATATTTATTTTCGAGAATAGTTTGACCAACTTCTTATGTAGGAACAGAAAAGTCGGATGGATTCAGAGAAAATTTTAATGAAATACAGTGTTTGTGATAGAATTTAGAAAGTGATTGTTTTGTGTATTAAAGACATTCCTGATATAGCCTGTTGGATACCACGAGAATCCTCCTCTACTTATCACTCAGTATCAAGCAATCACATTACCGCAATCTGTATAATCAACTTTTTGTTTTTTGTTGGTGTTTATTATTTTTTTTTTTTTAGAGAGAGGTTGCCTAATAATATGAGTACTGAGTGTATTCATTTACAGGACAGACTGGGTTGACAAACTGGTAGAACACACAGTAAATGAATTACAACATAAATATTAGAGGTAAATACTTGAGTGGACCAGCATTCTTTATATTTTTACCTTGAAGTTTTGCTTACATGTTAAACAGTGATATTTTGGCATCGCTCGCACACACACACACACACACACACACACACACACACACACACACACACACACACACATCCACATTCATTAGATCTTCTCCATATTTAACATTTTGATTGATTTATTATTTTTCAGTGGGCTTTGTATAAACTGTGGTGTGATTGTGCTGCTCTGTCAGAAAAATGCAACATTAAGATTTTGGAGCAAGCAGTGTACTGAGATATACATGGCTGTCCTTCGCTTTCTTTCTCTCTTTTTTGGTGGAAAGATGACTGGGTCTCTCCTCTGTTATTAAGCATGAACTTGTCTGTGTTTGGTCAAAAGGCTTTTATTTTAGTCAACAACTCATCCTTTCTAGTTTATACTAAATCTTATCTTAGGGTTTTTACTGGCCATTTACAGACTTTTGTCACATTTATTTTCAATATATTTTAAAGCTCTTCATTGTGACATTATGTATAAGCCTTTTATTTACTTTTCCATTTTTGCTGTTTTTATTTTTACCAGAAGATTGAACATACAAAACAAAGACTTTAAACTGCACTAGAGTGTGTTTCAGTATCTGCTGAAAAAGAACTGTACATAGTTTTTGAATCTATTACCTGTGCAATCATAGAAATACTTGAACATGTGGGTTCTATAGAAATGGATTACATGACTAAGTGATGGCATCACATTGCCAATTAAGATCATTTGTTACATTCACTGTACATTATTTTACAGTGTTCATGTTGAGTTCAATCAGAAATATCACTAACATTAACCTTAGAGAGGCGTCCATGTTTTTAAATCACCGTTTCTGTGTAAGGTTTCTTTTACATGTCCAAGTGCAATAAACTGACCATTGCAGAAAACGGTGTACTATGGACTGATACGTCGCAGCCGGCCTGAGATTATCTTTATAGTTATGTGATATGTTGCAGGATAGGTGATCATTTCATTCATCTTTTTCACAGCCAGAAAAACACTAGTTTATCCTTGTGACAACCAACCAGTGGGGGATGAAGGTAAGATGGGGTCTTTAGTCTCCAAGTTAAATCCTAAATGAAGTCGTGGCCTGGTGGTCGGGGGTTCAAGCCCCACTATCACCGAGTTGTCACTGCTGTCCCCCAGTGCAGCTAACTGGGTTATCAAAGGCCAGCCATGTTTCTCACTGTCTGTGGCGAGAGGCATGTAAAAGAACCATTGCTGATGTTTGTAAAGAGTAGACCACTGGATTGCCATCAGCATGTTTCTGCCCTGCGATGGCCTGGTGAGCTGTCCAGAGTGTACCCCATACTTGCCTAGTGTTGGCTAGGATGGGTGCCACCCTCCCCACAATCCTAATTAGGAATAAGCAGTTCAGAAAGTGAATGAATGAATTTTATTTAGTTAATTTTCTTTTATATACTGAATTAATCCCGCAAGGGAAATTATTGCCTCTGCATTTAACCCATCCAAGGTGAGCACACAAACACTCCTAAACAGTGAGCACACAAACTCAGAGCAGTGGGCTGCCACACATTGGTGGCACCCAGAGAGCAGTTGTGGGTGAGGTGCCTTGCTCAATGGTACTTCAGCCATGAAGGTGGAGGAAGGGAAGGTGCAGGAAAACTGCTGGTTCAGTAAGTTATCTGTAACATTATTGGTGATATCACAGGAAGACCCTGATGAAACCAAGGACACACCAGCATTTCATTCATTCATTTGCTGAATTTTCTAATCCTACTCGGGTTGTGGAGAGGATGGAGTCTATGAGGGCAGATCCAAAAGTCCGTATTTACAAAACTACAATCTGTCCCAATAATATTCAGTTGAAAACTATTTGTGCTAGTTGTAGTTCAGTAGAGTTATTTAGGTCTGTACCTTGGGTGTCTTGTTGCTTCAGGACAATTCACCAGTTCACACCTCACAGGTGGCTGTTGTTGCAGCAGCCGAGTGCGGCTTCGAACTTCTACCACACCTGCCTTGTTCACCTGATTTTGCACCCTCGGACTTTTGTTTCCCACGCTCAAATCGTAACTTTGAGGACGACATTTTGTGAGTGATAATGAAGTCATTGCGGCTGTTGAGACCTTTTTACGGGAGCATGTTGCCAGCTTCTACAGAGACGGAATTGTAAAGTTGGCGCATTGCTGGAACAAGTGCATTGATGTTCAGGGAGATTATGTTGAGAAATAAAGTTATTAAACTTATAAAAATTGTTGAGTTTTTCTATCTGGGCCATGAACTTTTGGATTTTCCCTCATATCTCAGCCAGCTCTGGGCGACCTGTACACCCTCTGTACACCCTGAACAGCTTACCAGTCCATTGCAGGGCCAACATTCAACCATTCACACCTAGGGCAATTTGGAACAGCCAATTAGCCTAATGTGCATGTCTCTGGACTGTGGGAGAAAACCAGTGTACCTGGAGCAAACATGCAAGCATGGAGAGAACATGCAAACTCCAGACAGAAACACCCTTGCCGAGCCCAGGACTCAAACACAGGACCTTTTGTTGTGAGGCGGGCATGCTAACCACTAAGCCACCATGCCACCATTCTTTCATTTGACAAAAAGTGTTATCCTTTATTAGGGTCACTGAGAGACCGACGCCAATCCCAGCTGACTTGGGACAAAGGCGGCGTACACACTGAACAGGTCGTAAGACGTTCACAGGGCCAACATTGACACACAACCATCACATACACTTCAAGGAGCGAATATGAGCCTATTGTGTGCATGTCTTTGGACTGTGGGAAGAAACCAGAGCATCATGAGGAAACCCACACAAGCACGGGGAGTACCTGCAAACCACACAGAAACGCCCTTGCTCGAACCCAGGACCTTCTTGCTGTGAGACGAACGTCCTAACGATTATGTCACTGTCTCCCAACATAGCAGCACAGTGACAAAACAAAAACAATGACACAACAGACAAACAAACAGAGACTCGACTCAACTAGTTAACGCTCTACGAGATGACAAGCGCCCATGGCAGGATTATTAGCATGAAAATTGAAACCTTGGAGCCTCATCTGTGTGAGAGATGAGAGAACAGAGGGAAGGAATAAAGCACTGCTGCATTGCTCTCTAGGAAGCAGAAGAGCAAAATCTCATTGGTGCTTCTATTAGCAAATAATCCAGTGGCACTGAGGGCATGTGGGAAATGATTCACCTAGTGAAAACAGGCTGCATCCAATATATGTTTAATTTATTTACTAAACAGATTCAAATAAACAGATCACATGCTAATTATAAAGATTAATAAGCAACCTGTTAAGGGCAGAGTTTTCCTCAATTCGAGCAGCATAACCTTTCAAAAAGATGGAAGTGAGTAAATATCCAGACATCTTTAAAATGAATTCTAGGCTAACATAAGAAGAATAAGCAGGTTTTCAGAAGAGAACCTCGTGCATTGTGAATGTGTGCATGTTGTTATGACCTCCACATGCCCTTAGCTGAGGAAACTAGGGTCTAACTTTAGAGACACAACAATCCTAACAGAGGACGGAAACCGAGCAGAAAGTAAAGTCCCTTGGGCCAGCTACAACTCAGTAATCGCGATCAGACAAGCCGCAGACACCAAGCCAGAGGAAGGAGCGACATGGGAATGCAGAGGGACTGGCACCGGTACACTGGGTTGCCAGATACGACAAATATTCAACTCACGATGGCCTTCAGTTGCTTCATTTAATCCGTGGGTCTGGTTTGCTGAGATGTCCCGGGAGAGAGTAAAAAAATCATCGAAGCAGAAAATACTCTAGTAAATCTAAAATAAGAAGACAGTCTCATTTACATACAGATAACACACTGTAAATTAGTTTACAGGAAAATCAGCAGCCAGCTGTTGTTATCCATATCAGCCTTAGGCTTTATAACAAAGTTAAAACGTCTTAATAACATCATTTATGAACTATAGCTTGTATAACACCAACTACGGCACAACAGAGACACCCTGCAGTATAACACTAATAATTATATTTTTGAATTTTTTATTTTAAAAAAAAGTGGAAGGAAAATGTCCGCTTGTTTCCACTGAAAAAAACCCATGGTAAAATTTGCATAGAATTATTTTTGATTCGAGATTATTAATAGTTTTTGGATGGCTCATTAAATCAATATCAATCAAGTAATTATTTTTTGTAGGGGGATTTTGTGACGATCTGGAAACCCCATGAATGATTCACGCACGCGCGCGCGCGCACCGGGGAGGGAGACGCTCTCTAAGCATGTTCAAGCTAACGGCGTGTCTTCTTTATTCATAACAATGTATCACAGGAACCTATTTATGCCCAAAAGACACACACACACGCCCCTCCGGTTGAGTTTTCGGATACAGTAATTCAAGAAATCGGACCACAAACTAATCCCGAACTTCTGTGTTGAGTAGATAATAAAGCTGAAATGCGTAGCCTGTGTGCGCGTGCACGTGTGTTTTCACCGCCAGGCAGTGCAGTAGCAGCAGCATCTCAGTGAAATTGGAGGCCACACACACACTCGATCCGCCCCGGGCTGTTTACCGGCCTCGCAGTAAACCCTGGCCCCTCATCTGGTCCGCTCAGGCTCCTTTTGAACACACACGTCCTCCCGTTTAGTCACGGAAACGCAATTTATGCTCATTACACAGTATTATAGATTACATCTACGGAACTCGGTTGGCTGCTGGAAGATTTGTGCGATTCGGGGCCGCGCGATCATGATGCAGTGTGGAGGAAACTCAGCCACTGGAGATCCGTCTGTTTGTTATACACCACCGGACTTGATGTTTAGTCACTATTAAGTAGCTTAAGCGATTAAAAAAAAGTATGTCGGGTGAAAAGCGTGTTAAAAAGCAGAACTGGACCACCCAGGTCCCAGAGTGAGAGAGTGAGGGGTGTCTCCATCATTAAAGAGTGTTTAGAGCAGCAGGACGGGGGTGTGGGGGGGTGTTTTTGGTGGTGGTGGTGGGGGTTTGCTGGTGGTGGGGTGGGGGGTGTCCAACACACCAGGCCAACCCTGCAGTGTGCTCACTTCACCAAGTTCCCTTCAGCCCTCAACAGCCCTGAATTACACTGAAATCCCCTCGCAGGTGACTCTCCATCCTCCACTATGTTCGACAATTCACAGTATCCTTACAACTGCTTTAATTATGATGGAGATTTTCCTTCCTGTGGCACTGAAGAGGAGAAGAAAGTGTGCAGACCTGCTTACAGGTACTTCATTTACATACTGTATTATTATTTATCTTCTTCTTCTTCTTCTTCTTCTTATTATTATTTTAATTTGTTACTACTATTATTTTTATTATTAATATTTATTACTAATATTATTGTTTCTTTGTCTTAATATTATTATTTTAATTTATTTCTGCTATTATTATTATTATTATTATTATTATGATATTGTTATTATTAGTATTTTATTTTCTGCTCTTATTATGTTTCTTGTTGTTAGTGGTGGTGATTATTGATGATTTTTGTATTTGTTTATTTTTTGTTGTCTTTGATATTTTAATTCTTGGAGATGCATTATATTATTGTAATAATTACTTCTAATTATTTTTATTTACCTTTTTATTTGAACTTTATTTAAAAAAGATTGTAATGACAATACTAATACTCATAACAATAACAATAAAAATAACACTTATAATGACTATTTACATTTGTTATATACTATTATTGAATACTATAAGTATTAATAATAGTTATAGAAGTTATTATTCCAATCATTACTAATGAGTTACAATTTGTTTTATTACTATGGATGTTGAGATCAAGTTCATAAAATATCAGCCCAGTCGTAATATAACCACTGGTATTTAAAATACACCTACAAATGTTCACTTTTTCTTAACATCAGATTAGAACTAGTGTGAACAATGTTTACATGTGAAAATGTAAAGCATTTGTTTGGTGTTTTTAAATCGTGAGTCCAAACTCCTTTGCCACTATTAAATGTGTCTTTTGCCCCTCCTATCACAGTTATATTGCGCTGATTGCCATGGCCATACAGCAGAGTCCAGAGAACAAAGTCACCCTATCAGGCATCTATGAGTTCATCATGAAAAGATTCCCTTATTACAGATCCAACCAAAGAGCCTGGCAAAACTCCATTCGACATAATCTCTCCCTCAACAGCTGTTTTATAAAGGTAGGAAGGGTGCCAGAACTTTATACAGCAAATGTATGCCAAGACGAAATTAAATGAAAATCTAGTGAGTAGAGAGAGGGGAGAGTCCGGCTCACAAAGATCTACAGTGTTTCACGGTTTAACTTTTCTGACACCACTTGTGTAATAACAGCTTGTGTTGTGTTTTCTTTTTTAGCCTCTGAACCTTCTGTGTGACACCTGTAATTAAACATATACACACACACACACACACACACACATGACAGAGTCATATTTTCCATTCCACAAGAGATCACCAGGCCAAAATTTGTTTTCCTTAGGTACCTCGCAATGAGGGCAATGAGAAGGGGAAGGGAAATTACTGGACTTTTGCCACAGGCTGCGAGTCCATGCTGGACCTCTTCGAGAATGGCAACTTTCGACGACGCCGGCGACGGCGACGCAATTTAAGCCTGGGCTTCAGGGAGCCGTCTGAACCCTTTAGCCCCATGGACTCACAGCAGAACACCACGGGGCGGTCACTTCATCCCGATTCCTTTTGTCCAGAGAATTCCAGTCACCGAGTGGATCAGCGCAACCCTCCACTCAGCAAACCTGAGCCAGAGATCAAATTCAGCATCGACTACATTCTGTCTACGCCAGACCCCTCGCCAGGGTTCAGACCTCCACATGGAGGCTCAGCAGGAGCCGTGATACAGCACCTAGAGCCTCAGCAGCTCAACCTGCACTTCTGGACCCTGTAACCTATACGCTCTGAGAAACTCATGAAGCCTCACTGAACTTTTTAAAGGTGTGGTGCAAATTAGTTGGGACAGTAATGTAATTGTTGTGTTCAGTTCATTTGATTTTTGAGATCAAATATTTAAACACCATGTAGGTACTTATACACGCGATGGCGTGGACTAGTGCTCATGGTACAGTGGCTTAATAGTAAACAAAAATCTGGAAGTTACGAAATGCACAAGACGTGTTTTTGCAGAAAGATTTTTAGCAACTTGCTATCAGAATTCTATTTCCTCTCTATACACGCAGTACAGGGAGTAAACTTGTAGCATTTGCTTCCAACTGAAGTCTAGACATGGAGGATGTTCTGCCTTTGTCCATGACCATATCTTTTAAGTTTACAGCTAATAATGGCTATATACCTAAAGCTTTATTATAATGCTGACATTAACATATATTTGATATATGTGACCCAGTCTGGCAAAATGAGTCACAGTCACCAAAAATTCAAAATTGAGTTAGCCATACCATTTTAAAGCTTAGAGTCTCCTCTTTTGAATGGTATGGCTAACTCAATTTCGAATTTTTGGTCACTGTGACTCATTTTGCCAGACTGGGTCACATATAACATGGTCAATTTCTGTCCTTAGCTTATTTTAAATCATTTCCAGACCTACAGTCAAGAAACTGGGATGAAAAACCCAGTGCATGTTTCGGATGGTTTAGTTCAGAGTGTGTTCAACCTGCCTTTGGGGTTTAAACATTCAGTACCGCACCCCCTCTTGGAGAACAAGTTGACGTGCGATACTGTTTGCACATTTTAGCGTTTACATTCTATATGATCCCCCCCCTGACACCCACTGATCTGTCAGACATTTATAGATGGGAGGAATCTTTTTATAGAGAAAACAACAATGCAAACTGACTCCCTTTTTTTTTTGTTTTTTTTTCCCAAAAGGGATGAACCCACTTATTCATGCACAAAATATCGCCTCATATTATATTCTGTAGTCAAAGGACAGATTTCAATTGATTAAGTTAATAATGACTGTAAAATGTAATATTGATCATCTGTGGTCATTCTGTAGGTTAGAGGAGAGTGAAAGAAGCTTTTTTTGTGCAATAACAGCATATACAGTATGTGTGTACTGCAGTAGTTATGACTGTGTTTTATATTGTATATAATCTGTATAACTACATTCTGAGAAATACAACAACTACAAAAACACCTCTAATCAGGTGGAATATTGATGCTAATTTGTAAATTAATCTTATACATATATTTACATACTATTTCTGTCATGGTATAAAATTATAATTGAAATAAATTTAAAGTACACTATACCTTATATAAATAAATATGATATAAATATCTACGTTAAGCATATTGTAGAATTTGACTTGATGGATCTTTTGTCAGTAAATAGCTGCTTATGAAACCTTGTAGAACCCGATCAGTCCTAACAGAGTTTATTACAATGCAAGTGTCAGAACAGTTCACGTGAAGGATTAAAAATATGTCATTCTTAGTATTTTAAATTCTGTATTTCGGTGACATGGTAATTAACATGCTGCCAAAACAGTGTGGTCTAACCTTCTCCATATCCGACTAATCTCTCTGACTGACCTTTTCCTTTGTGCTGAAACAGAGTCGCTCTCAATTTGATCCCGCCGCTCTATTAGAATACATATCATTCATAACAGCGCACGTTTAAAATGGAAGCCTGTTAACATTTATTTTGCTTCTAAGGTGTATCAATCATTGCGTTTGTACTGGAGAGGGGACATTTTTCAATTTAACCTTTATATTATGGTGTGACTACATCAGGAAGGTTTCGACACACTTACCATGAGTGGCATTTAATATAGTACTACACTTGCAAGGTTAGCAGGAGATGTGACCTTATTCAAATCCTGCTGCCACTACAACACCACTCCCAATGCAATTATAATTAAATGCCTTATGCTAGCTTGCAAATCTCCTGATCGATCATTGATATTAATGTTAATATTGCACTGCCCCCCAGCTCCTGTCGAGCAGTAGAACGGTTATGGATCAGCAGGTTTCTATTAACAGAGCTGTTGATGTTGTGGGCTGTGGTGTGGATATATTTGGGTAAATTAACTTAGCATAAAGTGCTCCAAGGCCTGGGCTTAAAAAATAGTGGAAACAATAAAAACATCAAAGCCGTAAACCTCTCTCTTCTTGGTGTTGGCTTAAGATTACTGTGTGTATAAATACCATGGGACCATACAGAACTGGATTAGTGACTATGTATTGAGATTTCCCAAACATTTAAATATGGGTTGTTTTGCTTTTGTCTATGCAAATAAAAATATGTCTTTTTATAATAATACAGTCTTTTTTGCATAACATGATTGCATCATGTGGTACCAGTGTGACATTGCTGAAATTAAGAGCTTAGGGCAAAGTAAACAGAAGTGAGAGAAGCAATTGGGAAATCAGTGGTGTGCAACAACAACAGCAGCCATATCTCAAATATAAATAGCCAATTTACTCAACTGTTTCTAACTTTTCTCCACAGTTTATAATTGCCTTTTTTTTTTAATATGGCTCAATACCTCATATAAGAATGCACCTTTTAAGAATGCGTTATTGCATGTTTATGTACAAGAATGGCAATCCAATTATGAACTTCCTGATTAATAATCATTTCCTTGCGGTCTGTTTTCACTGAAGAGTAACGATGACGTGCTCACTGGAGATTAATGTGCATGTCTGAATGCTCTGGGTGCTAATGAGGATTATTTCAATAACTCCAGGCCAGAGACATAGTCATGTGGTTCTTACCGTCACAGAGAAATTGACCGTGTTGCAATTTTGATATCGATTCTGTGCATCCATGTCCATGTTTACACTTGTTTTCATTTGGGTTACTCATGACGAACAGCTGATAGTTCATGGATGTACCAAAATAGAACAGCATCTTTTCCTGAATGACCTTGGGGAACGGTGGAGAATAAAATTAAATACACACGTTTTAAACATACACAGAAATGATGCGTCAAAGCAAAATAATGTTACTTGTATTCACAAAAATCTAAAGATGTGTGTGGAACCAGACAAACACTATCTGGGGCTTCAGTTTGGGAAATTAAATATAAAAAACAATGAATACACAATATATGTCAATTACTATGTGTTTACTGGCAAACAGAAAGCATAGATCTATTCATCATCACGGTTCCATTATGAGAAAGAGCTCAACTGTTGGAAACATTTAGTGCTCATGCAATTACATTTGATGAGCTTTCTGCTGCTCGAACTCTGATTTCATCATAGCACTTCTCTTAACTCTGTACATCAGAACAGCCTATGGCATAAAAGCTTGATTCTTAATTAAGCTTAATTCCTCCTAAATTACTGCCTTTATCATGTAAGCTAATGGGGAGTAATAGCTACTTGGGCATATGTGCTGTCACTAATTCTGACGGATTTCCTGGAAATGGCCCGAAAAGAAAAGGAAGCATTCGACAAACATCACTGTATAGTCACTGAAAAAAAAGGCAGAACAAGCAGAAGAAAAGTCTCCATCTTGGTATATTTTATTGGACATTAGCACATGCATGAATCAACAAGCACATAGTGCAACTTGAGGTATAACGACAAGTAAGCACACGGACCAGTACGTCAGTACACAGCAGTGTACGGTTTAGCCGTGCCTCATATAACACACTCGAAATCTCTTCGCTTGTTCTCTGTTCGCTCCTTGAAATAAACATTTCCTGCAGCGGGATTGGGAGTATGTGCACACAGACACTTCAAATACATATCCAGACAAAGAAAAGTAATACTCATATACTTAATGTGTAAGAAAATGCTATGAAGTTTTGGATGCATTGATTTTGAAGAAATTTCTTCCCATGTTAAGTAAACAAAGAGCCCCAGTGTCCTCTATGTGGGTCATTAAAGCAACTCTCTTACATATTTTCAGTCATAGTCAACTCAATGATTTGTATTTATTTTTAAACTGATAGTCATGATCACTGAACCATGAGGTGCAAAATTAAAATTAAAAAATGTCTCTGAAGAGCTTACAACAAACAAAACACAAATACACTCAGGTTTCTTTTAACACAAACTTTAAAATCACACAAATAAAATGTCAAACACTATGAACTTGATTACTGCAGCCTGTTTTATCATCCAATACAGACACTATGAAATAAAACTAAAATCACTCATTCCAACATTGTTGTATGATACACTCCAAATCACAATAAAATTCAGATATGTAACACAGAAGCTGAAACAGTCATACACACAAATTGCACATACTAGATTTAACAAAATGAATTAGTGTTGTATGTCCACAGGAGATTTTTTATTACACCGGGGTTTCAGCATTACTGAGAAAATGATGTATGTTCAGAAATTAAGATATTCATGAGATTAAGTGGCAGTGGTGGCTCAGTGGGTAAGGCTTTGGATAACTGATCAGAAAGTGGAAGGTTCAAGCCCCAGCACCACCAGGCTGCCACTGTTGGGCCCCCCAACATTTTTTTTTTAAACTTTAAAATGAATTGTTAAGATAAGAATCCATTATCAGCTGGGGCTGAGTAGTTTAACACTGGGGAAAAAACAATAATGCTTTCCAAGCTAAACATAAAATTGTTCCAAAAATAAGAAACAAAATGAAATTGTTTTTTTAAATAAATTAAAATAAATTTACATTTTCCATAATTTTTCAGTCCATCTCAACAGGGCCGGCCTTTTTTCAACATACCTACATAACTAAATTCTAACTAACTAATTCATAACTAAATACAAGAAACTCTTATTTTGTTGCAAAGGGCCTTGTTATCATTAAAAATAAAATAAAACACGATTGGGGGGTTAGATCAAATCTGTCAGCCGTTTTTTTTCTCTACTAACATCACATTCTAGTTTCCTTTAGATGCTGAAAATGCAATTAAAGTTACAACAGGGACATCATAATGTTCCAGATTCTGTGTCCAGGGGAAGCTGTTGTGTGTCCAGGACAAATGGACTGTTAGGTGTCACCTGCCTTTGTGTAAGTTGATTTAGGGAGGAGTTTGATGTGAAATAAAATTGTTTTTGCAACAACACAATGTCTTTCTCTGGTCTATTAACTCAGCACACAAAAGAGTTATTATGCAGTCAAAACAAACATTACACAGGGTTTTTCCTAACAAAACAATCTGTTTGTAGTGTAACTAAATAAAAAGAAATTTATTATTCAAAAATCCCTTTTTAGAAACAAGCCATCTCTGCGAAGCTGCAACAGCCTACACTGTAAATTAAATAATATAAGGGAAGTAAATTCAAGAATTTAAAGGATTTAATATAAGAAACTTATGCAGATTCTTAATTTCCACCAAATATGGCTGTTCTTGTCCTTCACAGACACTGACTTCATACCTGTAAATATTAAATACCCCTATTAACTAATGAAAGCATTGAAATATAACATGTTTAAAGTGCCTATGCCATAGCCTGCTAGTTATCTACAGCCACGGAAAATAAACAACAGACCACTTATAATGGGGAATTCCCAAGTCCTCCATGGTTGTATGTGTCTAGAGTTTATGTTGTAATGCAGTGAAACAGGTTACAAAGTAGAAAATGATCACTGTTCAGTTCGGTGTTTTAGTAATGGGACTTATCTTACCTCACCCATTGTTTGTTGTTGTTTTTTTTTGTATTTAATTCATTTAATTCCTTTGATTAACATTAAATGGCATTGGTGTTCATAGAAATGAGATGAATACAAACAAGAAAACACCACCTGGGTTTGAGTTTCTGTTTGCTAAACAGTTTGCAAGACTCCAGTAAATGTGTGTGTGTGTGTGTGTGTGTGTGTGTGTTATTAATAAAATACTTTAGCTAGAAATAGTTATACATCAATGATATTTAAAATTAGTGGCAGCTCTTGGGTCATCTGATGGAGAATGGAAGAATGGTGACTGAAAGAAATAAAGACAAAAACCCTATCAATCCTTTTCTTTTTTGGCTGAAAAAGTGCTGCTTCTAACTAATTTTGTTGAAAATCTTCTGTATGAAGTTTGCATGTTCTCCTCATGTTTGCCTGGGTTTCCTCCACATGCTCTGGTTTCCTCCCACATTCCACATGTGGGTGTGTATGTTGCCTAGCAAGCCGTTCAGGTTGTACCCAGACTTCGCCTAAAGTTGGCTTAGATAGCGTCCACCCTCTGTGCAACCCTAGTATTATGGGATTAAATGGTTCATGAATGAATGAATGAATGAATGGCCATCATTTAACTTCCTATGGAGGAAACCTTAATAAAAGCTATTCTTCTGAACACCTATAATCGGAGATATGTAGTTTGGTCCATTAAAACAACACACATCTGTGATTCACATCATGCGAAAACACCCAAATGTATCAAACATCATACTGAACTTATAGAATTTAACATTTTACAAACAGCTACTTCTAAATTCTGTTAATTAAGGCAGATCCATTTTATTTTCTAGTAACAGCATTGAGCGTGACATCACTTCTACAGTAGATGTGTGAGGGAGGGAAAAAAAAAATCCAATTTAACCTGCCTTGCAGTCACCATCAGCTTTGAACCCTATTTACTTGGAATATGTCTCATACAGGCAGCATTTCAATGAACGACAGCAAAGATTTGCATCTGAACAAAAGCTCCATCTGCACAGCCTAAAAGCCTGTTTCAGTGCAAATGATACTAAATATACATATTCATCTTCTATCCCTTTTGTAATTTCTCAAATAGACTTCACATCGAAATTAATGACACACATTATCCTGAGGCAGCACACAGAAAACAAACCCTCACTTCATCAATCATTAAGAGATCTTTTGCTGAACCATGACGACTGTCCTTTTCCCTTTCTCACCGCTTTGTGAGGTAGACCAAAAAAACCAAGCTCATATAACCAAAATCAAATGAACCAAAAGTTCACACACGTACAAGTTCACTACGTACCATCCATTTACTACAAAAACATAATCAATCCTTCTGCGTTTTTTCCTTCAGCAGACAATATCATAGATAGATCTGAATTTGGTGTTGGAGTAAAACTTTTTCTATGAAAAAAGAGATTAATAAAAATGATGACTTTCTTTTAACCATGAGGTTTGTGTTCTAATGAGGTCCTCATGTGCATTATATCATACCGCTAAAATCACTGAAGTTCAGATTATACATTTCTATATTAGCAGCATCTGCTAACCAGAGATTTCTCAGACGCATTAGCGATCCCGAGCACAGTTCAAATAATCTACGCCCAAACAGAATTACAAAAAAAAAGGAAATACATTTAAAGAGACTGCTAAAGTTACCTTTGTGTTACATGCATAACATTACTAGTTCCTGGTATGTGCTTCATTAACAAAATATCAATGACCTTTTACATTCATGGAGCTGAATTGTGATGATTTATAATAAGAAATGAATGTCTGTAGCTCATGAAAATGTCTGTCTTTACGATCCATTCACAAAACCCGTCTGCATAAACAAACTGCATAGGAGGGAGCCACCGTAGTGTTGATTGTGTAGTGATGCGGGAAGCGGAGGAAGGACAGGAGGCCGCCGAGTCTGCAGAACCACCTACTTACCACACACAGGAGGCTGAACACACACTCAATAGTAGAAAAAAATTCTTCTACAAGACAAACAAGGAGTCTTCCGATTTTTTCCCAGCTTTTACACCTGAGCTGGCTGCACCGGTCGGGTCCGCACTCGGCACCAGTGGAAGTGTGGGGACCATTTCTGCAGCTTTAGCACGCTCCTCCAAAAACTTATCAAATTCTTTGAGAGGAAGAAAAAGAAAAAACAATAGTAGAGTCAGTGGTATGCTTTCATGTAGTAATTTAGTCTGGTAGTGGAGTAATATATACAGTATATATATAAAGGTTTAGACACTGCCTAAAAATGGCGCATCCGATAAAATCTTTAGGAGTTATGCTTCTATATAGAGAACAAATATTTAAATAATCATTTAAATGGTTAATTTTATTTTTGCATTTTTTTAAGCCCCCCAGATTGACACCCAGAACCAAAGCATGTACAGTATTTTAAATGATGGCATAAGAATCAGATTGATGCATTCTCATATTCTGTAAAGTATGGAGCATCGCTCTCCATTGTTACTTCAACAATGTGTATATGTCTTTATGTGCCTGTTTTATTTAATATTTCACCATCGCCTGCTTCTCATTCACTGACTGAGTCTTGTCTTGTTTAATTCTGTTTGCTGATCAGACACAGTGAAAGCAGAAAGCTGCACTTGCAAGTGTCTGTTCGCTTCATGACAATAAAGTGTATACCTTCACTGGTCACACCTTCTTCTCCTTCATCTCCTTTCTGTCAAAAAACAAACACACAAACCAAAAAAAAAATTAAGGAAGTAAAAATGAATGCAACATTAAAGGAGCTGTGTCATGACTTTTACCCAAATTTAGTTGCCAAAAAGTCGTGTAAATATGCAATGAATGTCCAAAATACTTGCCTGCATTTGTTAAATATATTTTCAGCTTGTGAATCAAAAGGATTCTAGAGATTTTGAGCCCAAAATGGATCAGATGGGATTGTATGAGATGTACTGTAAGATGGATTGTAACACACACTTTTTGAAATCTTGTTGTGCTGAACAGTTTTCAAAGACTGAGATTACCTTTCAAATGCCTAACAACCTTAAAGTC
Organism: Neosilurus mollespiculum; assembly: GCA_030014195.1. Taxonomy (NCBI): domain Eukaryota; kingdom Metazoa; phylum Chordata; class Actinopteri; order Siluriformes; family Plotosidae; genus Neosilurus; species Neosilurus mollespiculum. The sequence continues at coordinate 26,986,835 of JAQMYF010000021.1, forward strand.
AGAGTCTTACATAGGACATGAGCATGCTTAAATATGTTAAATCTTACTTGCTAGGCATGTTTTAATAATTAGAACAAGAAAGTATGTAGCTAACAAAGAAATGTATCCAGTTTTTTTGAGTGAGCAGCATTAGCCCTCCGAAACGCAACAAGGTCATGGCGTAAGTCAGTGTTTCCATCACATAGGTTTGTTCACAACATTCAAGCATATCAGCCTCGGAGTCCTCGTCAATTTCCAGTCAATTTGATGACATTTGAAGCGATGACAGTAAACCTGACATTGATGAACATGATTTAGGGAATGTTTTATTCGCATATGAACCCATGGGGGAAGGTTTGGGATCATCTTCCAGTGAAGAGGATGGAGACGACAGGGAAGAGCGACTCGGAAACACTGCATGGTGAGCACCGTCTGTGATCAGACTTCAACCCCATATTGTGTAACTTAATTAAACACATACCAACATATGTAAATATATCATGTAGCACCACTGTGTATAAATATATAGCGTATTTAAATCTACTCAAGCATCTATAAATATTAGTATCTACATAAAGGGTGCAGTACAATGTATATATAATATATATTAAACTTTTTATTATTATTATTTTAGATGTATGTATAAATGCATGGTACAGCTCATTCAATCTGTTAAAGTAATTTGATCGTCCATGAAATATTTTTAACTTTAAAGATTTCTTATTAATGTAAATGACGCTTCTGGAACATGTGAGTCATTACCTCAAACGGGGCGGAATCGACTCTGAAGCCTTTATATATACTGTATGTATATCTGTATGAGTGAATTGTGTGAGGACCATTTTCAGTCATACTGGACATGTTTACACTTCCGCACTTGGCCGAGTCCAGTGTGTGACGTTTCACGTACCACGTGACCAGACTTGGCCTAGTTGAGTCTGTTTGACAGCTGTGGGCATTAAAGATCCAGGAAACACAAACTTGAACTCAAATATCACAGTACACACGCTGTGATAAATGTCGGGACTGAAAGGTTTGTTTGACTGAAAGGTTTTATTAAGACACCATGAACTATTAGCAACACAAACATGACTAAATGTTTATGTAAGATTCGGACTTTAATGAGTGATCCCGATTCTTGTCTAGTATCCTTCATAAAACAAATTTCCATTTATATGAATGATTATGTCTTGTTAGATAGCACCGTTTATGTCATTGATGCTGTTTTCTACAACAACCATGACACTGCCCCTTTAATGACAATACATGCTATAAGCAGGTTGAAGACACTGATAAGCATTTTTATAAGAGCAATGTTGAAATGATCTTGTTTAGAATTCACATCACTGCCAGGTAAGACAAAGTCAAAGCAAAGATACAAGTGACAGAAACATGTAAAACTGAATAGGAAACTAGATGCTGGAATTTGTTCATTCAATAGAAATTAAATCCCAGAACATCTACAAGTAAATAATTAAGAAAAGCCATTAATGGGCCCAAGCCTCCTAAAAGACATTGCTAGACAGCAAAGCTGGTTAAAATTAAATGCAAACAAAATATATATATATATATATATATACTGATAACAGAGCACATTTCTTTTCTAGAAAGCATGCAGCATCCAGAAAGAAGCAAAATGATGGAAAAACAAAACAGAAACAAAAAACCCATCTCACCACATCAGTACAGAGCCATTCCTCAATGTCATCCATGACAGAGGACTGGGCAAGAGCGAACTTTAGGCCGAAGTTATGGACAACCCATGAGACATAACCAAACAGCAAATAAATTAATAAATAAATAAATAAGCCAGAAACAAAAATATATAAAACAATTGAACAAAGTTTTTTAAAATTAAAACAACTGTGAAAATACCTTAAAAATAAACACTTTACAAAAAGGTGTGTAGTGAAACAGTGCTGTCTGGATTTTTACAGCTCATTTACTATATGAAAAACAATATTCAAACACATCAAATGAAGAAAAAAATGTATATTTCATCACAAAACAGATACGCTAGCTGTCACAACTGTCCTCTAAGTAATGCCAAGTAAGGTTTCACCACATACAGTAGCACTAAAGAGAAGAGATGATACTACAATGACCCTACACACTCACTCACTCACTCACACACACACACACACACACACACACACACACACACACACACACACACACACTTACTTTACATGAACTCACCGAGTTCTGTTGTCTGAGCTCAAGAGTAGGAGCGGCTCCACTTGCAGCTTGAATGTCTTCAAAAGGAGGACTGTAATTTGGATAAGAAAAGACAAACAAGTGTAAAAGATACTACACAGTTATCTGATATAACCACAAATTTACCTGAGCATCAAAATGAGCACACAGTGGGGGAAATGGCATAGAGCACAGGTGTCAAATTCAAGGCTTGCTGGCCAAATCCAGCCCAACAACTCATTTTATGTGGCCCGCAAGGACTCTCAAAGAATATGATTATCATTCATTCAGTGCATCGACCATTACCATGAAACCTAATTCATCATCCTTCCACTAGGTGGCGGCAGCCAACTTCAAGTAAACAACTAGTCATTAATGAAAAGATTGCATTGCATAAAGAGAGGGAGAGAGGGAGAGAGGTAAAGAATGAGAGAAAGAGAAAGAGAGAGAGGGAGAGAGAGTGGGAGAGAGAAACAGAGGGGGAGATAGAGATAAAGGGTGGAGCGAGATAGAGAGGGAGAGAGTGGAAGAGAGAAACAGAGAGGGAGATAGAGATAAAGGGTGGGGGGAGAGAGAGAGAGAGAGAGAGAGAGAGAGCGAGAGAGAGAGAGGGAGAGAGTGGAAGAGAGAAACAGAGAGAGGGAGATAAAGGGTGGAGAGAGAGAGAGAGTGAGAGAGAGAGAGAGAAAGAGAGAGAGAGAGAGAGCGAGAGAGAGAGAGGGAGAGAGTGGAAGGGAGAAACAGAGAGAGGGAGATAAAGGGTGGAGAGAGAGAGTGAGAGAGAGAGAGAGAGAGAGAGAGAGAGGGAGAGAGAGTGGGAGAGAGAAAGAAAGGTAGAGAGGAAGAGAGATAGAGAAAGAAAGAGGGAGAAAGAGAGAAAGAGACAGAGACAGGGGGAGAAGGAGACAGAGAGACAGAGATAGAGAGAGAGATTTTGCTGTCTGACTTTTATTACCATGAATGATGATATTTTTCTGTAGTAAGCTGCTAAACAGAGCTATAAGGCTGCAGAAATGCGCGGTTTTCTTGCTATTAGGTAAAATTTAAAAAAACATACAAAACATACAAAAAAACAAAACAAAAAAACCACTGATTAATTCTTCTGCACTTCTTTGAGAATCCTGTAGTCCAGTGAACTTCTGCTCCAAATGTCAACTGATTATCTGCAGTGTTCTCTGAGACATTGGAATTTTAAGTATTCAAAGGTTGAGGGTTAAAATCACAAGGTGATTGTCACTATGTCATTATCTATTGAAAATAACAAACAAATGGTCAAAACATGTCCTTATCTCAGACATATAAACACTGAGAGGTCTCAGGAATCTGAGCTGACATTGATGGTTCATCATTGAAGATTGAAGATCAATACATTAGTACTCTAAAGAAAAACAGCTCATCGACCGAATAACACGTTGCACCGAGGTAAAAGATTTTCTGACTTTGGTCGGATTTCCCCAGACAGGGTCATTTTTGTATTATAATAAAATTACAATCTATTATTTGTGTAACACTGGCTCCATGTTTTGGTGAGTTTTGTAAGTTTTACATTTACAAAACACTGACTTATTTTTTTAGCTATACATAACCCTCAGCCAAAGTTAGTTGGTTTTACGGTTCACCTAATTGTGTGCAGTTTGAAACAAATCTATAGCAAAAAAGTACCCATCTTTGACTCAGACATGGCAAATGGAGTACCGGTTGTAAACACGCCCCAAGACAGGGAAAAATATTTATTTACTGACCACTTTATTAGGAACACCTCTACATCTGCACAATCATGCAGTTATCCAATCAGTCAGTCAGTAATGTGGTAGCAGCGCAGTGCAGAAGTTCTGCAAGCTGAAACAGCTTGTTGATGACAGAGTTCGGAGGACAAGCTGACAGGAAGTCTGTAGTAATTCAAATAAGCACTCTTTACAACCACAGTTAACAGAAAATCATCTAAAAAAAAAAAGCACAACACATTTAAACTAGAGGTAGATGGGCTACAGTAGCAGCAGATCACATCAGATTCCACTAATCTCAGCCAAGAACATGAAGCCCATCATGGGCACAAAATCAGGAAAACTGGACAGCAGAAAACTGTAAAAATGTAATGCATTCTGAAATGCTTTTCTGATCACCATGGTTGTAAAGAATAGTTACATGAATGTGCAGGTGTTTCTCCCAGTGACTTGATTTTGCACAGCTTGTACATCTGTTCGTCTGTCCCGTGTCCATATGTACTATGATGCTGATTGGTTGTTATGCACAGTAATGGTGATTATAGTTTTTCCCACCTTGAAACATCCAATGAAAACAAATTCAAATTATTTTAAAGAGTATTTTCTGTAATGCTTCCACTGTGTTTTTTTGTTTTGTGTTTGTTTTTTTCTGAAAAACATTGCTTAAACTTTAACAGAATAATTCATTCATTATAACGAGAAAAGAAACAGCCCACAAAAATCTCATGAAAATCTCATAAATCAGGTGATTATTATTTTTTAAAATACAGTTAACTTTGCTGTTTACCTTTGATTTTTTTTAGATCGTTTACAAAATCTGATAACATCACCTGCTGGTTACAGAGATAGATTTATAAACGTAAATCCTACACACATTTAAATCATTTATTCTGGAGATACTGGGCCAAATACTCTTGGGCAATGCAGGTATGCATTCATGAAGAAGATAAAGACATAGTGGTATAAAAACTGATTTGGATTAAGCATTAGTGAATAACCATGCACTGCATTCACACACAGGAAGCAACAGGCTCGCCGCTGAGCAACACGCGACATGGGCGAGAGAGGCCAATCGCTTCACGTCTCAGCACTTGTTGCCTGGGTAACTCCTTCGCATGTTTCCTGCTTCAAAATCCTTCCGTGTGAAACCGTGTGCAGCACCGCGCTTTTGATTATCGTTATCTTATATTGTTTGAGTTTATTTCATCTCATATTATCATAATTATATATATATATAGATTATTATGATCAAACAGCGAGTATAGAATGTAGACTCTTGTGCAGCATGAACTGGGAACAGTTGACTCTCCACTCATCTCTGATCTCTATTTGAGAAAGTGCACCACGACGTCACCGCTCCTGCAAAGTTCAATCAATGATTAAAAAAACCCGTATCATCACGGGGAGAATCAGAGACTTGTGTAGGAGCTCTGTTTATACGGAGTACACTTTCAGCACTACTTTTTTTCTGAACTTCAGTTTTTATCTACTGATTTATTTATTTTTGAAAAGAAGTTAGAAAATGTACTTGAGCTATTACCCAATCCACATAATGTACATTTCATGTAACTCTAAATAAACGAATATAAACTCACAGGAAATGCCAGCTGTTTCAGAAATGTGTGCCCACGCATCTGGTTACTGTCCTTATAAAATTTCTGTTTGTAGTCATAAAATATTTACACATTGCAATTATAAGCTCAGCGGGACATTTAAACGCGCGTTTACGGTTTCCACACAGAAACATTATGGTAAACTCCGTGTATGGAAGCATCTGTCAATCATCAGTATCTTTAAGCTCTGATTGGTAACTCCACCCGCCCACTTCATGTCACGCGAGAAAATTTTGATTCTTGTCACCTCTCGTCATTTGTATCGCGCACTATTATTGACTTTGCATGGTCGCTTGCTGCTTCCTGTGTGAACGATGCGTAATTGTAATTTTCAGTAAAATTCAGTACATATAATAACGTATCATTATAAAACGTCCTACTTCCTCTTTTGGTCAGCCAGAGTGCCACTCCTGGTCTGGGCAAACATGTCAAAGTCATCTGACAGCGGCTGACAACGACTTAGAGAGCTCAGAGTGCCACTGACACTGTCAGCTCCTACATCTGAAAACACACATCTCTGTTATTTATCACCAAGTCTCACTAATATTACTGGAACTAGCAGGTAGTAGGAACAGATAAGCAGCACAGACAGCAACTCACCAAGACCTGCCAGTCGAGAGGAGAGTGTTGCAGGTGAGGCAGAGCGAGCAGGGGCTACTGACGCAGGGAGGCTGGAGGGAGGAGTGCCACTGATCCTGGGGCTCATCACTGCAGGAGAACCTGGGCCAAGGTCAATCAGGTTGTCATCTGTGGCTTCACTCAGGACCTGCAGATGCACTACAGTTACACAGCAATAGGCAGGGCAACAAACACACATGACCCATGGAGAGGGAACACGACAGACCTTTGTTTTGGACACTGATAACAAATCAGGTCGTAACTGTCGATGGATATTTAGTCTTTAAGATGAGAATTAAAAAACAACTTCAAGAAGCAGTTCCTAAATAAATCAAATCGACTTATTACATTAAAAGATGCAGCACACACACACAGTCATAAAAATGTGAGTAGCACAGGTCCTGATGTCGATGGCGTCACACTGCAATAATGACTCACAAGTGTTGCAGCTCGCTGCTGCTACACCCGCTCACTACAGGTCCCCATATTTTGCAATTCATTTATCTTTATTCATTTATTTATTAAGAACATTAGAAAAATTATGATGTTAAAGAGAACAGTTTAAAAAACAATGACTGATTAGTAAATTTCCCATGGTGCTTTCCCAGTATTTCTCCACTTTCTGGTAAAAATCAGCAATTATGAAGCTAATGTAATTTCCACCCTGATATTTTACAGCTTTTTAACAGAATACACAAGAAAAAGCCTATTTTAAAAGGGGGTGTGAAAAGGAGTCAGTAACATGCAAAAGCATTGAGATATTATATTACATATAACAAAGTTTGCGATGGGCTCCAGCCTCCCCGCGTCCCTAATTAGGAATAAGCGGCTTAGAAAATGAATAAATGGATGACTGATCTGTTTCATTTTCGCATGGAATTCGCTGTAATGGACCCAAACAGGCTTTGGTCATTTTGTCCATGGCCACAAAGAAAATAAGTAGAGGCACATTTCCTTCAACAATTTCACATACAGGTAGTTACAACATAACTTACCCCATTATTGACCCCGTGAACAGTTCGACCAGTCCTGAACCTCTCATATCTAAGGATAACAAAATACTCATTAAAGCAGCAGTCTTTAGATATAAATTATAGATCCTTATCAGTCAACATTAAACACCTCTCATATCGCAAAAAGATGTTGTTAAGATCATCATTGACATGGAGAAGTTCCTCTGTGACCTCCTCATTGGACACACGGGAGATGAGCTCCACTATCCTCTGCTGCATGGCTCTGCAGGTTCTGTTCAGCTCCTTACCAAAAGATATAAAAGTTTGTTCCACGAGAACACAAACTGCTCATATAGTGCAATAGTAAACTATGCAAAAACAAATTCGTCATGAGTCATTTACCTGCAGAAGCTCATGGTCAGATGGATCCTCTTGGCCGGGCACCATTTCTGTTAACATCTCAGACATCACCTTGGTGTTTCCACGCACAATATCCAGCTCACTGCGTAGCCTAGAAATCTGCAGAGTTAAAGTAAAGCGGGTCAGACCATTTTAAGTACAAGCACCTATGTGGCGGGGTTGTTTTAGGGATGCACTCTACCTGTTCTGGGGTGGGGTTTATGGGTCCAGACACATGCAGGTTGGGAACCTGACTTGAGGTGTGGACTGGAGGAGCAGGTTTCGGTTGAGGTGGAGCACTAGGTTTGAGATCCACCTCTGAGGTACTCTGCACCTTATACAACACCACCAAAAGAGAATGTGACTACAAACAGAATCCAGCACTTTTAAACCCGTAAGTGTAACACCATGCAGATCATGCGACATGATGAATCTCTGCCAAGCAGGTCACCAGGAAGTCTTACCCGCTGTGGTGTGTGGATAGGAGATAAGGTCTCCAGGTCTGACCTTGGGAACTCTATGCCTTTTCTTTTCATTTCCTCATAAACGTGGACCACACCTGTCAAGTCTGGACTACTCCTGAATGCATCAGCCCAGGCCTGAGCCACACAGCATACAGAGGGTTAATTAATATCATCTACAATGGTACTAAACCTGCCTTATACGCAAGACCTCTGTGTTAAAACATACAGAACATGTGGGTTTTTTTCTACAGGAATCAGGAAAAATAAATAAAAGCATGCTTTCCTTAATTCTCCTCAATAATACACACACACATTTAATAAAATGATATTTCGCAGAATCCCGGTGTTAAATGTTTTTATACACATTCATTCCATACACTGAAGCCAAGGAGAGAATGGAAAATTATTATGAAATGACAAAACAGACAAAACAAAACATTTATTCATGGTTTTCTGCCCTTTGCTGATATTTACACATTTCAGGGAGTCGGCCAAAAACACATCAAACAATTTAAGTGTAAGCTTAACATATTTATACATTTATTCAGACCAACAAAAATGTAATAAAAGCTTAGTCAAAGAATAATTTCAACCCTGCTACCGAACTACTAACCCTAACTCTGAATCCCTAACGTAGAACGAGCCATAATTATAACAAAATATGGACAAAATAGCAACCAGATCTCACAGGAACATTAATGTGATTAAGAATAAGATGCTATCTGGATGATGTAATCTACATTATAGATAGCAACGAGGATGAGGTAAGAGTTTATAGATAAAATGTCATATCAGTATAATTACAATAGAGATGACATGAGCACGAAGATTTTAAGATTATCACTACAGCACCCGAGTGACAGGAGGAGAGGAAGGCAGGTGTTAAAGGTACTTAGTGAAACACGCTAGATATTAAGAAAAAAAAGTGTTGTAATGCTGCATAGTTTGTCAATATTTTCACTAACCACTCCTCAGAACTGCTTTAACGGAAAATTAGTGTGAAGTGAGGTCTTACTCTGCACTATGAAAAGCTCTGGAGAATCCTCTTTGGGGAAGAAAGATCACACACATTACACATCACTCAATAACCACTGCCTAAAGTACTATAGGAATCTCTGCTTAGGTCTCCCAGCTTTCACTGCAGTTCTAGTTCTAAAGAGCAACAGCCCATCACATACACAAGCAAGTTGGCCTCAGACACCTGAGATGCTTGAGGTAACCTAATCGCGCATGCCGTTTATTAGCAACTCCTGGGACAAAGCACCTGCCAGGTCTCCTTGGCTACAGGGCCTCTCGTAACTAAGCAGTACCAGACGCTCTCCTTATCCTACCACCTTCCTTTATTTTATTTAATGTGTTTCAAATTACAAAGCATCATATTTATATCTTCATAACGTTAGTATCAAGTGACTGCACCTGTATAAGGGCAAGTACTTTGTCCTGTACGATGGCCGGGGGGTTGTTTTTAGGGGAAATAACCTTAACCAGAACTCCATCAATAAAGTCCCGGGTGGTGACAAGAGCATGGAAGCGATAACCACAGTTCTTCACACATGTCTCGAGAACCTAGTGACAAAGTAGGCAAGTAGTCATAAATAGGGTGATCCTGTTATATCATCATGATATTTAAAAAAAAAAAAAAAAAAAAGATTTATTAAATAAAATCTACTTACAGTCAAGGTCAGCATCACTTCCCTGTAATTCTTATTCCCATTCAGTCTCTTTTTTACAGCCCTCATAGCATCTTTAGGCCTGTCACCAGAGAAGGAAATTAGACATTTGATACTAAAGTAATTTTATATGAAGGATCTGTCACATGGTCAAAGCAAACATGGCTTGCTTGCTAATTTATACATTTTCACCTCTATTACATATCTGCACGCTTAATCACAGCGTTCGTGTAGCAATATGCTGTTCGTATTTTATTCAGCTGTCTGTTCTGTATAAACATTGAATTCTACAGTGTACCGGCTCATTCAGGGGATTATATCTGAACATCAAAGTTATATCTGTGACATTCAGCCATTACAACTGCGCATGGTTGTTGTCTGTTTTGTGTCATACACACCGGCATGTAAAATACTCCTTTACACTGTAAAAGTAAAGCCGCATTCACATTTGACAAATATACAGTATTTCATGTTAAGTTAAAAAGAAATCTTAACATAAAGAACTGCTACAGTTATAGTATGTTACTTGTTTTACATGCCAAGGGCGTTTAAATTTCATTGGTCATTGAGAAAAGTGACAAATTTAAGGATATAGTGTATGTCAAGTGATTCAGCATGGTGCTGTAAGAAAAGTTTTAATAGCCTTGGCATGGATTTTAAAATGTCTGAATTTGTATTGAAGCACAAACACAATTACAAGAAGATTCTCCCTCAGTTGGTGTTTTTACAAAGGTAAAAGCCAAAAAACCACAGTAAAATGCGATTTTATACATTTATTCTTACATTTTTAAACTTATAACAGACACAGGTGAGGCCCAAGCATACACATGAACATTGGCAAAAGCAGTGCAATAATGTCTCTAATTCAGTTCAAGAGATTCTGTGTGTACTATGTGGAAATATAAAAAAAGCAAACTAAAACGAGATTTTTATATCTACATATTTTAACCAGTACAGAGGCAGGACAGGTGAGCTCCTTGGTTGGAGCTTAACTAACAGTATCTTCTGAGCCTTCTCCTTTAGCCCTGTATTACACACTACACAGAAACAAAAGTAACCATGTTCCAGAATTTGTTTTCTACATACTACTCACAAACAAGAAAAACAAACTAAAAAGAGAGTTTTTATAAATAATTTTTGCATCTTAAAGTGTAGTAATGATGTCGCTGCCTGCTCTAAGTGATGGTGACAAACTGTGAGCGTCTATCATTTTGAGTCAACTGTTATCCTCTTAGAATAATGATTTTTAATTGCAAGATAGAGGACCAATCAGACTGCACTCTTCCCGCATAGTATGTACTAATTTACAATTATGCCCAGAAGGTGAGGCAAACGTGGCTGAATAATCCCTGAGACAGAACGTTAAAGGGGCTATTCAATTAAGCAACATCCATTGAGCCTGAAGCGAATAACTGTTTAAATATACACTACTCAGGACCATAAGCACACTAAAACAAGATGTTTTAATTATGACCAATGCATGAGCTCCGTTCCATGCATGAGCAAGTGCATAACAGCTGTGTAACAAGCAAAGCTGAGCGCTGTGTAGATAATGGCACCTTTATCAGCCTACTCATTCAGAGTTTAGTAAACACACACAAATGTAAGTAAACCGCAGCCCATTAAGGTGTGTTTTTATACTTATTCAAATTTTTTTATATATTATGTGGAAACACAAGACAAAGTAAAATTTGATATTTATGTGTATTTTTGTACTAAGGTAGAAAATGTAGTAAATGTAGAATGACGCTGCCTGCTCCAAGTGACTGTAACAAACTATAGGTGTCCGTCCCTTTGATTCAGACCTTATCCACTCAATACTATAATTTTTAATCCCCTGATAGTGGACCATTCAGATATCACTGCTCCTGTGTAGTACTGTATATCCTATTGTTATTTATCCTGAGATTAACCTGACCATGCGTTTTTTTCAGACTAGAGATCATCCTAAAATTGCAGATTTTGAAGCATAATCTAACTATTCAAATGTTATGCATATTAGGCTTAAGCATGTGGTAACATATTCAAATTGCATTAAACTGCATTCAGATTCAAAGTAGAAGTATAGCAACTATATATAATTGGTTATGAGCTACTGCAATGCTGTTTTTAAAATAACACTGCGACATAAACCAGGGGCAGTGGTGGCACCCAACACCCAGTGGTGGCAAGAAGCACCCAAAGCAGTTAAAGAGATGCAAACTGACCATGTAAGGTTAGTTTGTGCTGAACACTTTTAGAGGTGGTAAGGTGCTGGATTACTGATCCCAAGGTCGGGGGTTCAAGCCCCACTATCAACAGGTTCTCACTCCCCCAGTGCAGCTAACTGGGTTATCAAATGCCGGCCATGTCTCTCACTGTCTATGGTGAGAGGCATGTAAAAGAACCATTGCTGATTTTCAACGAGAGTATGCTGCATAGCCGTCAGCATCTTTCTGCCCTGCGATGGCCTGGCGAGCTGTCCAGGGTGTACCCTGCCCTCGCCAAGAGTCGGCTAAGATGAGCGCGACCCTGATTAGGGTTAAGCGGTTCAGAAAATGAATGAATGCTACATAAACCCTGGGATACCTGTGCCGGGTTTACAGACCCAAGGACTATAAATGTATATATATGTATAAACCAACCAACCATGAAAGAAAGAAAGAAGGAAAGAAAGAAAGAAAGAAAGAAAGAAGGAAGGAAACAAAGACAGAAAGAAGGAAGGAAACAAAGGAAGAAATGGCCCACTTCTGTGTCCTTTTCCTCACCCATCCTCTGTTTCATTGATGATGTCACATATCTCCATATTTAAAGTCCAATCTTCACTCTGTAATGAGCCATCGGTGGCTTTTTCTGTAGGGAAAAAAATCACAATACTTAGTTTCTTATATGTTTTCCTCTTCCTATTTTGAGATTTTTCTGTAATGCCTTTACTTATATTTTTATGATGTAAAGCTCTTAGTGCTGCATGGGTTGCTATACAAATAAAACAGAATATTATTTGGGTAACATAGTCTCAGGCCAAACAACCAGAACATGTTATATATGTGTTATATCTGGTTATTACACTCCAAACACTCTTTATTCCCTGTGTGAAGACTATATTTATTATAAAAGTAGCTAGCAGACCACACTAGCTGCCAGATAGACATTAGCTCTGAGTTCAGGGCAGTAAGTGATGTCCTTTAGTTTATATTTCTCCTCACCTGCAGTTTCACTCTCTATGTGTTTTAGTTTTAATATTCCGACCCATGGACACGTTTATGTGGTTAATGTAAAGCTACATAGGAATCCTACAGGATATTCATCCATCCATGCAGCTAATTTAGCAAAGCTAGCTTACAATGCTAGCTCTAAAGCTCAGGGTAAGATTATTTCGCGTCAAACACCAGTCAAATGAGCACGAAGGAAATGATTATATGCGTTTTATTAATGATGACACAGCAATTAAAAGGCGCATGTGGATGTTAACCTGGATAGCGGAATGATCAAAGCCTCCTCAGTATTGAATAGGTCTCGGAGTCAGACATGAAACCACGTAAACTAACATACAACACATCAGCCAAGCCTCACTCTAAGAGATAGAACCCGTTTCAGTGATTTATATTTCAATCCCATACCAATGCACTGCCCCACCGGAGTACCGTATGGATTTCCCAGCAAGAACTCCATCTTGTCAACAACAATCTCATCGACTCACGGTGAATAAGGGAGAAAACACCGAAACCCCGCCCCTCGCACTGTCCTATTGGAAGACGCAGCGCCGGACTTTTCATTTATTGGTTGATAGTCTTGTCCTTCACAAAACGCCCGTGTCACGCATTAAAGGTACACATCAGTAGGTGAACAAATACATATTTTACACTATGTATGTAATTTACAGTATGATGTTCAGGGGGAGCATCTGCCCACAAGACGACTATTAGTCGTGCACTCCACAAATCTGGCCTTTATGTTAGATTGGCAAGAAGAAAGCCATAAGAATCCCCTCTAGTTTAGGAGAAGGTGCTCTGGTCAGATCAAAACTGAAGTCCATCTTCATCCGCTTGTTCCTGGGTCGGGTTGCGGTGGCAGCAGCCTAAGCAGTGAGGTCCAGACATCCCTCTCCCCAGCCACTTACTCCAGCTCTTCCGGGGGGATACCAAGGCGTTCCCAGACCAGCCGAGAGACGTGGTCCCTCCAGTGTGTTCTGGGTCGGCCCCAAGGTCTCATCCCGGTTGGACATGTCGAAACACCACACCAGGGAGGCGTTTAGGAGGCATTGTAATCAGATGCCTGAGCCACCTCAACTGGCTCCTCTCAACACGAAGGAGCAGAGGTTCTACTCCGAGCTCCTCCCGGATGACAGAACTTCTTACCCTATCTCTAAGGGAGAGCCCTGCCATCCTGTGAAGGAAACTCATTTCAGCCCCTTGTATTCGTGATCTTGTTCTTTCGGTCACTACCGAAAGCTCGTGACCATAAGTGAGGGTAGGAGGGTAGGAGGGAAGCTTTGCCTTCCGGCTCAGCTCTCTTCACCACGACAGACCGGTACAAGCTCTGCTGTACAGCAGAGGCTGCATCGATCCACCTGTCAATCCAAAAACTGTTTTTGGCCTAAATACAAAATGATATGTGTGGCATAAAATAAACACTGCATATCACCTTCAACACACCATCCCCACCATGAAACATGGTGGTGGAAGCATCATGCTATGGGGATGCTTTTCTTCAGCAGGGACAAGGAAGCAGGTCAGAGTTGACAGGAAGATGGATGGAGCCAAATACTGGGCAATCTCGGAAGAAAACCTGTTGGAGCCTGCAAAAAAACTGGGGTTGAAGTTCACCTTGCAACAGGACAACAGCCCTAAACAGAGCTACTATGGAATGGTTCAGTTCAAAGCATAGTCATGTGTTAGAATGACCCAGTCAAAGTACAGACCTAAATCCAATTAAGAATCTGTGGCGAGATTTAAAAATTGCTGCTCACGGACACCCTCCATCCAATCTGACTGAGCTTGAGCTATTTTGCAAAGAATAGGCAAAAAGTTAAGTTGTGCAAAGATGTTTGCAATAGATGTGCAAAGCTGGTAGAGACATACTCCAACAAGATGACACTAATGCAGAATGCCCGTCAAGTACACTAAAAACCTACGTTACCTTAACTTACAAGATAACGTTTAAAAAACAAGCCAACACGCAGTTTTTTCAGTCACAACTACTGTATATTTAAAGTTTCACAGTAATATTAGAACATACAATTACACAATTTGTTCTTCTTTAATGAGTCCCGTACTCTGGTCAGGGCCAAACTGCACACTGGACTAGCAACACAACCCTAAACCTCCTCAGAAAATAGTGTAAAACATTCGTACAGGAGTCACTAACATTTACACAGATGTATTCACAAACACACTACAGAGAAATGGGTTAAAGGCTTTAGATGTTTTAAGCTATGCATAAAGATGTCACAATTCCAGGCATACAATTACACAAAATTCTGTTTCCATAATCATAATTATACAAGAGTGATAAAACTATAAAGCTGGGACAATGGAGTTTATCAGGTGTGCAGGTTAGATCAGTCGTGAAGCAGTTTTTTCTTCACTGTGGAACTTTCCGAGGACAGATGCACAAACAGGGCACCTGCTGCTGTACGAGCTCGCAGCTCATACATATCGTAGTCATGAGCCCATTCAACATTTCCCCAACGCTGGATCTAAGTATGAACATAGAGAGACACATCGTCAAGCAGTTTAATGACGCCAGACAATTAAAATATCACAGTGAAAGGAGAACCACTCCAAAAGCATGCTCAGTCAAACTGAGAACATCCCATAATTTTCCATAAGGATTTACAGACTGATGAGGTAAGCGAGAGATTTTCACACAAGTACACAGAGAATGATAGGTTAGTTTACAAAAGCACTTAAATATTCCTAATTGGGTCTCAAACTCAATTTACCCGGGGGCCACTGGAGGCAGAGTCTGGGTGAGGCTGGGCCGCATCAGGTTTTCCAAAAGAAAAGCTTTGTTTTTAAATTTTCAATCTTCTCAAATCTCTTTATTTTTATTTTTTAACACAAAATAAGATGAAA
>JAQMYF010000021.1:27012027-27024964 GCA_030014195.1 Neosilurus mollespiculum
TTTGTGGACTTGGAGAAGGCTTTCGACCGTGTCCCTCGGGCTATCTTGTGGGGTGTGCTCCGGGAATATGGAATACCTCACAGCTGGGTTTGAGTCCCTGGCTCACCTTTCCTCCAGGTACACTGGTTTTCTCCCATAATCCAAATACATACATACATATTAGGCTAATTGGCTATTCCAAACAGCCCGTACTTTTGCCCACAGTCGGCTGTGATAGTCACCAGCCTCCCGCGACTCTAGTAGGATTATGATGATGATTATCATATGCTTCCACCCCACATATGTTTTCGTAGAGTGTTTTGTTCTTCTCAGTCCACAGCAATTTGCCAATGCTAACAATCGTTTCACTTTGTTAAAGAATAATGTGCTATTCCAAGTATATAATTACATATAATTAATCACAATTAGATTTTGTAAAATAACTTCCTGTTGTGTACTTTTAAGCAACTTTGTAGTGCCGTGGACTGATAAATCTTAACAATTCCACAATTTCCAAAGGTGTTCTTACCAAGCCCAAGATTCTAAACCAGGACCTTCTTGTAACCACTTCCCCACCATCTGATTTTCAAGATATAAAATTGTAAAATCAAAACATGCTAAGGTGTTACAACTTGAGTGAGTGCTGTATTATAATCAAAAGGTGTTTTTACACAGTATTTGAGGGTGTGGACACTTGTGCACCCAGGTTAATTGTTTTCTCATTTCCTGTAAAACCTTTCTATCTGATTTTGAATTTTGTTGGTTGCTGTGTTACATTAAAATTGTAAAATAATCTGACATGATTAATCTTGGTTTGAGACTGTTACAGTTACCTTTTACTAAAAGCTAGGACAGAATCGATAGGGACATTTTTGGTCTCAAAGCTTCATACAAAACAGGGTGTTTAATTGCCAAAACAAACCTCAAACTTCACCATGATCTAAGTCAACAAATGCAAGTTGTACCTTCATTTCAGATTTTACTGTTTCCTTTTATGTGCCTTGTGCATTAAAAAAGGCTTATGTTTCATGATTGTAAAATGTCCTGAGGCAAATGGGTTTGCAAAGAAAACCTTTGACAAACAGACACTATAATTTCTATCATTTGTTTTCATACTCATCCTTTGTCATCCTACATCAAAAACCCAATCAATGTAACAGACACCCTAGCATAGTTTTCCTGCATTAGTCATGCAGAAAGCCTTGTGTGGCTTTCACAAAATAATCTAGCGTACATATGGAACTTATTCAGGTAGACTGAAACCAAGTTGTGCATTATGCCCTGTATTTTTAGCCCTTTACATTTAGTTTAAGAATATAAAGCAATACATTAAGAAGAGGATTTATTTTTATTAATGAGTATTTTAAAATCAAATCTTACAACTAGCATGTTCAAAAGAAGAAAATGAGAAAAATGTAGATTTATTAAATATAAAAAATTTAATAAATTAAAGAAAACAAACTTTAATTAATTGGACATTTATATAATTAAAACATATGATATTTGTATCCACATCCATGTGTGTTTGTCAACATCCAAGTTCTATGCACTACACTTTTAACTATAGGATACTGTATCATTTGCTAAGATTTGGTAATGTCTTTCAGCAATCCTCACTGTCACTTATTTATCCATCCATCCAATACAGTATGTATCACTTTATATATCAGTGTAGCCAGGGTGTTCCCTGAACAGGTCGCCACCAGGTCTATTGCATGGCTAACACAGATACAAACAATAATCCACACTCACATAAAGGCAATTTAGTGTATTCTCTTGACCTAATGGGTATGTCGTTGATACCCATGAGAAACCCATGTAGGTATATGAAGAAGAGGCAACCTCCACACACACACACACACACACACACACACACTGGCAATTTAGAGTAGTCTGTTGACCTAATGTGTATGTTGTTGGACAATGAAAAGAAACCATAATGCTCAGGGGAAACCCATTGAGGTATGTAGAGAAGAGGTAAACTCCAGACACAAAAGGATTCTTGTCTGTCTCCAGATTCAAAAAGTTCTTGTTGTGAAGTGAGAATGCTAACCACTGGGCAACCATGCTACCATGAGGTAGCCAACTAAATAATTGTTTTTTGTTTTTTTTGTTTTTTTTGGTAAATTTTTGCACAAACTAGTGTACAGTAAAATGAAATACGACAAGCTTTCATCAGGTGATCACAACTGCGAATGCATGAAAAAAAGGAATATAAAACATGCTTCAACTTAAAACGTGGCAGTAAGATATGGCAGTGTTAAAAACATGAATACATATTAGGTTAGCCTTGCATCCTGTGCAGAGATACTACTCAGATTAATATGGCAGTGTTAAGAACATTAATGCATACTTGGTTAACCTTGCAGCCTGTGCAAGGATTCTACACAGATTACAATTCACACTTGGCAGAGGTTAAAGTCTCCAGTAAGCAAATAAAGTGGCTGGACAGCATATATGCATGCATCACATTGGCTCTAATGCCACCATATGTCTTTAATATGTGGTAGAGCTTTCCTGATGATGAAAGTACTGCTTTCTTGTTCAGTCTTCTGTAAGCTTGATGTGAAGACCAAACTACTGGTGAGAAAAGCAAGTTCAAATACTTTGAGGAAATGGAAGATATATTAAAGGGTGACTCTAACAGGATTTAGACCTTGAAGGCATAGTAGATGTTTTTGGAGAAAACAGAAAACTTTTTTTTTAAAGTGTCTGACAGAAAAAACCCCACCCCATCCCTTCAGGCTTCCATCCAAAGTCCTAGGTACTCAACAATGGAATGTGCACAGACTTTTAACTGCTGACAGACAAGTTCATGAGGCACAGAGCCTAGGGGACAGGAGAACAGTGCATTGTTTCCATATCTAACTAACACAATTATCATAAAAAACTATACAAACCAGATATCTGCTTCAGTTATTATCATCGCTGAAAGGCCATACATATTTTGACTGTGGTCTGACCTCTTGTTTTTGGTTCAAGTTCATTGCAGTGTTGCCAAATTAGAGACTCTGACACTAGGTTTGTTGACTTATGGTAAGCACTCTCACTAGCTCACACCTCAGCTGTTGTTTAGCAAATTTACTCATGTAGTGGGATTACACTTACTTGCTTTAAATACTTATAAAATGTATTAGTATATACTACATGAGAACAGTGTGATCTAATTGTTTTCCTAGCTCGCAGCTAGGCGAGGTGGATCGAAGGCGAGGTGGATGTCACAACATATTTAACGATATCCAACAAGCGTGAGGTGCATGATTATTTTAGAATATTAAACAGGCATCTATGCAATCAATGAGCTCCGAACACAGGCAGGTGCAGAGCACAAGAGCTCCGTAATGGTGTCTCTTGAAACTGTTCTGGTGGTATTACACAGAAACATAATGAAAAGCAAATAAGATTTTTATTGTTTATATTTACATTATTATTTTTATCATTACACCGAGGCAGCTCAGATGAGCTTCGCAGTTCAAGTCGGCTGATAACTCGAATAACACTAATAACTACCTAATAGCATCTCTTCAATTAAACAGGAAAATAAAGTATCCATAGAGATGCTTCAGTATAAACCATGGAACACACAAGAAAACAAACTAAAACAAGACCTTTATAGTTTTTACAGGTTTTAACAGCTCTATGTAGTTAACTGCGTCTGTTCTGTTCACCCTACAAATTCAGACATGAAAGGACACAATCAGTCCAGTGCCATAGTGGGTAGTACGTCACCTCACACCAAGAAGGTCATGGGTGGCGAGGGTGTTTCTGTGTGGAATTTGCACGTTCTCCTTGTGCTTCTTCAGAACTCTGGTTTCCTCCCACAGTCCAAAGACATGCACATTAAGCTGATTGGCAGTTCCAGTTTGAGTGTGAAAGGTTTTGTGTCTTTGTGTGTTTGTGTTGGCCTTGCAATGTCAACTGATATAGGCTCAAGCCTCCCTGCGACCCTAGTAGGATAAAGTGGGTTGACAAATGAATGAATGAATGAATGATTGAATGAATTAATGAATTAATGAATTAATGAATTAATGAATTAATGAATTAATGACTGAATGAATGAATGAATGATTGAATGAATGAATTAATGAACAAATGATTGAATGAATGAATGAATGAAATAATTGAATGAATGATTGAATGAATAAATAAATGATTGAATGAATGAATGATTGAATGAATGATAAAAGCCAGTAAATGTTTCCATTAATAGCCAGTCACTGCTTCTCTTTTGTCTGCATTGAAATGTTTGGACAGTTTTTTTTACAGCTTAGTAACTGACATAGATGACTGATATATTTAATTGTATTTAATTTTATTGTCAGAGCATGAAATGTATTCATTGCTCGCTATTCATAGCGATGTAACGGCAGTGTAGCTGCAGTCAGTACAGATCCAGTATGAAAGTGTAACTAGTTCACTTGCGCTACAGCGGTATGTAATGAAGTGGCCTCTCGTAAGCCCCGCCCATTACGATGTGATTGGCTGGCGAGTTGGTGTGTTGGAATAAAAGGACGGGATTATTGTAGCGCGCTTGACTCGTGTGAAAAGTCAGTAACGGAGGCAGTTCAGCTGTGAACTTGAATAACCTGCTTATAAAGAGCATCTTGCGCTATGGAGGACCATCGTTATCCACTACACGCCCGAATCCTCGGAATAATGTGCAAACAGGGCAGAAAAGTAAGCCTGTAGACTGGTGGTAGGATCTAACAGCCTGATTACAGAGGATTACATTCACTTTAAAATAAATCTGGTTTCTTTGTGTTTCAGTTGTACATGACATCTGTGCTGTGGTCGGATCAGACCGAGGTGACTGTATTCAGATCTCTCCGAGACTTCAAGCGACTTCACGTAAGAACCAGAAGCTGCTGAAATAATCTGAGTACAAGCTTATCTAAAACGTTTATCCTGGGAAAAATACTAATGCTTATATTGATTAATGTATGTAAGTCATTGACCCTTTCCTTAATCTATAAGAATAATATCCAACTGAATTAAATGACATTTATTTATAGCAGGCAATAATTTTAACCAGTAAAATGAGACGAGCATTTTGGTGTTTGTGTTAAAAGCCTATTATTAAAACTGTATTTAAATGGACTTTTTGAGGCAGTTATAAGTTTATTACGAGATTATTTAAACAGAGCTCCGAAAATGTTGGCATGTGTAAATTTACAGAAACATGCATACATAAAGTAAGAGAATAAGCTGTGAAGTGCAAGTGCACTCAGCGCCGACGGTGGGTACTGTCTGTACTGTCTGCCTGATACTGGGTTGCCTGTGTGGGCACGTGAGCACGGACGCGGCGACAAAAATCGAGTTCATCTTTACGACATTTGCATAAGTATGGAGCTCTGCTATTATTCGCAAGCGTGTTATGAAACCCATTCACTCACTTATTTGCTAAACCACTTAATCATAAACTTCATTCATTACCCTCAGGGCTGAATTAACCTCTAAGCTGTTCATTAAGTGCTATTGAATTTCCCCATCACACACCAGGCCAGTCAGTTCCCTCTGGTTTTCTGGTTGTACTGGATTCTCAAGACTGTTAAACATAGTCTAATTGTACACCATGCACTGCGTCTAATTAACAATTACTTGCCGAAGGTGAGGTGGAAGTCGGTGAATAGTCCCCAAGATGGAACATCATTCAAATAATTATTTAAAACGTACCACACAGGAATATCAAAAGCAAGTGTGATGAGCTTCTGTGCTTGGGAATTTTATAGTTTATTTATTTATTATTTTAAAGCATGACAGTGACAGGTGCCTGTGACAAACTGTGACACTCAGGATAATACCTTTTAATCTCCCAATAGCAAACATCAGATTATGCTATTCATGTGTAGTATACAGTCATTGACAAAAGTCTTGCCGAACATGTGGACAGTCATGTATAAAAGCCCATATCACATCAACTTATTGACTGATTTTACTAAAATATGACATAAAATAATCCTCTGATGGTACTGAATAATGTGTGCTAGCAGCAGTATTGGAAATAAATCTCTTCCAATCTTTACAGCTTCTTAAATATGAACATACCAATTTTTGCCTCGATAAAATTCTTGTTGCAGAGATTTTATTTCACCTTCTAGACTATATTTATTACAGAAAAGTAATCAAATGGCCTTGTTTCCAACTAAATATATAATATTGTAACAAATATAACACTCAAGGTCAATAGTGTCTCTGCAAACATGGCCATGATCGTACCAGACACTCAGTTGCTTGTTGTGATGAATAATTATCATATTAAAAGAATCAAACGCCTTGTTCAGATTACAAATGTTTCCACGTGTTAGAGCCTTGGTAAGCACATCACGGTGTTCTAGCTGTGTCTTGTACAGGACCTGTGTGGTGTATGGTGTATGGTGACCATTGTAAGAAATAATATGATGTACAGTTGATGCTGAAGCAGACATTGCTAGCTATGAGTCCTAATGGAGCGTTTGAGGGAGTCATTAGGAGGCGGACTACAACTTTTGTGCAGCCAGTTGTTTTGTGGATAGTTTTCCTTGCATGACTGAGCTTACCTAGGTGTACCAACGGTGTTTGAAATTCCTTAGTACTGCTTTCAAAGTGTTTCCATTTGCTTTTAGGAGATCTTGAAAGTTTCTACAGTTTTTGCAAAGGATTTTAGTCAAGATTCTTGATGTCCACCAAGTCGTTTAAGCTTTGGTCATAAATTGCATGAAAGCTGCTTTAATACCTGTATTTTATGTATATTTAAATAAACAAGCACTTTTCATTGTTTTTACTAATTACTTCGATCCAGAATTTGATGTTACAAGATGCGACATGACTTTTGTCCAGCCTAGAATGGATATGTTCCTCTTTAATTAGCTGTAAAAAGTATAAATAAATGTAAGATTTCCTGTTGCTTTCATAAAACAATCTGTATATTTTAAGGATTAATATACTCCATAGTTGCTAAAAATCAGTTAATGAGAAGTTATCAGTTGTTGTCTGTATCAGGCAAAAATACAACAAGACTTTAGTTGATGACTGTATACTAATCGTCTTTTATTCACTGTAACTAACTGTAAACTGACTTACATTTATGGCATTTGGCAGATGCCCTTATACATAAATGTATTGAAGTCACTGTGAGTGTTCTTCTGAACTTTAAAATTCAGTGAATACTTTTTAATACTGGTTCACTAGAACACAAGGTAAGTTTACCATCTGTCAAAACCCACTGGGTATTTTTTAGACATATAAACATAAGGATAGATACAGTAAGTGCTTTATTTTTTCCCAATTACTTCCAAAAAAGTCAGTTTGAAAACACCCAGTGACTCATCTGTTCAGACCTCTAGGGGAATTTCACTCTACCACCTCGGTGCCAGAACAGAAAAGAGTTTCGATGCATGTTTTTTTTGTCTCTTGATAGAAGGAGGGACCAGTCCAGGACCGAAGGGTACAGGGCAGTGCGGGCCGTGAAAGGGTGCAGGTTGTAGGCAGGTGTTGCGTGGGTTTTTTTTGTGTGTAACACCTGGATTAGCACTGTGTTATACAGTTATAAAAAAAACACACAACACCTACCCACTAAGTTGGCAGATGGAATACTTAGCCTGTGTCCTCGTGAACCAGCATCAGAATGTATTCACTGAGAATGACTTTAAAGCACTTCTGTAAGTCGCTTTGGATAAGGGCATCTGCCAAATGCTGTAAATGTAAATCAGGTGATATTGCCAATCCATCCCACCAGTGGAATACCTGTTAGAAAATCCAGGATCTGATATACAGTTCGTGAAGCTTCATGACAAGCCTGGATTAAATAATTGTATTGAAAGCGGCGCATTGCAACTGATTCTGACACTGTGGACAGGGCCCATCTTTTCTGATGGTTATTTTGTACCAAATAATTGCCACTTAGGGTTTGAAGCTCGGCTATACGGGAGGAGCTCGGAGTAGAACCACTGCTCCTCCAAGTTGAAAGGATCCAGTTGAGGTCGCTTGGGCATCTGATTAGAATGCCTCCCAAACGCCTCCCTGGTGTGGTGTTTCGGGCATGTCCGCCCAGGAAGAGGCCCCGGGGTTGACCCAGAACACGCTGGAGGGACTATATCTCTCGACTAGTCTGGGAGCACCTTAGTGTGCCCCAGTCACTTCCTCCAGCTCTTCCTCACTGCTTAGGCTGCTGCCCCCACAACTTCACCCCGAACCAAGCGGAAGAAGAAGAAGATGATGATGATAATTGCCACTTTTCTGTAATACAAGGAATGCCCCTGTATGCTTGTATTTGACAAGTATGTAAAATAAGCACACACACATTCACACTCTCTCTGTTTTAATAAAGAGACAACTGAAGAAGAAATATCCTGTGGAAAAGCCATTTCGCAATCAGGACAGAGTGCTGCCCCATTTTGGAGGTAAGGTTCCAGCTGCTGCATCATCAGAGTGAATTGTTCATTTTGAGGTGTAACAAATACAAACTCTTCTGTCAGGTTTAGTGATGAAGCTGAACCTCCAGTGGAAGTCTCCGACTTGGTGTATTTATCGAATAAAGGCTCTGGATCGCTACTGCACTGAGCTGCTGCAATGTGAGCCGAGCATCTCTCAGTCCTCTGACATCATAAATTTCTTCATTCCCAAGGAAGAAGAGCTGCATGCCGAGTTTGCACACAACAGGTATCCTACTTTCTACCCTTATTATAATAACTGTCTTGTTGATGGTGTGAATTAGGAAAAATAGGAGTTATCTTGAGAAGATGGGAAGGTCTGTCTAATATGAGTAAAAATTAATAAATTGTACCTCTCTTTGTTACTTTGGACCTTTAATATGGCTCTTTTACATGACCATGTGAATGTACTATACCTGTAAATATGATTTAAAGTATGTGATTGCACAGTAAGTACAATGTACTTATTTAAATGGGGGCCAAAATATGAGAGTACCATTTGATACCCCATAAGGGTGTGTATGAAACATTACACATACCATACATTTGCACTGAGGTGGTGATAGTATGTGTTTGTGTGTGTGTTTGGGTGGAGTTGTGGTGTGAACGTAGCTCTTGGGGAGCTCTGCTAATAAGCTTAGTGGCCAGAATTGAAGTTTCTTTGTTTATTGATCTTTTCTTGACATGATAAAATTGTCAAAAATATTATTAGAACAGTGTTAAAAATATATTATTTATATATTTATATCTCTTTTATATATTTCTTATATTTATATTCTCTTAATAATAAACAAAGCAGTCACTGAATAAAGGAATAATCTGGGTTAAAAAAAAAAGCACTTTATATATTCTTTGAAATTTTTTTTCAGCATAATGATTTTTGTGCATGAAGAAACTATTAATGGTCAGCCAAAGGTCAGCCTGGGTAGTGAGAGCATCAGTGTTGGGAATGTGTCGCAGCCAACTGTCACCAAACTGTATCGGTGTTCAGCAGCATATGAGACCAAAGACACCAAGAACAGACCATTCAGTGTGACTCTGGGTGAAAATGTGGAAGTACTCATTAAAGATCCAGCTGGTATGTTTTGCCCTGTTTCTTTGCAATGAGATATGATTATTTTGTTGTTTGTACAGCAACCTGTGCTTATGGTTCCATCTGAAATAATTAGGATGGTGGCTGGTAGAGAATGAAGAAAGGCGTTTAGCCTGGTTCCCTGCTCCCTACTTGGAGTTGTGTGATGATGAAGAACAAGATGAGCTTGACAATGCAGATGATCAAAGTAAGTTACAGGGCTAATGATATGATGATTGGTGCCATTTAAAAAGGTTTGAACTGATTTGAAAAGTCTGTTAATCCTATGATTCCTAATTGTTTGTCCCCCAAGCAGCTCTCTACTTTGCTAAAAGGAGCTATAACTCTACCAGGAATGATGAACTATCAGTGAGCATTGGAGCTGTGATAGAGGTTATTCAGAAGTCTGAAGATGGCTGGTGGCTTGTCAGGTAACTCTATCTGTTTTAGCATGTGTTGTCACATGAAAAAATATCAACATGTGTTGTCCAATTCAAATTATTATTAAAAAAGACACCTAAAAATTTGAATTTGTCAATGATCTCAGTTTTAGACTCAGTGATATGTGAAGCAGGAATAGTTTCTGATTTCGAGCATACCTAGTATTTGGTTTGATAAGCATACATTTTGTTTTCTTAAGATTTAATGACAGTTTGTTTGGATAGGAACATTGATTTAACTTTTCCATTTCAGCAGTCATGATTTAAAAAAATTGTTTGATTTTTCGGAAGAATATATTGTAATTGTGTCATCTGCAAATAATAACATATTCAGTAGGCTACTAATGTTACTTTATTATTTATATAAATTTATATAAATTAGAAATAATATGAGTATAGAGCCCTGGGG
Source organism: Neosilurus mollespiculum (assembly GCA_030014195.1). NCBI lineage: Eukaryota > Metazoa > Chordata > Actinopteri > Siluriformes > Plotosidae > Neosilurus > Neosilurus mollespiculum. The sequence goes on from JAQMYF010000021.1 coordinate 27,022,336, forward strand.
CATGCCACAATAGACAGATCATCCAAAATTGACCATTAAAGAAAACATTTTATGATCTGACATTCAAGTAACTATGGAACCATTTGTTTAATATTCTTCAAAAGCCATAATGCCATAACATGGAGAGTAACATATCATGGGACTTGTGCTTTGGGTCTGCATGTCAGTCTCAGGCATCCTCAAAACAGAAAATGCTATTTAAGAATTTTAAAGCTACTGAAAAAAGTTTGTTCTGTTTTTGAACTCAAACTCTTCAATTGTTTTTCCCCCATCATCATCATTTTAAACCACACAGAGCCTCCTTCAAAACTGCTCCTGTCTGAGGCTGTTTTGGCACACCACCGCCTGTTTAATTCTGACTGACTCAACCTAAACAGCATGATTTTTTTGCATTTACAGGTATAAGGGAAAGACAGGCTATGTGCCCTCTATATATCTGCAGCCATACTACAACCCTGTGTCGAACATGCAAAAAAAATTGCACAGCTCCAACCTAAATCTGTCTCCTGTGCTGTCTCATCCCACCCACAAGCCTCGTGTCCAAACGTCCCAATCTGTGGAGGTGTACTCCGACCAAGTTCAATCCAGTGAATCCAACAGCCGCAGGAGCAGCTTTAGTGATGACACTGACATCTGCTCCAGCTCCTCTGTTTCTCTGCCGCTGAGCCCACATAGCTCAGAGGGGGAAGACAACCTGAGACAATCATTGAACGATGCAGAATCAGATAGTCCCGACAGTGCCTTGGGAATGGAGCTTCAAAGCTTGACTAATTTTGAAAAAGACAGCCCTTCTAAACTGTACCCAAAGGTACCCCCTCGTCCAAAAACCCAAGATATCCTCCTCCGCTGTACCACCTACACACGCAAAGCAGCCCTGGAAACCCAAGCTCGCCTGTTTGATAGAATGAATTTATAGTTCCTGTAAAAGGAAGGCAAAAGTTATTTGAAAAGGTGCAGGATGTTATTGTTTCTCTATGATACAGTCACTATGGTTGTATTCCTTCATGAATCAGTTTTTTCAGTGAAACAGCTTGCTGCATACATACTAATGATCAGAGGTATATGATATTATGATGTTAATATGTCGATAATATCTCATTCAATTACTTCCACTGGTAAGACTGGTTGTCAGATTCAAGAATAATATACTTGCATTTCCTTTTCCTTATATATTTGGCCTGTAAACATGTCAGAGAGAAAGCAGACTGGTATCTTTTATATAAAATATTTTATAAATAGTTTTCAAGTGTGTTGTAATAAGTCTTCCACAAGTTAAATCATTGTACACTGGCTCCCAGCGAAATTATAAAATGAAAAAACAAAATTTTTATAATGACATCCGTCATTCAATCACTCAGGGTTGTAGAGCAGCAGGATACTGATGTACCAGGGTAGCTTCATGCCTTTGTTATGTGGTGCGGAATTTAAATTTAGTTTAGGATCCCACTGTTCGGTATTACCCAGAATAGAATGAACTTTCTTTGTGTGTATGTGTGTGTGTGTGTGTGTGTGTGTGTGTCCATGACTCCACTCAAAAGTTCATGTTCAAAGTTCAAGTCTCATGTTCTTTCCTTGCCCTTCCCACGGGGAAATTTTTGAGAATTTCAGTGCTGTATATGTTATTTACTGGCCATTTGTAGCATGTAATATGACATATATAGTGTAGAAGCTGTACACCAACTTTAGCCTACATTATCGCTGTCATATATGTGTAAGAGCAAAAGATGTGTACGACGTCTTATATTGAGGCCTCACTACATTATAAAGAGGCAATAACAACATTTATTTATATACACTGAAATGTGTATCACTGAAATGTGTTTATGCGACAGATCCTTGAAAAATAACATCAGTAAGGACATAACTTCATAAATCATAAGTGTAGCTTTACAAACACCACATGCACGCATGGTCCACACCAATCTCAATCTTCCCAAGTCTGCACTTTAGCTGCTGCATGTACACAATTACAAAACAAATATCCAGTGTACTCATAAGGGTTAAAATACACAGCCATACTCTTGATGAAATCAGCAATGGTTCTTTTACATGCCTCTCACCACAGACAGTAAGAGACATGGCCGGCCTTTGATAACCCAGTTAGCTGCACTGGGGGAGTGAGAACCCATTGATAGTGGGGCTTGAACCCCCAACCTTGGAATCAGTAATCCAGCACCCTATCACCGGGCCACATACGTAATACTGTACTATAATACTAAATCAAATATCGCTTAATATTTCAACCATTATAATTATGTACATTTGTATTTAAGAAGTTTAATAATTAATAAACAAACTATAGACAAACCATAGACATTGACTACACAATTAATTCAAAGTCATTTAATAGAATTTATAATAATCAGAAATAAATCTACTTATGAAATGTTCAACAAGCTTTGGCACAGACAACAATACTGCCTGAAACAGAACTACATGTTGAGGAGCGGAATCTAGTAATCTACCGTGTTTCCCCGATAATAAGACCTACCCTTACTTCAGCAGAATGGTCCAAAATAAGCCCTACCCCGAAAATAAGCCCTAGCTGAATGCAAATTTTGTCCGCACCCTCCCCTCATTTTCTATGAATGCACGCGCGCCAGCGCTATTTACAGCAGCGCCGCGGAGG
>JAQMYF010000021.1:27026949-27038364 GCA_030014195.1 Neosilurus mollespiculum
GGAGTATAACAGTCATCATTTTACTGGTATTATCCTGTCTGTTTTGACCCCAGACATGAGTGCAGAAAGGAAGAGCTGCACCGCTGAGTACAAGAAAGCAGTTGTGGAGGACTCACTGACCTGTTTATTGAAATTGCTGTTAATGTTAAATAAAATCAAACCTACCCCGAAAATAAGCCCTATGGTGTTTTTTGAACCGGAAAAAAAATAAGACAGTGTCTTATTATCGGGGAAACACGGTAGTAATAAGGCTATTCCGTAGTGTCATATGACACGTGGCACGCCCACCCCGGACTCTCTCCCCGACTCCCGCGCCAATCATTCCCATCCTCCCGAGTTCTGATGACCAGCACCTGCCCCTTGTTTCCCACAATCCTCAGGTCCCCTATCTATCTATCTATCTATCTATCTATATATACACACACACACACACACCTCTGCCAAACTCCAACCGGTGTCGAGCCTTGTTGGAGCGACGCGCCAGGCAGGTTTGACTCAACCCAACTTACCCGTCCGAGCCGAGCCGGCTGGAATCCTCCTCCCACCAGCTCCTCTCCCCTTCGTGTCCCAATGGATTTATCCACAAGGATCTTTGGCTTTCGTTCTCCCTCCCGGCCCGTGGAGTATCCACTTCCTGGTTGCAGCTGTCCTTTCTGTTTTGTTTTGGTTCGTCCCACGTGGCAGGTTGTTTTTAGTTGTGTTTTTGTGGCTCACGGAGCTCGTGTTACTTTGTAATTAATAAAGTCATGTTATTTCATTTAAGTCTCTGGTCTCTGAGGGTCATTTATAAAAAAGTATGGAGGAAAATCAGTCTAAAAAGGCTAAAAAACAAGATCATGATGCTGGCGGGAATTTAATGTATGCCTACCAGTGTGCTCCCCACTACAGCCTGTCCTTAACCCTAAGCTTTGAGCTACATTAAAGTGTATGCATGGATGTTTTGCTTTATATTGTTACATTATCATGTCTTTAAGTATGTAAAATATTGGTTATCTCCTGACTAGGGCCTTACAGTCTGAAAAGAAATGTGAATTGTTTAATAGTGATTTTTGGACAGGTATAAGCTGATGATTTTAACTGAACTCTGAAATTCAGGCAAACACAGCCCTGATAACATTACCAGGTAATTATTCTATTAAACTCTGAATAGCCAGTGTGCAAATGAGCAGTAATGTTGCACAATATTAGGTTCGTCTTATGAAAATCCTTGTAATATTTTTTTTTCAGTTAAATAACCATGAAAGAATAGTACTATTACATATCCACATGAATCAACTTGCAGAAAACACCACTGTGTTCCACTAGCCATTCAGAGACAACTGCATTAAGAGAATAGAGGTTGTAGTCTGTAGAGCACACAAGCCATTCAAAGTTCAATGGTTTCCACAGCAGTGCTTTTGTCCACTAAGTAAAACCTGGATGGTACTAAAATAGGTCTCTGTTGGTTGGATGAACACCTTCTAGACAAGTGTGGTTAGCACCTGACAGCATTTACAACACCCTGTACTAGAAAGTAAAGGAAAATGGAAATAGATAATAGATTTATGGACCCTCTGCTGTGAAATGATGTCAGTTGGACATGTTTAGGCCATGTCATGTTGGATGGCAGCATCTGCTTGGACTGAATGGAGCACAGAGCTTTTTAGGATTGTATCATTTCACTAACGGTGAATATGGTGAGTTTTGCCTTTAATCTGATTTGAAAAATTGATTTAGTCACAATTATATTATCCTTATATATCATTCAAGGTTTTGTTAGAAGCAGAAGCGGAGTTATAAAGATCACCTCTGTCTTGCTCTTAAGGAATAAATATATTATAAAATGTATATGCAGAATTTATATATTTGTGTAAAGCAGTTTGTGACCATGTTAAAATTTTATCAAAATATTTCATTATGATTTAAAAGTAATGAATTTGATCTGTTATGAATAATATTTCGATTAAATCTCTTATTTGATTTTTCAGTCAAGCTTCATAAACTAATAGTGTTTGGTTATTATGTTTCATGTCAGACTGGTGGCTATGAAGTGGAGCTTTTTGTGGACCCCCCAGATCATGACCTTATCTGTATTATATGCAGAGGGGTTCTACGTTGTCCTGTGCGTGTGGCATGTAACCATGTCTTTTGCAAGAGGTGCATTTTGCAGTGGATGAGGCGGTATGAAAACTACAAATTACAATAAACTGTATATTAGAAATGATTCTTACAAAAAGTAGTGTTTTCACTGTGAACTTGCTAAACAGTGTGTATTAAATTGATCCAGACAGGAAACATGTCCGTGCTGCAGGAAGCCTATCAGCCAGCGCCTTATGTTTGTTATGTTTAAGCTAAGTAAATCCATTGGCCGTTTACCGGTTAAGGTAAGATGAACCTTGGTAAGAATGCTAGCGGAAGACTAGTATAATGATAACCAAATACTTATAATGATATCAGACAACCTCCAATCCAAAAATGTATCATGCTATTATTCTCAGTGCCGAAATGAGCAGCAGGGTTGCACAGCTACCTTTCCTCTCTCGGAAGAGTACCTCCACAGTTCTACATGCCTGTTCGAATGGCTAATGTGCCCGCATCAGGGTTGTGGGGTTAGGGTACTGAGAAAGGAAGCCCAGGCACATGATCAGGTCTGCAGCCACTGGAGGCAGCTGTGCCAGATGGGTTGTGGCAAGATACTGAGCCGCATTACTCAGGCCCAGCACAACTGCTACCGAGAGCTACAGGAGCGCTATGAGGCCCAGCGACAGATGCAGCGTACCATGGTCTCTGCACTGCGCAGAAAGATGCAATGTATGCAAAGACGCATGGCCCATATGACTCGGCAAATCAGTCTGCTCTGCGAAAGCCTGGAACTCAGTGAGAAGCTGGAGGAAGAGGAAGAGGAGGAGAGCCCTGGTGAGGGAACCAGCACAGGGAGTGGCTCCCGAGTTAGCCACAGCTCTACCACACACACCAGCTCCAGCAGCAGCTCCTAATAAATATGGCCTTTTATCTTTTTATAAGATGCTTTTGTCTAAGTGTGGTTTTGGTGTAATTTCTGATTACATTTTACATCTAGTACTTATATACACACATCAATTGCTTGTTACAACAGGGGTGTGGTTTGACCATTTTTGGATGAGTGAGTGAACTTTAACTGCTGGGCTGCATACATTACTATGTGTTGAAGTATATTAAGACCACAGAAGTTAATTATATTATGTTGACCAGGTCAGATTGGTATTCATTCAAATTCATTCACATTTATGAAAATTTCACAATATTGTACATAATTAATAATGTCATTGCATGTAATCAAGTTGAATATTTGTATCTGTTAATGTCATAATGCACTCCTCAGAACTGCCAAAGAGAGATCACATCTATTTAAAAAAAAAAAAAAAAAAGATTTATGGTATGTAAAGGAAGCACATTAAACAATAAATCCATCTTCTGATTGTTGTGAGTTTATGATAATTGAAACAGAAATGCAAATGTATTTAAACTGCACTAATATTCATATTATGTTTTTATAACTGAATAATCCTAGGAAATGCACAGTGGTAATAGTGTATTTTCATATATGGCCACCAGGAGGCCCTATTCTAAAGGGAAAGAGTGGTTCAGGATGCAGGTCTCCTCAGGATGCTGGGTGGGAGTAGGCTGATGTGCTGGTTGGCTCTCCAAGGCTGAGTGCATTAAGGGAAGGTATATGTCATCCATGTTCGGCAACACAAACACTTTCTGTAATGCAGATACAATAAATTATCACAGTAAAGTTTTAGAAGATATAAACAAGAACTGTTTAAAAAAGTTTCTAGGGACTAATGTATAAATACATTGTTTTATCACACTAATATTCAGGCTGGTGCGAAGAAAAATTAAAAAAATAGGGTGAGGGTCAGACTACAGAAAAGCTTTAACCTGAAACTCATCTTGAAGTTTTTTCTCAATCCACTCAGTGACATGATAGAAGGTCACTTCCCGTTCACCCAGTTTGGGCTGAACTCGCAGATCAAGCTTTGGAGGTGCACAGAAGCCATACCTAATGGGGAAAAATATATATTATGTATTAACCATGTTATCAAGCACCCACCAGCAGGACAAACAAAATTAGAAAATGATAACATTTAACAATCCAGAGATGCCCTGCGATGGCCTGGCAAGCTGTCCAGGGTATACTCTTCCCTCGCCCAGAGTCAGCTGAGATGGGCGCCAGCCTCCCTGTGACCCTAATTAGGATTAAGCGGATCAGAAAATGAAAATAAACGATAAACAATCCAGAGATGAGTCAGTTCTGATGCCCTCCATATTATCCACTGGCTCATTCTAGTTCCAGTTTAACTAAAACACTATTTTATTTTCACTTTAAGTACTCTATGGCTATCCTCTTCAATGTATTTTGGAAATAATATCACATCTGAGCTCCTCACTCCCAGACACCCTCCAAAGGAAACTAATTTTTTGCTGATTTTGTCTCATTCTTTCGGTCATTATAGTGTGGTATTTGACCTGGTTGTGGAACAGTGGAGATTTGTAGTTTTCCATCTTTATCTCTGTTATCCGTTCTGAAATTTAAGCAGTTCACTGTAGATTCCAAGGCATTCAGGGTTGCAGCCTTGTGGGACTCCTTCCCTAAAGTCTCCTAAAGTCTCTTCTTCTCTTAGCAATCCCTCCTCCCACCTTTTTTGATTACTGACTGTCTTGTCTTGCATATTCCTCTTACCATGGTTTGAGTTGGTCTGCTGTATTTTGCCCAGGTTATTTGTGATGTTGCATTTCTTCCATCTCTCTTTTTTGTATGGGTTAGGGCTTTTTTTTTTGTTTGCTTGTGTTTTTAGTTCTGTTATTTGTTTTCTATAGTGCTTTTATAGTTAACATTATTGCAAAGAAGCTTTACAGAGTAAACAGATTTGGTTATGAATATAAACATATTAATGTAAAAATTTATCTACATGTAAAACTCCAATACATCCCTAATAAGCAAGTCTGTGGAGCTGGTGGGAAGGAAAAACTCCGTAAAATGACATGAGGAAGAAACCTTCAGAGGAACCAGACTAGTGGTTAGCACATCTGCCTCACATGAAGGACCTGGGTTCAAGTCCCGGGCTCAGAAAAGGCTTTTTTGCATGGAGTTTGGATGTTTTCCCCATACAAGGGTGGGTTACCTCCCACAGCCCAAAGACGTGCACATTATGCTAATGGCTGTTCCAGCTTGCTTCTAGGTGTAAAGGTGACTGTGAATGGTTGTGTGTTGGTGTTGACCGGGTCATGGATCGGTAAACTGTTCAGGGTGTGCCCTGCCTTTGCTCAGAGTCAGCTGAGAAAGGCTTCAGCCTCCCTGCGACCCAAGTAGTATTAAGCGGCTTGGCAAATGAATGAAGGAATGAATGAATGTTTGCAGGGACTGTACCATATTCTATCTGTAGGAGGAGGTGGAATGTTGACAGCAAGTTCTCCAGTAAGTTCTTTAACTTCAACAGTAAGCAGCAGAGGAGTGTTTGACATGTCCTCAATCTTCTTTTTGATGTATTCATTTTCTGTAGCCTTCTGGAAGTATCTGGATTTAGCAATTTTATCGACAAATCTTAAAATTCGCCGGCCTGTGCTGCCTCCGGCCAAACAGCTGTAAATGGGAGAAGTTAAAGATGTCTGACTTATGGATTCAAGCATTAAATTCTTTAAGCATTGTGCACTTAACACAGCTATGTCACTGATCTAGACTGAATTTCAATTTGAAAATGATAAAGGATTTTTACATGATATAACTCCTTCATCACCATGTTAAATACTAACTGGCTTCTGTATATTAAAGAATTCTTTCTGATGTTTTAATCACCTCTCAGCACCAGGAATAGTGCCCTTTTCTCCGTGAGTGTCATAAAGCTCAGTGGATGCAATGTTCTCTTCATCTGATGATCCTGCACTTGAGGATTCCTCATCACTGTCAGCTAGTACAGCAAGTTTGGACCTGTTACTTCTGGAAAGTCATCATGATTAATGAAATTAAATCAATTTAACAATTATGATAATAATTACAATAATAATAATAATAAATGTTTCTCTTATCCTCCAGTGCAGCTTACTGGGTTATCAAAGGCCAGCGATGTCTCTAACTGTCTGTGGTGAGAGGCATATAAAAGAACCATTGGTGTCATTCGTAAAGAGTGTGCCATTGAGTTGCCGTCAGCGTGTTTCTGCCCTGCAGTGGCCTGGCGAGCTGTTTAGGGAGTACTCTGTCCTCACCCAGAGTCAGCTGAGATGGACACCAGCCTCCCCGCGACCATAATTAGGATTAGGTGGTTCAGAAACAGAACGATGAACGTTTCTGTTTTCATGTGATGATAAAGGGTCAAAGGAGCACTTCATCATAAGAGTTACAATATGTTCTTTCTGCAATGCAATCACAAGTAAAAACAACAAACTTTCATTTCCTTGTAGAAAGAACATTATTACAAAATCACTTTTTGGCTGATGAAACTCAGTGGGCCTCAAATAAATTATGAACTCTGGGCCATAAATCGGTTGCATGGTGGCGTTGTGATTAACACGTCCACTTCACAGCAAGAAGGTCATGGGTTTGAGTTCCGGGTTCAGGTGTTTCTGTGTGGAGTTTGTTCTCCCCGTGGTTATGTGGATTTCCTCTGGGTACTCCCATTTCCTACCACAGTCCAAAGACATGCACATTAGGCTTATTGGCTGTTTCAAATTGATCCTAGGTGCATGTGTGTGTGTCCCTACAACACTAATAGGAGTAAGCGGCTCAGCAAATGAGTGAGTGAGTGGGTTTATTTTTGTTTTTGAATGAGTATGGCCATAAATCAATCAACCATTCATTTTCTGAAATTAATTAGCTAATTAGGGCTGCGGGGAGGCTGGCGAGGGCAGAGTACACCCTGGACAGCTCATCAGGCCATCGCAGGGCAGAAACACACTGACGGCAATGCAGCCTACTCTTGACGAAAGTCAGCAATAGTTCTTTTGCATGCTCTCACCACATACATGGCTGGCCTTTGATAACCCAGTTAGCTGCACTGGGGGGACAGCAGTGACAACCTTTGATAGTGGGGCTTGAACCCTCATCCTTGGGATCAGTAATCCAGCACCTTACCAGCTCTAAAAGTGTTCAGCACAAACTAACCTTACATGGTCAGTTTGCATCTCTTTCACTGCTTGGGGTGCTTCTTCCTTGCCCAGTTTTGACAGGTTGATCTTTGTCTTTAATGTCATCTGCAGCGCTCCTGTGTACTCAATATTCAGCTGGAGCCACAGACCTAATATTGAGAAACAAATAAAACACAAATAACCTACAGTGGCATTTACATTTACATAATATACACATTTTTTTCCCCCTGAGACTTTACTTTAAGCCCTTAAACGCTTACATTTCTTATCTTCATTACTACATGCCTGTCCTATAAATTTAAATGCAGCTACTGAATAAACAATTGCAATGAAATAAATAAACAATAAAATGTGATTGTGTTATATTAATTTATATCCATTTGTGTCAGTAAAACAATAGCAGAATAAATCATCATTATATCCCACTAAAAATAACAATACATGGAGGGTAAGTTTAAAAAAAAAAAAAAAACATCAATCAATTTAATCAGGATCATGGTGTAGAGGATTAGAGAAGGATTGTGATCACACAGACAACAAATGACAAACTATTACAGCAGATTATGAGATTCAATCACATGATAATGAGTGCAATAAATCTTTAAGTGGGATGAAGTGAGATTAGAACAGAAGGACTCTGACGCAGAGCATTGCATAACCACTGCAGCTCATCATGCTGGGAGCAACAAAAGACAAACGTACAAGCACACGCACACAAACACACACGCACGTACACGTGAGCGCATGCATGCATGCGCAAACTTTGTATTTATATCTTTGTGGGAACATTCACTGACATAATGTAAATCCCTAACCCCAACCCTAAACCTAATTCTATCTTGAACACTAAACCCAGGTCGTAACCCTCAAAAAGCCCTTTGAAGAAGTGAAGGCCAACCAAAATGTTCTCACTCTGTTGGCTGAAAAAGTATTTCATGCAGATGAGATCAAGTGGTTAGATACAAGAGATATCAGATATCAAATTAGGCTTCTAATTTAAATCATATTTAGGAAACAGAACTACTTTTTCTGTCTGAGAAAACATCTAGTCATCAGACATTACTGGAAAAATATCTATTGCAGCTTGTTCACACACCTCTGGCATCCACCTGTGGCTGGTACAAGTCTGTGATCTGAGGCATGCAGGAACCCATGGAAAGCTCAGTTACAGTCAATTCATCCATGAAGTAAGGTAACTGTGGAAAAGGAGGTGGTACATAAAGAATAACAACTGACTTATTTGAAGAACAATAACTCACTCCATGTTATTCTAAAGAATATCTTGTTTGGGGGTTTTTGTGGCCTACTCTTATTGTGCTCAGCTTGCGTTGAATCTTTTGGGCTACTTGATCAGACCAGTACTTCTCACAGAGGAAATCCAAGAAGATACGACCAATCAGGGCATTAATCCATAGAGGCTGTGTTCCTTCTCCATGTTGACATACATTCTAGAGTAAAGAAACAAAATAAGAAATTAAAAAAATTTTTATTACAGTTTCTGAAAGGTCACATTCACTGCCTCCTTGAAAGCATTTAGAGTTCTACATAATTAAAATATAGGCACAACAAGATTGCTGTAGAATTAAAGATTCATATCAATAATTCTCTTATTCTCTACCAATTTCCTTTGCATTATGTAATAATGCTTTACAGTTTCTTAACTGTATTCAAATGTAGTATGTCGACATTAAGAAGAAATGTATTTTTCCAGACCTGATCTTTTTCAGTAGGGCTGCCTTGTTTGCTGTTATGGCAGTAGCATGGTGAAGACCTGCCTTGGCCTGAAGAGATGAGATCGGTCATGTAGGCGGTGTAGTCATACATCGACCTAGTAGAGATATTTTCATTGCTGCCAGTGACCTGCATTGAACTAGAGGACGTTTCCTCTTCGAAATAGAGAAAAAAATTACTGGGATGATTAACAAGATTGTACCAGTACAGTTATATAGATGTTTGAACAAAATATCTAATCACTCTGATAGTGACTGTGATATTGCTTTTGTTTTATCAGATCATGTTCCTTTGGTCAATAAGACATTATTCTGTTTGCTTTTCTTTTAGGTTTGCTAAAGGTCGTGAATAATTTAGGCTTGCAAAATAAGAAATATAGCTTCAAGTAGCAATGAGGGGGCCTAAGGATCTAAAATGCGTGGGCTTCAAAAAATTGTGATGTTTACATCAACAATATAAAGAGTAATGAAAAAAAAAAAGATTTTGAGACTATAGGATAAAAAACATGACTTCAAATAATCATGAATTTAAATGGAATATATGAAAAGTAATGGGCAAAAACATGTTTTCTCTTATGACAGCCCCCTTGAGCAGTGAATGGAGTGTTTTTGTATTTGTTTTGGAGTTTTTCAGTTGTTTTTTTTCTTGAGTCAGTCAGCCAAGTTTGCTCTAGCTATTAATTGTTATTGAGATATGGGCTTACTTCCTGACTGGTAGCTTCACGTCCAGATTTGATTGGTTGTTATGGGTGAATGCTTACAAAAATCAAAAATACACATGATACGTTTTATGAGGCTTAGTCTGAAGATTATCTGTGATAAAGGTCAATTCAAACTTTGTTTGAGGAGCAAATAAAAAACATTTGGAACATCTAAAATGGTGAAAATTGACATCATGGGATGCTTTAAACTTTTCTTGAGCCAAGGAATTCAATGGAAGCTCAATCTGAAATGGACATATACTTAAAAATTTCATTTATATATGCACTTAAAACTTCGAGCAACTGGTGGTAATTGTGCACTCAAGATGTAAACATGAAATTAGGGGACTTTCCCCAGTCAGTGTCCCTAAACCTTTTTACCATATGATTCTCCAAGGGGCTATCATGGAGGCGAAGGTGGAGGTGGTGGTGGTGGAGGTGGAGTGGAGGAGAAGGAGGAGGCTGAAGAGGAGAAGGAGGAGAAGGCAAAGAAAAAGTTAAAAAGCTTTTGTGAATGGCCCCCAACAACTAAAAACAAGCGTTTGATCCCATCACTGCAGTATCGCAATCATGCAAACTCTTACCTGATTCATACTGGTGTTTATTGTTGTGCATCGATGCTGCACAAAGGTGATGGAACCACTCCTCTTTCTCCCTTCCTGTTCTTGCAAAGAGGTAGAGTGTGATATTGTGATTGGTTTTAGATGGTGAAAGAGTGGATTTCTCAAAGTGATGTAGGTCTTGATGCTTCTCAGCCTCCTCTGTTACGTCCTCTGCCTTTAAATTAGTGATGCATATAGGATACTTCCTGTTCCACACTCTCTTCCGTGCCAGGTTTGGAGGCAACAGGAACACCTATTGCCAACATATTTCATGTAGTTGTATAATGTTTAGTCAGAAGGATATGCAATCAAACACACACACAAATAAATAAAATAAACACAATAGGAAACAATGCTGTAGCAGTCCTGGATTTAAAAAAGTTAGAATAAGATGTGGAGCACAGACCTTGCTGCCATCCAGGTGAAACCTACGAGAGTGGGTGAAGCTTGGAACATATAATGGCTCATTAAAGGTGGCACAGCGTGAGATGTTGCTGCAGGGATAGTCCAACTGAATAAATGGTCCATCCAGTGTAGCATACACGGAGTGCATCAGTGATGGGTGGTATGCTTCTGGATCATATTCATACATCTCATTCATCCAGCCCTGAAATACAAAACAAGCTTTCCTCCTTCTTTCATCTCAACATAAAATAAACCTCAGTTCTACCATTGCAGCAGTCCTTGCAGTGTGGCTTCAGGTGCTTCTCAATATATTTATAATGCATTTTTTTTTAAATAGTATAAGCAGTTTTGGTTACAAACTGACTTAAAAACAATTCAGTCAGTAAAAACAGACATGTTTAAGAGCTGTCATTTCTCTTTACGGGAAGTGTCACGATCTGACAGGCTGTGGGCTGTTGTTGTTCTTCATCAGCTGCTGATAAGCAGGCTAAATCCCAAGGTAGAATAATAATGAAAACTTCAGCAACAGCACAGAATGCAGACAGACACTAATTGTATACTCGGAGAGGCAGCATGCTGTGATAGAAAGTAATAAAGCTCCAAATACCAATGCTGAGGAATTAGTAAAAGGAAAGCCTTAGACTTAAAAGCACTTTGACAATTTGTAACCCGGAAAGATATATATAGATATATAGATATATATATATATATATAACAGGACAACAACACAACAGAAACATACATCGGACTCTCAGAGAATGATTTCAAAACAAGATATAGAAATCACACCGCCTCATTCCACCACGCCAAACACAAAAACAGCACAGAACTCAGCAAACACATCTGGAACCTCAAAGACAGCAACATTGAACA
>JAQMYF010000021.1:27058096-27069100 GCA_030014195.1 Neosilurus mollespiculum
AGGCCTGCGGGCGACTTATGTGGTCCTTGGGGGCGACCTGGTGCCCGCGGGCACCGTGTTGGTGACCCCTGGTCTAACCTATACAGTGTACATGAAGAATGAAATTGTTTTTAAAATAAATCTGTTCTACTAATAATAAGGATCGATGGTTTTTCTTTTTCTTAACAGTGGTACAACCTAAGGTTACGTTTCTTATATTTATTATTATTCCATAGTTATAAAACTTATTTGACTGATTATTTTAATTGTTATTTTAATTACAGGTTAAATGTAAACCTCAGTAACGAAACAACAGTGCAAATAAGTACAGCTGAAATTGTACCCGGTGTGCTCTGGCAGTCAAAAGTTTATGAAAACACACCTATGGCTCTAATACATAGCTGAATATATTTTCTCCCCATTTAAATAAAGAGCTTAATAATTGTGCTTGTGTTCTGGGTTTATAAAACACTGAGCCCCTTCAGCATGAACTGCACTCCACACTTATTCCCCTGTGTCAGTGCTCTTATCTCAACCTTTCCACAAGATTGGAGGTTATTCAAAAAAACTAAGTTGGGACTAAACATAGAAAAGGGATGTTCAGAAATCACGTGAGTGTGGTGGTCACGTGTCCTCAAACCTTTGGTCACAGTGAATGGCTGGTATACGTGAATTTAGGTTGAAACTCGCTGCCTGAGGTAACACAACACAAGCCCCAGGTACCCGTCATGCCATTAAAACATTTTAAACACGTGATGTCGTGTATATTGCTGGTATAACAAACTGCACATTTCAGTCAACACTCACGTTCTGAGGCGCCCGCGCGCAGCTGCACAAACTCCGCCCCTTTCCCACTTTACACCGCGCAGAGTGTCAGGATTCACAGTGTACCTCACACAGAAGAGAACACCGTTTACATCCGGTCTGTTATCACGTGTACCTTCGAGATTAACGCAATCTTTCTCATTTTAAAGAGTCTTTTATCTTTAGGTGGAAAGATGAACAGTGTTTCGATATCTGACCTGAGCCCGAATATCACACGACCGGTGAGAAAAACTTCATTCATTCATCCATTCATTCATTTATTCAATCATCCATCCATTCATGCATTCATTTATTCCTTTATTCATTCAATCATTCATCCATTCCTTCATTTATTCATCCATTTATTCCTTCATTCATTCATCCATTCATTTTTTCATTAAATGACTCATTTGTTAATTCATTAAGTCACTCATCCATCCATTTAATCATTAAACACCCCATCCATCCATCTGTTCATTCATAATTCAGGATGCTAAATGTGTTTGCATCCCAAGTAAGTGTCTGACTGAAGTAAAAATGATTTTTATCTTTCCCTAAATATAAATAAAGTACATATCTCTTCCTTTCAGACTGTGGTTGGGATTGTCATTGGAAAGACTGATGCAAGAGGATTCCCTGACAGGAAAAGTTCACTATCACAAATTATCTATTTATTTATTCATTCATTCATTCAATCATATCCTAAAATTGTTGACACACTTTACATCCATTCTGATTTCACTGCTGCTGCTGCTAACAACAACAACAACAACAACAACAATAATAATAATAATAATAATAATAATAATAAATGATGTAATTTTATACAATTTTAGATGTTGGTTCAGAAAGATTCACTTTCAGCTTTACGATTAAAGACTCTCCAGACCATTTCATTAATGTATCTTCATGGGGCACTGAAGAATACATTCAGGGACTTTGCCACCATATTAAAATAGGAGACTGTGGTAAGAATTAAAATGTAAATGATTACATATTTACTCAATCCTGCACGTTTTTAAACCGGTGCTATTTAGGTTGATATATTTCTTTTTTTTAGTTGTCATTGAAAATCCTCTGGTTGCTACTAAAGATCCACAGAAAGAGGACCGTTTCTGTCCTTCAACCCCGAGGTAAATTTGCATTTAAGGCATTTGCCGGACACCCTTATCCAGAGCGACTCACATTTTATAACTCATTTATACAAGTGAGCAGCAGGGGGTTAAGGGCTTTGCCCTCACGGGCCCA
This sequence comes from Neosilurus mollespiculum, assembly GCA_030014195.1. Classification (NCBI taxonomy): domain Eukaryota; kingdom Metazoa; phylum Chordata; class Actinopteri; order Siluriformes; family Plotosidae; genus Neosilurus; species Neosilurus mollespiculum. The sequence continues at coordinate 27,060,128 of JAQMYF010000021.1, forward strand.
AGAGCGGTAGTTTAGTGGTACTGGGGCTTGAACTCCCAACCTTCTGATCAGAAACCCAGAGCCTGAACCACTGAGCCATCATTGCCTCAAAGATGCAATATTTGAAAGCTAATAGAAATACTGATTCATGCTTCTTTTTTTTGTATAATAACATTTCATTGATTCAGTTTTTACAGGTTGTTGGTGACAGAAGCTCACTCAACCATAAGAATGTGTTCAGATTTAGACACAGAGAGCAGACTGCTTTCACTGTTCGCCATACCAGTGAAGGACTCGGGGGATTTCTACTCACTGGGAGACATTACTGCAAATGGACAAAGCCTTGACGGGAACTTCATTAATATTCTAGCTGCTGTGCGATCGGTAGGAATCTATAAAATGCCTGCTATTGAAACATTATTTTGGCGAAATAGTTTTAAAGATTTTTTTTTTCCATGACATGCTGTAATATGTGGCCCAAAGATTGGAGAGCCTAAGTACTTCACTACTTCAGATGGGCGAAAAGGGCAGAAGCTAGAGATTAAATTATTTGATGAAACTTTGACATCCTTCCCTTTCATATGGTAGGTTTGTACTGTATGGTTTTCAGAATGGTCATTCCTTTCAGTATAATATTTTTTGTTAAAAAATATTGTCATGTCTAGCTGGGATCGCGAAACTATTCAGTTTGTGCAGACCCTGCCACCCCGAGAGACAGGTGTAGTAATAAACAAAATGGCAGCATATAAATCACTGTAGTGTACATAACATTTTGTATCGATTAATATACGTTTTTTTTTCTTGCTTGTAGTGCTCTTTATAGTGGATGCTCGCATCAGCTTTGATACTTTTCGTAACTGTATGGTGGCAACAGCTACCTCAAAAACAATCATTACAATAAACCCTGGTATGTTGTAGTGTCTACTGATACCTGTTGAACTTTTCTTAATAAAATATAATTCTTGTTTTTTTTAATATACTGTATTATTTTGTGAACATTTTAATAAAAGCAAAGTTAACTTTGTCTAAAAACTAATTTTTTGATATATATAGATACTTTAGAAGCCAACCAGCTCTTCAGTTATGCCAAGGAATTATCAGAAACTGAACAGCTAGATGAGCCTGAAATAGAAGTGAATGTTAATGTTCCCTGTAAGCATGAAACATATGTTCGTATTAGCTGTATGTGCACATGGAAAGGTAGGAGGATGTCCGAAGGATCCTAAATCTCTTTGAATTTATTTCTTAGTGGACTCGATTAGTGATGTACTGACAGTGAGTCAGGTCCAAGCCAGAGCCCAAAGAAGCTCAGATGCCTTTTATTGTGTGATATATGGGTTCCTCACCACTTTAGGATTAGATTCCTGCATTACTAAAGTCATTCGCATCAGGTGGTAAGTCAGAAGTGCTTGAAAGTTAATGCACCCAGTATAATGACGAGTTTTCTGTACATTGTTGAACTAGTTCTTGATTTTATAGCGACAGATGCAAATTTCGTGTTCAAGAGGAGATTGAAGTCTGCACTAATGCAGCCTGTCCAAAACAAGGACAAGCAGGTGAAGTCACCGCAGCGTTTGACCTACTGGTGGATATCAGTGATCACACAGGGACCCTGCAGGGTTGCAACCTGTCAGGCATAGTCGCTGAGAAAGCACTCGGATGTTCTGTGAGTACAAACAACAAAATCTTTTTTATTCAAGTAAACCACTTCATCTGCATGACTAATTTCCTAGTGTAATACCTAGCGTATGTTCTATACTTCTAATCAGTAAAACACAAGGTGGACAGGCTGGGCATGAAGTAGATGATATATTTATCATGGCTACACATTTTTGGTACAATTCACTGTGTCAGTTCACTGGCACAAACCAAATATGCTTGTATGCACTGTTTTTATACCCATTCTAAACCACAATTCAATTGGATGCGACTTTAGTATTTTAGTTTCTGTAACCAAAAAACTCAATTTGTATATAAGAAAAATGATTGTAATGAGCATGATTATAAGTACATCTGTCCATCTATTTACCAAATCACTTAATCCTACTAGGGTAACAGGGAGGCTAGAGTCTATCCCAGCTGACTCAGGGTGAAGGCAGGGTACACCCTGAACAGCTTGCCAGACCATTGCAGGGCCAACACACTCACAACTATTTGCACTCAAACCTAGGGGCAAATTGGAACAGCCAACTAGCCTGATGTGCACATCTTTAGAGTGTGGAGAACCTGGTGGAAAACCACACAAGCATGGGGAGAACTTACTAACTCCACACAAATACCTTCACTGAGCCCGGGACTCGAGCCCAGGACCTTCTTATTGTGAGACAGACGTGCTAACCACTACGCCACCGTGTCGCCCCTATTAGTACAGTTCTTGATCATTTTACTTTTATGAATATGTTTTCTTTGTTTGGTAGTGTATTCTTGCTGAGAAGAGATCTGTTTACAAATGTAAACCTGCTTCTTTTTCAGTCCAAAGAATTTGTCTGTCTCTCAGAGGCTAACAGGACAACCATGAAGTGGAGGTTTCTGCTGGAAAGATGCAAAATTTACATAAAGGTTGTTTAGAAATCCCTGTTTTCTCCCAGTTTTCTCCCAGTTTATTGATTATCATTCAGTGTCTACATACCACGACTACCATTAGATAATGACGTGCAATTCTACATAAAGTGCTCATTTTAAATTCATAATTTCACATACTGTAAAACCTTTTAAAACAATCACAGCTGTTCCCATATATGGAGAGATTGTTATATTTACAGTATGTTTTGTCAAGTCACAGTGCATGTTGCACGCACGTGCACACACACACCAACAGAGCATAATTGATGTTCTCTCTCTCTCTCTCTCTCTCTCTCTCTCTCTCTCTCTCTCAGGTGTTGCCATCAGCAAGAAGCAAAACTGGCATGAGGACAAGCATCCTGTCATGCACCCTGGCTGATCCAGTGGAAGTGAAGCAAAATATGTCTGCTTTGACCAACTGAGTGTGATTTTTCTCACTAGTTACTAATACACTGAGGACAAAAAAATAAATAAAACAAAATAATATTTGTATTAGATAAATTTGTCAGCCTTGGTTAAGATTTGTTCTGAAGATCTTGTATGGATTGTGTTCTGGTTACATTTGATACATATTTGTGCATTAATTGTTCTAAAATAAACCTGAAGATATATGTGTGTGTGTGTGTGTGTGTGTGTGTGTATGTGTATGTATATGTATATGTATATGTGTATATATATATATATAGATAGATAGATAGATAGATAGAGGGGAAGATCCTTTCTCTTACCCGGAACTATTAACTGTGCTTCGTGTTTCAGTGGGAATGTGTCCGGACGGACATCGGCTCGGTTTTTGTCTTTCTTGTAAATACAGAATAAAATGACATTTAATTGACGGTATTTTTAAACATTTATTTCTTATTATTTGTTTTATGCAGTCGGGAGAAACTGTGCATCTGTTAGGAGGTAAAATCTTGTTTTCTTTTTATGTTATCCTGTAAATAATCGGTCCTCTAATGGAGGTCGATCATCGTGCTGCTACTAGTTGGGTAGATGTGGTTATGTTACTTAATGCTAACAGCTGTCGGGGATGTTTTTTCTAGAAAACAGTAGATCTTTAAACTGATACAGACAGCACGTAAGGTTTGAACTGTCGCACAGAGGCGTGCAGTTTACTGTTTATTTAAAGTTTATGTTTTACCTGTGTGCAGTTGAGCAGCGGCGTGTGAGAGAGCAAACTACAGAATAAACCATGAATGTAAACCAAGGCACAGTCGGGAGTGACCCGGTGATACTGGCCACCGCAGGTTATGACCACACGGTCCGGTTCTGGCAGGCACACAGTGGAATCTGTACCAGGACAGTCCAGCACCAGGACTCTGTATCCTTCCGCCTGTAAATATGCTTGGACACACACACACACACACCAGGTCTCTGTTTGTTTCAAGCTGTGATTATGCTTACACACACACACACACACACACACCAGGTCTCTGTATGTTTCAAGCTGTGATTATGCTTACACACACACACACACACACCAGGTCTCTGTATGTTTCAAGCTGTAATTATGCTTAGACACACACACACACACACAGAGACCGTTTGTTTTGACCATGATCGTTATATAGATGTACTTCACTGATTATTACATGATCCTAATGATTACTTAACTCCAACTACAGCAAGTGAATTCTCTAGAAGTAACACCTGATAGGAGCATGATTGCGGCAGCTGGTGAGTTAAACTCCACAGATTAGCACTGAGAAGTCAACTGTGTAGTGGTTATTATTGTCAATCCTCTGTTAACAGGATATCAGCACATACGCATGTATGACCTCAACTCAAACAATCCAAATCCTGTAATCAATTACGATGGTGTCAGTAAGAACATCACGTCGGTCGGCTTCCATGAGGATGGCAGATGGATGTACACTGGAGGAGAAGACTGCATGGCACGCATCTGGGATCTAAGGTGATCAACAGCTATGACTGTAGTAGATGAGAACTCACTTTAAAATGAGATCAGGTTTTTATTGTTTTGTATTCATTCAGGTCCAGAAATTTACAGTGTCAAAGGATCTTCCAGGTCAATGCACCCATTAATTGTGTGTGCCTTCATCCTAACCAAGTAAGAGTTATGCTTCTTATTTGTGCTAATTAATTGAAGCTTGTGATGGCATTGGGGCTTTGCATTAGAATTTAGGTTTGTGTGTATGTGTGTGTGGTGTGTTTTTAGGCTGAATTGTTTGTTGGAGATCAAAGTGGTGTGATCCATGTCTGGGATCTTAAAACAGACCATAATGAGCAGCTGATCCCAGAGCCAGAGGTATCTGTCAACTCTGTTCACATTGACCCTGATGCTAGCTACATGGCTGCTGTCAATAGCTCTGTGAGTACACATAATCTACATTAGATTAAATGAATTAAATGCCACAATGCCTTTTTTATTTAAATATATTTTTCTGTTGTTGCCTCATAGGGCAACTGTTACGTGTGGAATTTGGCTGGAGGAATCGGTGATGAAGTAACGCAGCTTATTCCCAAAACCAAAATCCCTGCTCACAAACGTTACTCTCTGCGCTGTAAATTTAGTCCTGACTCCACGTAAGGGCATCCTGATTTATTTCAAGAAATTCTTGTAAAGTTTGTAAAAATTGAGTGGGTTTTTTTTTTTTTTTTTTTTTTGCCCCTTTTCACTTTTATCTGTTTTAAATTGATGTAGATTGCTAGCTACCTGCTCTGCAGACCAGACATGTAAGATCTGGAGGACATCAAACTTCTCGCTGATGACAGAGCTGAGCATTAAGAGCAACAACCCTGGAGAGACGTCTCGTGGATGGATGTGGGACTGTGCCTTCTCTGGTGATTCGCAGTACATTGTCACAGGTGAGCATATGGTAGAGACTCTGAAGCACCCCTGCCCTGTTCCTAAAATTGATCCATCCTTGTCTTCTTCCTTCTCTTTTCCTAATTAAGAACTCTTACATTACAGCTGTATGTGTGTAATTTTTCTGTCATCAGGGGAATACACATTTGAATTGTGATTACTTCGTTCTCTTTGTCAAATAAAATTATGTGAACTAATCCGGGACATCTTTTTGCTCATAATAATAGAAATAATAGTGCAGATTGAATAAAGGGAGGAAATTAGGAAATAATGTACATTCGTTTCGGTTCAAGAACTAGGCCAGTGACTCAGATATTTCTGTAAAATATGGCCTAGTAGTACTCTGTTGTTCCAAGGGACTTTTTTAGGGTATTTCGACAGTCCTTATAAATGCAGCCATAATCTGCAGAGGGATCATTTTTACCATGAAGCAGATGTTGCACAAATAAATATTTACAAGTTGTACTTGTGAAATGTTTTGTTTACACTTTGTATTTTTAGGTGGTATGCACTCACTCACATAAACAAAAATATCCATCACAAGAAAAAGCATTTTGCTTATCTTATCTGAAATTCATGAAGGCTTGCAGTTCACTGTGTACTTTTTCTACACTGATTTTCAGCCTCTTCGGATAATCTGGCACGTCTGTGGTGTGTAGAGACAGGTGAAATCAAACGTGAGTACAGTGGGCATCAGAAGGCGGTGGTGTGTCTGGCCTTCAATGACAGTGTGCTTGGTTAAATCACATACAGTCTGCCATCAGCTCCCATTCTGATGAAATAGGCAGCAGGACTGTGTACTTTCACAAGCTTTACAGCCTACAGGAGTACTACGTCAAGATAATCTAAGGTTAAGGTATACGTGACCGAAAAATGTTATTTTGTTGTTGAAATTGTATTATTTTTTGTGTGTAATTTATACAGTTTTTTAAAAAAGAGAGAGAGAGATCAGTCCACTGCAACAGTAGTCAAGGGCACAGCAAAGAACATGCTCAGACTATGTTAGTGTGATTTTGATTCAGCAGGCATCCTGCTAAAGAAAGTGTATAAATGATCAGCTTTAGAAACACAAAGCAGTATCAGAAAACGTAGAACTTACTTGTGCAGCCTTAGTACCACCTCTATGGAAAATCTGGTATAGAACTAATAATAATAATAATAATTTTAATTGTATACGATTTGGGTGTGATTTGTGTTCTTTCAAAAAGGTACATGCTATTGAAATATCCAGGTAGTTGATAAAATATAAAACAGTCAGGAAAAAAAACCAAGTATTAAATTTTAAGTGAACAAAGAACATATAAACACATTTCAAAATGTGCATTCATGATATGCATAACTTTACTGCTGAACTAACATTTTCATATGTTTATGTTCTGTAAGTGGATGAGTTATGAAACAGCCTTCCATAAAGTCTGAATCATGACCTAGTCTGGATCTGGTGACCTGAAGGTATCCATTTAAATCCTAGTTCAGCACATATTGGGTTTGGTAAATTATTTTCCTCAAACGTCTGTCTTGCTTTTGCACCTGTATATAACCACATGTTTGTAAATACAATCTATCTTACTTTACCACCAAGGTTATGGTGTATGATTAAAATGTCTTATTGCAATCCCACAGTCTGTATCTTTATTTACTCAGAAATAATGACTCACTCAAAATCATGACACTTTATTGTAGCTCATCGGGTTACACAAATATAAGCAGCAACAAGTCTCTGAGTTGAAAACTATTTAAAGAAAGGGCTGGGGACATTGTGAATAACATGACTGAAGGGTTCTTTGCCTTGTCTGACTTGCGGTGTGTGGATTAGCAAATTTATATCACTGATAGCAACATGAATGTACCTCCAAAACCGGGGTGATGTGTGTATCCATGCTGCATGCTCACACACTTGGAACTAAAGCTCATTCTGGCAGGTAGTAGAAACACACAGAGACACAAATGTTGTTGGGGAAGCAGATGTCAATGCAGAAGTAAATGAGTCGTTCTTTGGGACCTGTAAGGAGATCAGTGAGTCTTTAATCAGTAAGGGAGTTAGGATTCGTACCTACATCAATCTCAAAATTGCTTCACTTTCCCAGTCCTTCCACGGCTAGTCACTGCACCTTTGAAAAGGTCACAACTGAAGTGCTGGATTATATTTCTCAGTCACACTTTGCTCTTTAAGTGCTTCACGCTGTGTGCCCCTGCACTTGGCTTGTTCGCCAACATAAGCCTTCTAAATGTTCCATTGTTTGTCTTTAGAACAACAAAGTAGTGTATTACAAATAACCAAAGAGTTAACTGTTTTTAGCTTTCATTTTTGCTTTAGCTAGCTTTTCTTTTGTTTTTGGAAGTAATGTTTGAAGGAGAACTCTCACCAACAGCTCTCCTGGTCCAGTACACAGGTCTGTGCTGACAGAGGGCCTGCAGCGGTTGCTGTAGTACTGAAGCATCCACACGATGGCCTGCTAACACACCTAAAAACTCAGTGTGTCTCCGAGTCTCATTTCCCACCAGCCAGATCTGACTCACCTGTAATAATGACCACATGCATCATAGTTATATTCATATTATTAATGTATATGTAAAGTTACAACTACATTAGATACTGTAAATACATTTATTTTCATGTTGGTAAAAATCCTGTAAATGCATTTATATGTTTAATATTCCATAATTACTACACCAGGGAAATGAGGTATATGTATATGTGCTCTGTTGTCATTGAATTTGATACAAAGCAGTTAATAGCTATAATAAAATATAGCAATTCACTCCACATGCCTATTCGATAGGATAAGTGTTCTCTTTTGTTGAGCAGATTGAATTACAAATTTGTTTAATGGCCTCAATTAGGTTAAACGATAGGGGGGAAAAAAATCTAATCTTACAGCGGACTCTCTACCTGGACTGGGATACACGTCAAGTGGAACAACCCGTCTATTCTGTGCAGATCATAACCCATCACAGGAACAGCTTGTTGAAGTGCTGAGAGAAGTGTGGCCAGCACAAGTCTCCTGCCTATTATTGGAAGAGTGCTTATTCCTCCCTGTAGCGACTTATAAGAGGAAAAAAGCAACAAAGCAGCCATTGTGCACTTAGTGGTCCCATCCTGTAATGAGATCCGTATGAAGCAGATCAAATGTGCTAAGGAATTCAGAGCCAGCTAGGCTTGAGCTCGTCTGAACCTGTGCGGTCTGTTGCTCCTTTTCTGGAGTTGGAAAGAAGAAAGCAGCCAAGAGTACTCTTTAAGCAGCTCAGGAGCACTGAGGGTGGCGCTCTATTCAACTGTCAGTCAACCTGCCAGCCAAGTAGCACATTGGCACTTGTGTGAGTTAACGCTGCTCTACCTATATGAGGCCTGAAGTATTTCAAAGATTGTTAAGGCACATTTCAAATCACATCTGACTTTTTACTCATTTAAGCTGCTGTTTATTAAGCATTATTACCTGTTGTTTGGATTCATTCAAGAGAATGTGCATGTTTTCGTAATCAGACATCTCCATTTGACGAAGGAAGCAGCTGTCTTGGTTGTCAGGCTTGTAGCATATTAACCCCTAAACAGGAGAAATGACCTTTGAATGATGTGTGTGTGAGTGTGTGTGTGTGTGTGT
>JAQMYF010000021.1:27076104-27094400 GCA_030014195.1 Neosilurus mollespiculum
ATCAAACTGGTAGCCCTTCGTATGACTCAGTACCCATGAAGTAGCTCTCAGTTTCAAAAAGGTTGGTGACCCCTGATTTAGGAGCTATCAACATGAAATTTGCAACAAATATTTAACAATTTGAAATCTTAATTTACAGAATCTTCTATGAATATATTTTATCTGGAACATTCTCAGTCTGTTTCCTACAAGCAAAAAAAGCGAAAGTCAAGTACAGGTTAATTTTTCATACGCTCGATTGGTTCAAATTCGACAATTTAACCAGACTCACGCATGTCAGTCTGCAAAGATATGCTTTTTTCCATCATCATTCTATGACTGAGAGATATATTCACCAAGTGAATCAGGTAAATCTGATCATTTGTCCATGTAACTGGGAGTTTCTGTACACTTACTGCTGTCAGAGGGTTTGTTTACACAAAGGGATTTTAAAAATGAGGAATTATGTAGTATAACATCAAATGATTTGACAAGGGGAATTCCAAATTGAGTATTGATACCAGACGTGGGTGGGGGACTCACTGAACATCACTCAAAGTAAACTCATGTGGAGTTGTAAGATATTTATAAGATAATTGGTCATGAATTCCCTCATTAATGCAGGTGATGCATGGGAGGAATTTATAAACACCACTTGACTAATTGTAAAGTCAATACGTCTAGTATTTCATGCTAAAATCTGAAAATCAGTTCGACCCACTAAAGCTATATCTGCTCGCTCTCTCCACACACACACACACACACACACACACACACACACACACACACACACACATGTATGTATTTGGTCAAATTCCTTTAATCAAAAGCTAATTGTTTTTCTTTTGAGTAGGGCATAAAGGCCAAAATACTTCTCCAAGATTTTTGAGGATTCCTCTGTGATAAAAACCACGTAAGGGGTTGTAGGAAGTACGGCATCGATGTCCAGCTACAGGATTGCAGTACTGACAGCCATGACCTTTCTGCTTGAACCATTCATTAGATGTCTGATTCACCAGAGCCAGGTAGCACTGAAACATGGTGTATCCCGCCACGAGGAAAAATACAAATACCACGAAGCCAAGCATGAAGACTATCCTGGGGAAGGTCATGAAGAGGTGCTGTGGAGAGAAGTTAATCATTCAGCCATGGAAATGTCAGCTTTATTCAGGTATAAAAATACTTCTTGGAAATTACTCAGAAAATACTTCCTGGTATTATAAAGCATTTTTCTAAGGATGGATAATGTCTATTAGTATATACTACATGGGAATGGCGCCATCTGGTTGGCTCACTATGTCTGGATCATAAATAATTATTCTCAGGGGATAATTAGTACATTAGACATTTAGTTTGTTTGTCTTGTACTATGTAGTAAAACACGTTTAGGGAGCACTGTGTCGTTTAGTTTCTGAATGAGTAGGGTGAACAAACCAAACGCTCTTACACACAGCTGTTAGCCAGCTCAAAGCTCAGAGCTCATCTGAACTGACTCAGTGTCAAGGTTAAAATATCATTTTAGTTTATTTTTCTTGTGTTTCCCATAGTATATACTAAGACTTTCATGGACCGCAATTTACTATCATTTCAGTATTTTACTTTGGACAGATGCTGATAGCAACACAAAGCTATTAGCTGTTCAGTGTGAGCCCCTTCAGCTTCCCCACAACTTTAAACAGGATAAAGTGGTACGGATGTAATGGAGCTTCTAGTCAGTTCGAAGCACAGAATTCACCTGACCTGCCTCGGTGTCATGGTTAAAATATGTAAATATAAACGATTCAAATCTCATTTTGGTTTGTTTTTCTTGTGTTTTCCTATAGTACATATTAAATCACCTTTATGGAGCTCAATTGGGTTTGATGTTTTTTTTGCTTAGGTGCCTGTGTTGTACTAATGCATTTATGCACCTCAGGCTCAGTGGATGTTGCTAAAATAAATATTCCGTGACATGACTGAGCCTTCGGTGCAAAACTGTTAAATATCCTGAGGTAGCAAACCAATCAGATCATGTCATTTTCATGTAGTACACACTAATATTTTTACCTCCACCAATGAGGTTATGTTTGTGTCAGCATCAATTTGTTTGTCAGCAACGTTTTACAAAACATTAGGAGCAGATTTAGATTTTTTTTTTAAAGAGGTGTGGAGTATTGGCCCAGGTAACACCATTTTTTTAATGATTCTTTAACATTGTAAGACAGGATGACTTTTTTTGAATGTGTAAAATACAGCAGGCCCAAAAGGAGGTGTTGTGTTTTTTGTTTTTTTATGGCTTGACAGAGGTTTGCGCTCTCCCAATGCTTCTAGTACCCATGTATATATTTTTGTACCCATTCTTTGGTGACCTACCTGTATAAGAAACAGTGGTCCTACAGGCTGCTCCTGACCCTCCGCATCAATGTAACGTGCATGCATGATTCCAGTTCGCAGGACAGTGTGAAACAACATATCTGCTGTGAGAAGTGTAATAGTGCCTGCCATGGCACATACACTCAGCAAGTAGAGCAAGAAGAATCGAGTGTTCTGAGCACCAATGCAGTTATTCACCCACACACAGTGGTGGTCATATCTCTGGACACATCGGTTACATACACCTAAATATAACAAGATAGGGATATTAACAACAAATTTTCAGGTAAGGAATAACAGTGAAACAGTGATATGATGATCTTCAACATGGGGTTTGCAGGCATGAGGAGACTGAACCTTCTTCATGTTCTTAAATGAATAATGAATTACTCACTACAGTGTTTAGATCTGGCAGGTTTCTCTAACTGACATGTTTGGCAAAAGTTTCCCTTCTGAAACAACTTCTCATCATACTGGTACACCTTCATTTGAACTGCATGGTTTTCCTTCGTCAGTGTACCTGAAAACAAGGTGAATTTAGCCGGACTGTCTGAGGTTCTACAGTAGTAAGCAATCATTTGACTTGTGCATGCTGCTTACCTGGATCTTTACTACAGCACAGGTAAAAAATATAGGACTTGATTACCAAGAAAAAATATGGAAGGCACACGTTAAACAAAGTGGTGTCCATTTGTAAACAGAACCCAAAGATCTCGTAGGAGAATTCTCCATACACAACAGCCTCGAGAATAAGGTGCAAGTAAATGAAGAACCTGTTTCTGTTGCAGGAGGAAAAAAAAAAAAACCCACACACTTGAGAAATATCATGCAATTAATCAACCAGCACAGTTTAACAACAAGAGACCAACACAAGAAACAAGTGTTATGCAATTTCCCTTAGTCATTTAAAATTCTCTTTTGTCATCTAGTTTTCTCCCTCCTCAAGCCACAGTAAACACCTATTTACTATAGGCAAGGTGGACAATGCTAAATAGTCCCCGAGTCAGAAAGACTCAGGGAACCACTCAATTCAGCAACATGCAAATTGTTGTTTTATTAAATACTACATGGAAACAAACAGAAAAAGCAAATTAAAACAAGATTTTTTTGGTTCTTTTTTACATGATCACGACAGACAAATGAGCTTCGTGTAAATGCGTATGTAGGTGCATAAGAGCTGTGTAACCACGTCTTTTGTGTAACAGTGTCTAACACTTCAGGGGTTTTAGTATTTACTACACATAAACAAAGAAAAAAAAACATTTATGGATTTTATAATATTATTACAATGCAGGTCAGGTGAGCTCTGTGCACTCTGAACAGATATAAACGCTATGTAGTTGATGGCATCTTTATAGCCTACTTGTTCAGAGTTTAGTACACACTACATTAAAACGTAAATAAACTGCAGTGTGTTTTTTCTAGTGCTAGTCTAACCAATACTGAAGCACAGAAACGTGTCAAGTACTAGAGACAGAGTAAATGAAATGCTGTATCGATGCGTGTACTAGATATGGAATAATCATGTGACTGACACAGATAACGTTGAGGTGTCAGAGCTGCATATAAGGAAATGACACTCTGAAAGACTTCTCGTCCCAGTTGCACAAGCACTTTTATTCCCAATCCTCTTTTCATGAATATACCAAATCATTCAATGGTGTCCTTCACCCTGCTATGATTTCTGCATTCCAATAGATGTCACTGTTTAACAGCTGCACTTTTCCCAGCACGGATGGAGGGATGTGTTGTACACTGCATCATTTGCCCATCACTAGTTTTAACACTCATTCAAAGTTTTAGTATGTACGATGTGAAGACACAAGAAAAAACAAACTAAAATGAGACTGACATGTGTTTTTCATTTTAAAGCGTGATCATGATATGACACCGCCTGCTCCACGTGACCGTGATAAACCATAAGTATTCGCTGTTTTGATTCAAGCATTATCCACTCAGAAAATTGTTTTTTTTTAATTTCCAGATAGATTATACCATTCCCATGTAGCATACACTAACTTTAAATAAAATCATAGTTTTAATATGTATTCCCTGTTTATTTGAAAATGTTTAAATGTATGAAAACATTACATACAGTATGACAAAAATAACATATAAGTATTTTTACCTAGGGTGCTTAGACTAAACAATGCATCAGCGAAGTGCTAATATACAGCAACCAGCCTTAATAATAAAAACATTATGACCATTAATTCTCTCACTACAGTGCTACCTGCCAAGGAGTGGGATGTATTAGACAGAATACCAGTTAGTCAAAGTTAATGTGTTTAAAGCAGGAAAAATGAGCAAAGGTAAGGATTCGAGCGTCTGAACCCACAGAAGAGCTACAGTAGCACAAACTGCTGAAACTATTAATGCTGGCTATGAGAAAGGTGTTGAAACACACAGTACATTGCAGCTTGCTGAGTACGGGGCTGTCTAACTGCAGGCCAGTCAGGTGGTGTTAATGTTATGGCTGATCGGCATACGATGATAATCAAATCTTAAATACTTTCTGATCAATGTCCTACTTAGATTAAGATAATGTTGGATTTGGTTGAAATTCTCACCTCTGGTGGAAGAGTCTGTGTGTACTCCTGTAGCAAACACTTTTAATGCAGTGTGGAATCAAAGGAGAAACAGCCTGAGTAACAAAAACAAGTACATGCTTATAGAAAGAGATAATGCACTGCATGCCTGTCGCCGTTTCAAAAGAAACCCATAACAGAAGAATCAGGAACTTTTTTCAGGCATTTTATGACAATGACCAGCTCACTGTACATTATCCTGCGTATTACATAGCTACATACAAAAGGTGATTAGATTGATTTTAAAAATTAGTTTAATGCTCAACACCGTTTTACCAAAAATATATTTTCCTATTAGATATAAAATATATACTTACAAAGAAATAACAGCCCACTTAGTTATCATAATTGACCAATTAGAATCAAGTATTCATATGAGCCATGTACTACTTCTTTTTATTATTTTTTTTAAGTAATCTTTTGGTTCATCTCATAGAGTAGTGTAAGTGGAATGGAGCCTGGAAACTATTTTGACTTAGTCGAATACGGTTTTCGAAAAAAGTGAAATTCTCCACATAATTATATTTATTATGATTTCCCCCTCATTTTGTGAACATATTTAATGCCCTGACATTATGTTATGTATATAATACCAGTTCTACACAAGAAAATTCAATATTTAGGGATTTAAATAAATAAATCAAGCAACTAAAGTAGCTAACAGTATGAAGCCTTTAATAATTTTTTTTTTTTTTTTTTCAAATCATAGTATGACACAATGCAGGTAAGCCAGGTTGAGCTTATGTAAGCATTTTTTTAACCCACTTTTTCTACCACATCTGTTGTGTGTGTGTGTGTGTGTGTCTGTGTGTGAGAGAGAGAGAGAGAGAGAGAGAGAGAGAGAGAGAGAGAGAAATTACCCCGACAACCACTCGAATCTCTCTTATATTGGACCTTTGTGGCTGTTGTTAGAGCACTCAGTCTACATATATACATTTTTTGAAACATTAATTCTTCAGTCAAAGCTATTTTTGAATGAAACTGAACATTTTCCAACTTACATGTGCACAATGATTCTGCTGCATAAACACTTATGCCCCAGTTTCACTTGATGGTGCATAAATTGTGATTATTTTTTCTGTATTGGTCTAGTTTAATGCTCAGCTTTGGTTGCTGTTAGTGTGGAGTTTTGCAAAGTCTCCCAGTGTCCTCATGGGTCTCATCAGGGAAGCTTTGCTCCGGTTTCCTACCTTCCGATAGCAAGTAGGCAGACTGTCTATACAAAAGTACACCCGAATATTTCTAAGCATAGAGTACTGTAATGAACTTGTCTAACACCTGGTGTTCCTGGGATAGGCTCCAGATAAACCATGATCCAGACTACCCTGATAACAGGCTTAATTAAATAAATTCATTCTTCTAGAGTTGAAAGGGAAGTAAAACTCAATATAAGTTTTCTTTAACATCATCCGGAGACATTAAGTGTTAGAGAGTAAAGGGTCTAGTTCCAGATGTTGTCTATTCTTTACACAGTGCAGAGAACCAGGTTGTAGCCCATAAGCTTGCATTTACATTTATGGCATTTGACAGGTGCCCTTATCCAGAGCAATGGTAGCTTGGTGGTACTGGGGCTTGAACCCCTAACCTTCAGATCAGTAAGCCAGAGTCTTAACCAATGAGCCAACTTTGCCCAGTGTTCTAACTGTTGTACAAACACTCTATGATCAAAAATACGGCATGTAGACGCCACACCATCACATCTAGGTACAGATCTTATTTAAACTGTTGCCACAGATTTATATATATTTAATTTTATATATACACCGTTGTATAGAACGTATTGAAATTCTGTAGAAATAAAATCTCCCTTCAGTGGAACTCAGCAGTCCAAATATGCTCCAGCATGATAATGCTCCAGTGCACAAAGCAAGGCTCATTAGACATGCTTAGACACCGAAGGATGGAGCCTAAACAAACCTCTGATCTAAAATCACACTTAACACTACTAGAATAAACATGAATGCTGACTGGATTATGTGCCTGACCTTTTCTCCAAACAGTAACATTTGGCTGCACTCAAATACACAAAATTAGTGGAAAGCCTTTAAATAGTGTAGGTAACTGTAAATACGATAAGTGTAAAGGGAGCTAAATGTGGAATGGGATGATAGAAATGAATATTTATGTTCCAGTTTCAGAGAATGACCCATATATGGTTTATTCTCTGAAACTTGTACCATAAAGTGTGACACTGGGGTGAAAAATTCACAATCCCCAAATTTCAGTGTAGTCCAGCTTATATTCCTTGATATTGACCATCAATTCATGAACCATTGTTACAAAGACAGTGAGCAAAGCACATAACTGCTCTTTTATTAGTAACAAACAGGAATAAATCTGTTTGTAACACCAAATTCATATTCAAGTTCATTCATGTATGGACACCAAATTCATCCCATTTGTTTTTGGTGAATTAATTAATTACCACTTACTACATGTGAAGTAAATACACTTCAGGAGGAACTCAATTGTACAGTGACATGGAACCTCACCCCTCACAGGAAAAATGGGTCGGTTCTGTATATAGACACCACTGGTTACGCACAGAACCGGAACACAGGAATTTCTTTCCATCCAAATTTACTTTGGATATAAATTTTAATGCAAGATCTTTACTGCAGGCCCTACTGGCACTTTAAGTTGATACATCGGCGATAGCATGGTATGAAACACAACGAACAAAAATGACACAATTTTCATCCACACACTGCAGCCAGTTTTGCATAAAAAACACAATCCCCCCCCCCCCCCCCCCAACCCCGCTGGAGGTGTCCAAATTATTTTGTCTGACAAGTTGTACGAGTCCATGTGGTATGTTCTGGGCAGGGATTGCTCTTTTAATTCTTTATAGTTTTTTGAAAATATTAGGCCCAACATGTGAATCATTAAATTTGACCCAATTTCAGAGAATGACCCATATGTGTGATGGGGGGGGGGGTCAAACTTTTACTCATGTAGTGTATAACTCTATTTTATTAAATAGGCACTCGGAAAAGACGCTCAGGAGGGCAATGCAACATGGGTCAGCTGATGATGTCATCACTCTCTAATAAACCCCCATATATTATTGTCCTCATGCATGTTTTTAAGGTCCTAAAAAGTAGTTGCGCCAAATTTGATCCAAATACAAGCATACAACATAACATTCCCGGCACCCAGCAATCTAATAATCTGCATAAAGTCATATGTGAAAATCTTGGATGTAAGACATTCCAACAAATGAGAGATCTTTTTTTTCTTATGAAATTTTTTTACAACGCTGTTTGAGATAAATGGGTTCTGGGTTCGAGTCCCGTGTTTCTGTGTGGGGTTTCCATGTCCTTCCCGTGCTTGTGTGGGTTTTCTCCCACACTCCAAAGACATGCAAATGATGCTAATTGGCTGTTCCAAATTGCCCCAGGCGCGGATGTGAGTGTGAATGGTTGTGTGTGTGTGTGTGTGTGTGTGTGTGTGTGTGTTGACCCTGCAATGGACCGGCAAGCTGTGCCAGGTGAGATAAGGGCCAGCCGTGCTGCTACCCTAACAGGATTAAGCGGTTCAGTAAATGGATGGATGTTTAAGATAAAACCAACATAAAACGTCTGAAAAATGTCCAGGTCCCTGCAGTAACTCATCAGGGTAAGTGTGAAGAGGATGGTATAACGTGGACATGCAACTTAAGTGATGCTGAGTGTCACTCTGTAACTGAAGAGCTTTGCTCCAATCCCAAACAAACTTATTTCAGTTTTAACCTCTAATTCCAAGCAGTTTTTGAGATGTGTGACAGGACCCCCCTCCCCCTCCCTCCCGGGGGGGTCTGATGTGGAGTGTTTACCTCTGAGAGGGTGCTGTGGACTCGGGTAAAAGGAGTGTGTTGTTGACCGGAGTATCTACACACCAGGGCGATGCAGGTGAGCACCACCGCCACATAGATCCCAAAAAGAGTCAGGAAGTCCATTTACCTGGCGCTCTGCTGCACAAACAAACCAGACTTATAGCATTCATTTACCCCCCACCACATCTCTCACTCCTGCAGCTGATTCCACGGATGACTTCATCAACTTCACAACCGACTGGAACTATTACAGAACCAAGTTTCTGTACTTTTACTTTAATTTCACTTCATGTCGCCTCTAAGGATGAAAGTAATTCCATTTAACTCAACAAAGGGGGGGGGGGGGCATTGGAAAATTTACTAAGAGAAAAAGACACTAGAAGAATATTTTAAAACCCACCTTTAATCATTTACAAAACATCCTGGTACATTTTTCTTTCATTCGACGTTGGTAGGCAGCAGCGTGAAGCCAGTCAAAACAGTCTTTATTTGAGAAACTTCAATATAAAAGTCTCCGATAGGGTAAGAGTCCTGACTTTATTTACTTTGTGGTCATTTAATCATATTAAAAGATCCAATTACTTTTGTACTTTCTAATTTCTTTCTAACAGGGGTTAGAAATAATAATAAAATTATTCTGTATAATCATTTATATGTGGTAAATGTACTTTTAAATGTAATATACAGTATTTTCATTCATTTATTCATTCATTCATGGGCGGCACAGCGGCGTAATTGTTAGCACATCCACCTCACAGCAAGAAGGTCCTGGGTTTGAGTCCTGGTCTCTTTCTGTGTGGAGTTTGCATGTTCTCCCCATGCCAGTTTCCTCCGGGTACTTCGGTTTCCTCCCACAGACCAAAGATATGCACACTAGGCAAATTGCCTCTTTCAAATTGCTCCTAGGTATGAGTCTGAATGGTTTTGTGTGTGTGTGTGTGTGTGTGTGTGTGTGTTGGCCCTGTGATGGTCTGGGTAGCTGTTCAAGGTGAGCCTAGTGTCGGCTGAGAAAGGCTCCAGCCTCCCCCTGACCCTTATAGGGTTACGTGGTTTGGCAAATGAGTGAGTGAGAGAAATTCAATAATTCGTTTGCTGAACTGCTTTATTTTACTAGGGTCACAGGGAGGCTGGAGCCTATCTCAGCCAACACTAGGCAATAGAAAATAAATATGCAGTAATATATATACATACACAATAAGAATATAAATTGATAAGTACCTACAAGGGATCTTCCATAAAGAGAATTATGTAATAACCAACAAAACCATATCAATACTTATAACTCTTTCCACATTGTCTTTATCATCATGAACATCATGTTTATAAACAAGCACAAAAACCAACAAACTGATGAAAAATGAGCCATGTCGCTTTATGGACCTGTGAGGAACAAGTGACTGCTCTAAGAGTAGAACCATATAAAACCATGCAAAACCCAACACACATAAATCCAACCACACATATACATAAACACGTATACACACATATTACCCACTCCATATTCACTAATAAATATTAATCAATATTTCTGTACAGCACATGTTATAATTGTCTAAGATTACTGTTGGCTGATGGTTTGTCTTTATTTTAATTGTATTAGAGCAGTTATAGATGGATCTCTACAAGGCTCAAGTTGCTGTGGTTGAAACCTGGCTGGAGCAGCAAACACTTCTCAGGTTACAGCACAACACAGGTGATATCTTGAGGGCCTTTTAGCACAGGTGGAAAAAACCCAAACTTCAAGGATTCAATGTCCAACAACGGATACAGCAATTGTTAAAGGGTATGTAAGCTTCTCTATTTGTGTGTTTTAGACTGCTGAACATTTTTGTAGGGGCAGAGGTGTAACAATCGGCTAGGGTGAGCTAACACTGCATTTTGCATCTCTTAAGAACTGTATCTGAAATATTTAGTTATTTAGTTTGGAAGTGTTGCAGGTTCTACATCCATCCCCTAATCAACATATTGTGAGAACTCAGCAGATTCTTAATAACAGTACTTCTATTTTACACTATTCTGAAAAAGGAGAGGAATGGGTGGCATTGTATTTCAGTGTAATTTGTGTTAAATTAGGTGGAGATCTTTAAAACGCGGGTCATAAATTTCAGTCCTGGGGGATCAGAGTTCAGTGTAAGTGCAATTCTCTATAGCTATAGTATCTACATTACCCGGTATTAACTGAATGAAATCAAGGGAAATTAACAAATTGTCCTGTTCCCTCTTTCCAGTACTTGAACTAATAAACTAATAATCATTTAAAGTTAATAAAATCCAAAGTACTTTAAATTAATGCAGATTCAAGAAGGATTTGTGTGTGTGTGTGTGTGTGTGTGCTTGTGCTTTCTTTGAAATCTCAAAGCATTTCGCTGCTTTATGGTTTGGAGTCTTTGAACTGGTAAAATGAGACATTGATTGTGGAATAGCACTAAATTATTCAGTTAGCCCTGAGTCTGAAGTCACTTTGTACCTGGCTCATTACTGCTGCATTAATTAGATTTCAAACAGTGTAGTTTTAGCTAAATTACATTGGTGCTAATGTTTTGTGCGGAGTGACTGAGTGTTACACTGCTGAGTATTAATGTTGTGCATTATTTGGGTTCTCCCTGAGGAATGAGTACACTATATGGTCACTGAATGCTTATTTGTGACTGAGACCACAGTTGAGCTTTCTGTGGAAATCAATCTCCCCTCATGAGTCTTCCCCCAAGATACACTGTCCAAGTGTGTCCCTGTCATGTGGTTGGGGACCTTAGCATGTATCATTTAATCTGCTTAATCCAGACCAAGGGATTTAATTGCATTGGTGTGACTGTGATCTTCTCACAGACGTTCTAATTAGCCTCCACCGTCCTGCTACATCCCCATGCTGATACTGGGCCACTTTCCATCCCTTGGAGAGGGAGCTAGCTGTCAGAGTATGGGAGGAAGATATTTATAGCAAAATGGGGCCTCACTTTACCCTTTTTGGAGAGAGAATTATTAAGGATCTGTGCTACACTGTCCCAGATTCACAGTGTTAGTTCTGCAGGCAAGACTAGACAGACCTGCCAGAGATGCAGAGTCAACGTGACGGAGAAAAGGATTTCGGCACTGTGTGCCCATCACTGTTTTATGTGTCTATACCCGCAATGGTTGACTTTGATGATGGAGGGCACTGGGAAGACTCTGCTTTTTGCGTGCTAACGTTTACCTAGAGGATGTATTGAATGCACTTAGGAGTCTTTTAGGTAGGAGAAGTGCACTGGATATTTTTCTTATGGCTATAACCATCGACACTTGTTGACTTGCCCAAAATGAAGAGATTCCTGCAGAATAAGAAAGGGAGGTCCTCCTTACGGCAAAACCAGAAGTCTGGCCCACGCTATGCACCTAAAGATTTCTGTAAGTTTAAATTCGTGTTTTAAACTGCTTGTGATGAGACAGGAAGAATGTGATTTTCTCATGAATTGTGCATAGTTGTTACCAGATGAGAGACATATTAAGTGTAAATACACATTACCACAGATATTAATTGCTGTAATTCTGTAAATTAGTATAAAATGAGTAGATTTCTCTTAATGATCAGGGCAGATTTAGGGACTCCTTGGTCGGCCAGCAGCTGGTAAATTGTTAGATTTTTGTTCTACATATGTGCATTGCCAAATGAATATTTATATATACTTTTCTTTTAGAATAAATATCATTCTCATGTACATTTTTTAATAACACACTATGCTGTAGAGGGTGTCCAATGTTTTATTGGCATGCAGCTGAGCAAAAATGGCTGTGTAATGGTCTGTCCTCTAAGCACATGTGAGTTTATATTCCTTAGCTATGTATTCTCAATGAGGTCAATGACAGCAGGAGGTTTGAGGAGTCAGCTGAGACTTGCTGGCTTTGAGCCTGTAATATACTCCTTTACCATTGTTCCAACATTTACCTTTACCATAGTTCCAACATTTACCTTTACCATAGTTCCAACATTTACCTTTACCATAGTTCCAACATTTTCTGAATATGTAGGTATTGTCATCGACAGAGCAATCTGACCTGCTTACATGGCTGCTTGTCAAATTGTCAGTTATCGTGACAAGATTCTAGATTGCCTGCTTATTCAGGAACAGGTTTGGGCTTCATTACATCTTTGGTACAGCTCCAGTCAACGCATCATCACACAGCTGAACATGCATTAAGAAAACAGAAAGGTAAGCAGCTGTGTTTCCTCTCTTACAGTTCTTACCATGCCAACATCTAACCATGGCTGGCCGGAGGAGTTTGGCTTCCAGCTTGGGGGCACTGGGCCCAGCTATATCCTTACAGTGGAGGAGGGTAGCAGTGCCCACCTATCTGGTTTACAGCCAGGTGACCAGGTGCTGGAGATTGAAGGGCAGGATGTGTCTAGTCTGGGAGCTCAGGCTGTCATTGCACTGGCTCAGGCACAAAAGAACATTCCACCCAGTATTGGCGTGGTCTCCAGAATACAGCAGGTTTGAAAGTTAATTGATGTTTGCAAGAACCATGATCAAGGTTTCATCTACCCAGTTAACTTCTTATTATTTCCCGTCTGCTTTGAATTAGTTTACAGCCAAGGTCTTAATATGGCATTGAGTTTGTTTGGGTTTTTTTTTTTTCCTTCCACACATATTCATCATACTATGGTCATGTACATGGCTAGGATGGCCTGACATTTATTTATGTTTCACTTTATCATTATTTTGTATCTCCCTTCTTCCCTGTAGCTCCAATATCATTGATAGTGAACCTGCCATGATTTCTTTTCTCTGCAGATGGATATTACCCCAGGCCCCGATGGTCGTTTTGGGTTTACAATTGTAGGAGACTGCCCCCTGCTGGTGGAGGACTGCTCTCCCTGTTCTCCTGCCGGGCGGAGTGGTCTGAGGGCTGGTGATTATGTCATGGAAGTGAATGGAATCCCTGTGAAGCATCATGAAATGGCTGCTACCTTAATAAAGGCATCACAGGGTCGCACACTGCGCCTTGGAGTCCTCTGCATGGGCAGCAGGCACAGACGTAGCAGCAGCATAGATGAATGGCAGAAAGGCAATGAAGGCACACGGTTGGACCGCAAACATAGAGCTTTAGAATTTAATAAAAGGGTGAGATCACATTTGAAATTGTATCGTTGTTATGACACAGTACAGAAAAAGCCCCCATAATTTAAAAGAACAGTTTATCTTCTGTGAATTACAATACCTGTGTCCTGTTTAGATTGAGGATGTGTTGGGGAAGGAGCCTGAGGTGAAAGAGAAGCTGTTTGCTCTACTGAAGCAGTTTGCTGCTGAAAGAAATGTGGACTGGCTGGCATCTGTTCTTCCTGACATCCTGACCACTGAGGAACAGCAACAACTCATTTCTAATGTCAGGTAGGCATTATACCTCTTGACAGTTTTTACTGTGTTCTAGTTTTTAACCTCTATTCCAGTGCTTCTCTGACCTGAAACATTTTTAGCAAATCTGCACTGTCTGGTGGCCACTAGAGGGCCTCGATGTTGATTCCTTCACTTGAGATTCAGGCTAATGTTCACTGTAAACAGCATGTACCTGAAAACTTGCAAGAGAACCTGTAATATTTGTGTAAAGTGGGAGTTAATCAGTCTGACTACACAAAGCTGCTAACTGGTTGGATTCCATCTGCCACTGTTGTGCTCAGGATTGTATGGCTTTGCTGTGTGTGAGCTGGAGCGTGTCTGTTAGTAAAATTCCTCTATAAGCAATCCAATAGTTCCGTGGCGTGATATGGCATGTGCATCACCAAAAGCTGATCCAGTGCTGACACAGCTCTGCGTCCCAGCACAATCTGTCTGCTTGGCAAGCACAGAAATGAATCTGTTTCTCCAGAGCAGTTTCTTATATTAGCTCAGAATGCAGAAAGTCTGAGTCAGAAAACAAACAGTAAAGCAAAGCCTTTTGGGTAAATTGCTCACCTGGGGCCAGAATGCTACAAAATGTCTGATACTCAAGCTGTGTCTTTCTTTGATCTTATTATTGGTTGAGTGTTTATCTCAAAAGATAGCTAAAGTGTAACATTACCCCCTTCCAAAAAAAAAAAAAAAAACAAACAAACCTAACTTCACCCACTGCATCATTTTCGGAAATAGATTTTTTAAAAAGTGGGGTAAGGAAGGGGCATGAACTCCTATTCCATCTGTAAATGTAAAAACACAAATGCGTGTGTATGTGTGTGAACTGATATTCCTACCGTATTACATATTATCAAATATCTTCTATACCTAGAATATGCTTTACTTCACAGTCATTAATCCATGAAGAAGTACTGAAACAAGCGTATACCATATATATTTGTCAATCTGCATGTATTTGAAAAGAGGTTTCAAAGGCTGAGGTTTCAAAGGCTCCCACGCAAGAGTCAAGGCAGGGGGAGAGGTGCTGCCCACCTCAAACTGCATGCCATTGTTATGTACTAAACAGTTGACTCTACGTCACCATGGACCTTGTACAGTTCAATATGATTTCAACCAGTAGATGGCGTTTGAGCCTTTTTCTACCCTTTAAATTTCCCATATTTTATTATAAATTGTAACTTTATCAATATTAACACAAACACTTATACATTTCATCACAGAACAATCATATTTTAATTGGGTACTCAAAAACCCCCCACATTTATTTTGTGCAGTACCTTATTAAGGTGGACATCAGTCTGTTCGGATTTCTAATGCTTACAACTAACACTACATACGATAATGAAAAATGTGTTTTTCAAATGAAAGTGGGACGACAAAAACTAATGCACAAAAAGCCTGATGTACATCTGCTGTATGCTAAGGCTGCAACCTCTTCAATTACCTTCCCTATACAGAAGTGTCTACTGAGAAGTGTGACTCAGTAGATCACATATACTGAATGTGACTATGGAGATACAACTGCAACTGGCTGGTACATCATTTACTGTATTTGAAGGCTCAGGCTCCTACTGTGTGTGTACCTCAATCAGAAAACTGCTGTTTGCGTTCTTGCTCAACTCTGATCTGTCCTCTGTCTGAGCTCCAGCACCAGGGTGTGTGCAATGTTTGTACTGGGTATAAACTTAAATATTCACTGAATTATACATACAACTGATATGTGGTGTAATTAAAAACAAGACTATATACATTAAGATTTTTTTATTCCTATTTCTAACCTACTGAACAATAACTGGGTCAGTGTATTAACACTATGAGTATAACACAGTTAGTGATGGCCTACTGGGACGCTACCCAGCATTCATTTCTGATATTCACTTTGATGGTAATAAAAACATAATTTTTGATTCGGTTGCCATGGTGTCTAGTCATAGAAACTGTGTTTTTGTTCAGGCAGAATATAAAAATATGTTAATCTGAAAGCCTGCAGACGTTTCCTAGTTCTCTCTTTTCTTCTCATTATTCAGCATTACTCCATTGCAGCTCATTATGAAATAGGTGTACTCTTTTGACAATTTCCCGCTGATTCTGTACAAAACAAAAATGATTTAATTATTCTGCTCTGTCACAGCAGTGCCCTGTTTTATTAATTTATTTTATTAATTTGATTCAGAATAAATAACAGCCTTGAAAAGAAAGATGAGTCGTTCGGTATGAGTAATGTTTATTTACAGGAAATTTCAGATTGTTGAACTTTTTAATTTATATGTTGCTGTTACACCCATATTGTAAATAAATCTTATAAAAAGTAAGCATTTATGGTAATATGTATTAATATTTATTTAGGAATTAATCAGCATTGAATAAATCCAGTAAGTAATAAGCATTTGTCAGCAGTTTGAACTGACAGTGACTTTTTTTTTTCATTTAATATTTCATAGCAGCTGAAGGATCCTAAAACCTCCTTCAGTTCATGTTAGTTTTATTGATGAAGCATTCTGAGCTGCCAACAGGTAACCTGATTGCATCATTTGCTGTGGGAGTTATGCACTTAGGCAACTGAATTATCATGTTTGAGAAAGTATAAATTATTATTGTATACTCAATAAATATATAAACGCAACACTTTTGTTTCTGCTCCCATTTTTCATGAGCTGAACTCAAAGATCTAAAACTTTTTCTATGTTCACAAAAGGCCTATTTCTCTCAAACATTGTTCACAAATCTGTATAAATCTGTGTTAATGAGCACTTCTCCTTCGCCAAGATAATCCATCCGCCTCACAGGTGTGGCATATCAGGATGCTGATTTGACAGCATGAATATTGCATAGGTGTGCCTTAGCCTGTGAGGACGGCTTGGCAACATATATGCATCTTTTTTCCGCTGAAATTAAGTACACATAGTTACACTAACGTGCAATAATCAAAGGAAGATTGTGTAGAGCTCGGGGGACAGAAATAGTCTCCTACAGTACTTATGTTTCTGACAGTGTACTGTATGTAATAGGCAAACTTGCTGCTATTAGTGATGAATCTACAAAAATATTATTTATACATTTTTGCATTTAAATGCAAATATATAATAAACATGTAATAATGACTGGCTCACAAAACTTTGGTAACTTAAAATGTTTCTTTGTTATCCAGAGTATAAAACATTCGCATCTACTAATACATTGTACATGTACAGACCATGCTGGCCTCTTTACACACTTAAATGTCTCCCAGTCTACCTGACTGTGCTCCCCTTTACTAGATCCCTTACGTCCCTCATATTTAAGCTACTCCACTCAGCTCTGCATATGTAATGTGCAGCTTGCAGCACCTGAGCATGCCATGGCACGTAATACATAATGTACATAATAGCATATTTACATTTCTCAGTTAATGGTAATGAATTGTACTGGTTTTAAATTGTGTATGTGTATAATTGAGAGAGCAAAAGAGAGAGAGAGAGAGAGAGAGAGAGAGAGAGAGAGAGAGAGAGATACTCACACACCACTTTCAATTTGCTATAGGCTGCCTGCTGTAGTAGGAGCTTTTCAGTAGGAAAGCAGACTTCTTTTCTCATTTGAGAGACTCAGTCATCATCTGCAGCATAGAAGGACACTCTGTACTACTGTAAAGGATTTCTATACATGAAAATTTTCCCCAGCTACTTCTTCTTTTGATCAGAGGGAAAGGAACCTGTTGTAAGCCTCTGCCTTTGGCTGGAGCACATTGTCATCTGAACTGGTGTGAAAACTGAACCTAATGGCTCTATACAGCTGATTTTCCCCTTCGCTCTCTTCTGCCTTGCTGTTACAATGTTTGCTAGGATCTTCATCCCCAAGAAGCACCGGCAGCGCTTTGATGAAGCCGTCTCTCAGAGCCTTCTGAACCGTGTGTGTCGCAGTAAGAGTGTGAGTGAGCCAGGCCAGAACCGACTGCGCCGCAGCCGCAGCCAGGAGCACCATGAGCGGCCACATGCCTCCAAAAGAGCTAGCTCAGTGCCCAGAGACACCGGAGAGAACCATGAGCGTGGCCATAAGAAGAGCACTGCTGGTATCCCCAGCATTCCCTCCACTGGAGCAAATCAGAGGTATATATAAATATAAACATACATTAAATACAAGCCTCTTTATTTCATTGTATTACATTTTAAGTTAATACAATAAAATACTCTTAATTTATTGTATGATTGAATATTAAGTAAAAAA
>JAQMYF010000021.1:27094513-27111054 GCA_030014195.1 Neosilurus mollespiculum
TATATATTTAGAGAGAAAGAGAGAGATAGATAGATGTCACTGGAGGTAGCTGGAACTGTATATGAAGAACTGCATATGAGTACAGGTTGTGCTTTACTTTTACTTCTACGAAAGGGAAGAGAGTCCTCGGTGAATATAAAATATGGCAAATTAAAAAATTTAATTTGTAAGAGGATGTGTTTCATCAAAAAACATCAGTGTTGACATTTCATTCTGTGGAATTTTGGACTTGCGTCATGTGTAGGAGTGTGTGTGGGGGTGGGTGGGAACAGCATCACTGGTATACGCTTGTTTCAGGACTTCTTCATGGATTAATGGCTGTGAAGTAAAGCATATTCTAGGTATAGAAGATATTTAATAATATGTAATACGGTAGGAATATCAGTTCACACACACACACACACACACATTTGTGTTCTTACATTTACAGTTATTTAATGCTACACCTACACCTTACCCTAATCTCAGTAACCAAAATCAGATCCTTTGGCTCTTTTGGCTTATTCATTTATGCATTTTTTAAAGAAAATTAAACACCAAGAAAACAGGAACACCCAGAAAACAAGCACACATCAAGAGGGAAAAAACAAGCACGCACCCAGACACCCACACATCCATGCACCACATGTTCTATGTTCCACATTGTTTACACCTCTGTTGTACAATTCTACCATACTACATTAATAAGGCAACAAATGGTTCTTTGTAGAATAAAAGAGAAGATTAGGCATACACTATGTGCTGTATCTCATCACATGTTGGCCATGAATCTTCCTTTTCAGCCTATTTATACTGTGACATTTTTGAGAGAGAGAGATTACAGAAATAACTGACCTTCAAATTGTCAAATTATTTTATGTAGCATCATTACTGCTGCCTATTATCTCTTATATCAGCCTTTTAAGCATGTTTTTCACCTTGATAATTAATTAATGAGGATTGTAACAGGGATTTTTCCCCAGTCATTAAATAGTGGTATGTTTGACACAAGCACCCTGCGATCAGGACATTATAGATTTTAATAGATGACCCTATGGATCAGGTATGACTCACTGCCATTATCAAGATAAAATTTTAATGCCTAATCTGCTCTGTGTTTTTAATTTTTTGTTTACAAATTATGTAACAATGTCCTCTTAATACAGAATTATGGATTGTGGTCCCTGTTTTAATCAACACACTTTCATTTAACTGAAGGATTTTGCCTTTTGTACAAATGGTATGGCATTTTACTGCTTATTCACCTCCATCTTTGTCCAACATTTTCAGTATTTTTTTTGAGGAGTTGCCACAGCAACCAGCAGCATGCTCTTCGACGTTCAAATGTCAAATGTTCTCAGTGAGAAGCAGAAAAAAACCAAGGCACTCTTCTGGATTGAATCATCAAATTGTCTTGCTCCATGTTCTCGATGCAGTCTTAGTGCAGTGCTGTCTACTCTTCTGTTCATTTTGTTGCCTACTGTGTGCAAGCAGAAGCCAAAAATAGAATCTGGATTAGATCTGTTTGTTGCTCTAGGTGTGGGAATTTCATATCCATTGCTCATCTTTTTAGAGATTTCAACATAAACATATTAATGTGTACTTGTAAATCTTTTAGCCACATTAAAATCAAACTCAAATGAATTTATGGCTTGTGTATATTTGTTACAGATAACGTATAATCCTATATAACTTATGTTTTAATATGGTTGCATAAATACACGAAAATTCATATCTGATCCAAGAATTATGTCTATCCGCATTATATTTTTGTATCTAATGCTGTATTTGATAATGGACAGGGACAGTAATTTGATGTTTTCTCCCATAGGACCATCCGCGTGTACAGAGGAAAGAAGAGTTTTGGGTTCACTCTCAGAGGCCATGCTCCCGTCTGGATCGACTCTGTAATTCCAGGTATACTATACACTTCCTTTGGACATATTTCTGAGTTAAACAGCTACTACTAAATAAAGTAATGAGAAGAACAAGTAGATTCTGCATTCACTGGAGTAACTCAGTGATGTCCTTAAGAAGTCTGTTAATGTTTGTTATGTGTTAAGTGTTGTGATTGGGATTTGATTTGGGCAAGCCTAAATTGTGTATGAAAGTCTGGATTAATGTGTGAGGGGCTGGAGAGTGGGAGGTGAATGTGTGAGTGTCTGCATGACGATATTCGCCCACAACAGGAATGGTTAGAAACCTAGTTAGCACTGACTCAGCCGAGCCATGTGGGGCTGCTTATGGAAATATTGTAGGCGTCCAGTATCGTGATGACCAAACTGATGGCAAACTCTCCTAGACTCAAAACTGAGTGTTGTTTTCGTGTCTCAATCTATCAGTAGATATGTTACTGAATACACTGTACACAATTCCTTCTAAATGTATTAGAATCGCAAGGTGAATTATTTTGTTTTGCTAGGCATTGAAAATATCCAAATTGAAAATAATATGACTTGATGAATATGAGATGTTAGATCTGAATTATGTCTTAACAATGACTTGTCCCTTCCCATACTCCAGATAGTCCTGCTCAGGAGTGTGGCCTTAAACCAGGAGATCGCATTCTGTTACTCAATGGGCTGGACATGAGGTAAATTCAAGACCAGTTAATAGTCAGTTTCATGATACTGAGTGGAATATTTTTTCCTTTTATAAAATATTTTAATACAGTATACATTTTAATATCCTATACATTATATTGTGTAAATAAATGTTAAGTGATTATTGTCCTGTGAGTAAATGTAGAATGAGTACTTTTTTGTGATACAGGGAGGTGGAAATGCTGCTGAATAAATAGGATAATACTGTTGAAATTATATAGCGGAGCTCCTTAGCAGATCCCTATAGGCGTAGAATGTCTTTGATGGCTGTCCTATGTCCGTACCCCATCGCTGGCTTTGATGATGATTGGCTGTTGTATATAGCTTGCGCATTACCAAAACTGAACGTAAGCACAACTGGAAGATGGAAGGGCCACAATAAATATGGAGGTTCCTCACATTTCCCGCACATTCACACTTTATGTAGTGGAGAGATGTCATATCTTTCTAAATTAACCATTAAACAATTAAAATTGAAAGGTCTTTATTTTGCGTCTCAGACTGCAGAGGTACATGCTGTATACTTATGGTGTTCTGATTGGTTCTCTGTGTGTTGATGTGATCGTTCCTTTATGCTTGTGATAACCCCCAACACACACACACACACACACACACACACATTCAGTATGACTGCACCCCCTCTAGTACATTCTATAAACTCAGATACAATCTTACCAGCTATAGATGGTACGGATAAATTAGACTAATAAGGCAGGTGATACAAATGAACATGGAAATCAGCTAGTGAAAAGTGGTGAACGGCATTCTTATAACATCAGCCTTGGACAATTATCAATAGATATATCTATCGGGAGCTCTGCCCTTTGGACACGGCATAAATCTTTATTACCATAGATAGATGGATGGATGGATAGATGGATAGATAGTTAAAAATAATGTTTTTACTACACAATATATTTTACACTTTGGAAATATCATTTAGAAGTTAATAACAGCGATAATATTATTGTTTATTTATACTAGGATATTAAATAATTAAATTCAAAATCATTTTAAATAATTATAGTTTTATAAATCACCCCAAGCCAACACAATTTTGGTGTTTATCTAGGAATTGCTCCCACGAGAAGGTGGTATCAATGCTGCAGGGCAGCGGTGCCAATCCCACACTAGTGGTGGAGGAGGGGCCGGTTCTCTACTCTCCATCAGACTCTGAAGCCGAGGAGACTCCCACAGTTCCTTGCACTCACTCACCTGCCCTCAGCTCGCTGCAGTGGGTAGCAGAGATCCTTCCTCCTAGCATCCGCGTACACGGCCGCACCTTCAGTCAGCAGCTTGAGCACCTCCTCACCACACAAGAGAGATATACCATCTGCAAGGCCCTCGAGACCTTCTTTCATCACAGGTTACTGTCTTCTGCTCCCTGTGCTCATACTGCATTTACTTCAAATGCAGTACAGCACAGATAAACTTTTCTGCTGTTATTAATATAGTCACAGCACTATGTATGTAATTTCTCAGGCTGTTGATTTTGAGCCATGTGAATATATTCTGTGTTATGGAGATGTACACCAATCAGCAAATAACATAAACACCACCTAAATGGTCTGTAGCCAGGCAGCTCCTAGCAAGCCGCAATGTGCTGTGTGTTCTGACAATTTTCTATTACAGCCAGCATGAAGAGTTTTAGGAGTTTGTGCTAAGTAGACATTACGGTAGTCATTTAGCCATTACAGTGTGGCCCTTGTCAAAGTCAACCAGATCCTTACACATGCTCATTTTTCCTGCTTCCAACACATCTTCAAAAATATGACTTTAAAAAAAAAACGTCACGTTTTGCTAGGTGCCACTGTAATGATATATAAGGCGCAAGGTCTGTGCTAATGACCCAGGGCTAAGATTTCTCTGTACAGACTAAGCAAAAAAGGTAAATAAGTACTTAATTATATGGCATTTTAAAGAGTCTTTTTAAAATCACTTCAGGCACTGTTACTTGCCCACTTCTGAACAAGTTATCTTCATCCATGTCTCTGAGGTCTTTTGTAGCTTTCAGCTTTCAGCTCTTTATTTCTTTATCCCTAGGATATTTCCTGTATACCTTTTCTCTTCAAGAAGACACTAATCTTCTTCTCTGGAAGTGGCTAAAAATCATAGTACACAGTGCAGACAGCTAACGGCTTTGTTGTCGGTCGGCTATGCACCTGTCCATACATAATTTATTGCTTGTGCATGGACCAGTCAGTCTGCACATACTGTCGTTGCCATACACACTGGCTTGCAAAAGTATTCATCCTTGAATCCTCCCCTGGCATATTTCCTATATTTGGCCTTAAAACTTGCAATATTTTTTTATTTTTTTTTTTTGATTTTAAGTACAGGACACAAAATAGTCCAAATTGGAGAAGTTCAATGAAAAAAATGTATTAAATAAAAAATAGAAAGTGGCACTTGCATATGTATTCACCCACTCTGCTATGAAGCCCTAAAATAAGGTCTAGATAAGATCCATAGAGAAAGAAGCTTAAAGAGATTTTATGGAAGAGTGGGCAGAAAAAAAAAGCCACTGCTTACAGAAACAAATGAGAAAGCATGTTAAGTGTTTGCCAGAAATACTCTCATTTGTCCAAGAACACCATCCCCAGAAGGGTGACAGTCTCATGCTGTGGGGATGCTTTTCATCAGCAGGGACCAGGAAACTGGAAACAATTGAGGGAATGAGATATGGTGCTAAATACTGGCAAATTCTTGAGGATGAGAAATTCTTGAAGGAGCTGGACCAGTTATGCTTTGAAAAATGGGCCGAAAGCTCAAGAGCCATACCCTAAGAGACTTTCAGCTGTAATTCTTGCAAAATGTGGCTCAACAAAGTATTGACTGGCTTTTTTTATTTGTACTTTTTCTTGTTTGTTTTTATAATAACAAATATTTTGCTTTTTTCAAGGTTGCATGTTGTGTAAATTGATTGGTAATCAACCCATTTCCATTTTAATTCCAGGTTGTAAACGCTAAGGGTGTTGATCATGGATGATCAAGCCACTGTAATTATTGGTGTTATGCACTTTACCTGCCAGTGCTCATAATGTTTTAATGTTGTGGCTGATCTGTGTATGTTAGTAGATTTAATTTTTGACTCCTGCCTTTGAGAAAATTTGTATTCTCAGATATGAGCAAATGTAGTTTCCTGGTTCTTCTGGCTTCAGTCAAATATGATGATTAATTATTTTGTAAATCCCCAACAAATTCTGAAAGCAACTTAAAATCTGAAGGCAATTAATTTCCATTCACTGAGAGAAAGGCTCTTTTCACCACAAATGTCAAAGCACAGCATTCCCAAGGTGTGGAACATTTCTTCAGTCTCACTGTGGTGAGATTACTGTGCAAAGTATTTAAAAATAACTCCAGCTCCTGGCACAAATAGACACGTACAGAACATGAACATGCGTGGGTTCTCTTGGATTTTCTTTAGGACTTGCCGTTACATCGGGACAGCAAACAGGGAGTGCTGCTTTACTGTCATTGAATTGCCTCCCATGTCTCTTTGGAATCCAGGAATGTGGACACACTTATTGTGGATGTTTATCCTGTGCTGGACACTCCTGCCAAGCAGCTGATCTGGCAGTTTATCTATCAGCTTTTGACCTGCGAGGAGCAGGAGCGCTGTAAGAGCAAGATCTCCCGCTTCCTGGGCTTCAAAGGAGCAGGTGTGCAGTGAAGACCATTGTGTAGTTTGTGTAGGCTTGGCTGAGTACAAGGCATGAATTTTAGTGCTTGTAATAAATGTTAGATAATGCATTTTAGTTATTTTTTCCCCCCACTGCATATTTAATCTCTTTTTGTTGTGTGTGTATTTGTGTGTATACTGACAGACCTTGAACTGGGCACAGAAAATCATAGACGGAGCAGCTCCATGAGGGTGACTGGAACATCCCATCGAAACAGTATCCGAGAAAGAAGCTCAGATGATTGCATCATTGGCACTCATCTAGGAATGGGTATGATTTGTATACATCAGTATGGAGGCTTCTGTAAATATAGATCATATTACACTGATTCATATTAATTGATAAGTCTTCCACCTCCATTTTTACATCGTGCTGTAGAATCATTTCTTCGCTCTTATGGAGCCTTAAACAACTAGCCATGGCAGGTCTAATGTTTATGGTTCGATAAGACTGCTGCTGTGTGTTGAGTATTGCAAGCAGCTTTTTGCTCAGTTCAACAACCTTACCGCTAAGGTGAATTCCAAACAACTGCTGTTTGTGCCTATCAGCTTGCTTTGGGGTACTGTGTGCTGGACAGTGATCTTTTTCCTCAGGGACTTTTACTGAACCTGCAACCCCAGGTGAAAGACAATGTGGCGATGGGACCTCCTTTCCAGAGTCCCCAGATTTGAACCACGTGGGTACCATTCAGCACTTGCCAAGTACCTCTTTCATTTTCAATTGCTTTTACTCAGTCATGCCATTGTCATCTAACCACATAAAAACCTGTAGATATCAGGAGTGTACACAGAGCTGGAGAGTGCATACACAGTGAAGAACAGCAAGCCTCTACAGAGTAACTCATCACCTGGGAATGAGGGCATGAGCCATGGTGACAACCATGCACTCACTCACTCCTTCACACATGCTAAAAAAGGTACACTCATAATACCAGCCATTGTCTCTGAAATGATGTGAAGTATGATGTGAAGTGATGCTTAATGGGGTGAAGTATGATACAAACATGCCTTTAATAAAATGTTTGGATCACATGGAAGAAAGGAAAGCATTAATCTACCTGCATATAAATGAATGTGTAGCTTGACACTTGCATTCACATGCACATTATCTGTTATTCATCACCCTCCTTTAAAAATATTTTGTTCCTTATAGGAAGCCGTAAGTCAGGCCTATCTCTGACATGGAAGGAACCCTGCACCAGCCCTCAGTTTGACCTCTACCAGCAGACTGTCCCTTCTCCCGGAAGCATGGACTCTAACCCCTATGTCAGCCTAGACAGCTCTCCTACCTCCCCCTATCACTCTGATGAGGCCCCGAGCCCTCAGCCTCGCCGAAGAAAACTCTTCACTTTCTCCAGACCTCCACGCAGCAGAGACACAGACAAATTCCTGGATGCCCTGAGTGAACAGCTCGGCCACCGAGTCACCATTGTGGACAACTTTCTGGGAGGCGAAAATGACTATGAAGAGGTGTGTATATTGTGCTTGGCTAAAGAAAAAAATTAATTTATGCAGAGATATGACTAACGTCTGTGTTTTTCACAGATGAGTTTCCAAGAAGAACAGGACAACGTATTGTCTCGTCAAGCAAGCAGCGCAAGCAGTGAGGACCACAGCAGTGATTCAAGCTCTTTAACCAACTCCTCTGAAATAGAGCAAATCCCACCCCCTCCACGAAGTCCACCACCCCCACCCCCACCCAGTCAGTTCACTGACGCGCCCTCCCCCATCTGCCTCACTCCACAACACATGCCTCAACCTCCTCCTGCCTTCCAGAACCACCCCATCATACCGCCTCCACCACCCCCTCCTCGGTTCATCCTCTCCAGCCGTCCATCTCTCCACCATGTACTGCCTACATGCCAGGAGACAAGGTTCCATCACACACAGACCCGAAAGTCCTTTTCTCAGCCTTCTGTTCATGCAGGCCAACAACTTCACCAACCCAAAGCCCACCCTATTCTTCATTCATCCTCTCACACATCTCCACAACCTCCTCAAACATCCCAAAAGCCTTCCTACACATCCTCACAACCTCTTACTACTACCCCACAGCCTTCTCAAACATCCTCTCAACCTACTCACACATCCGCACATCCACCATTAAGGCACCGCACCCAGTCCATCTACCAAAGCCATCAAAGCTCAACCATGCAGCCCAAATCAAAGAAAGATTCACCACAGTCTACCCATAAATCTTTTGAGAGCACAAAATCTTTTGAGAGCATCTCAAAAATAACACCGCCACCCCCACCTCCACTGCCACCACCCTGTGAGCCCCCACCTCTGCCAAAACCAAGCCCTCAGACTTCAGATACCAACCACATGAGTGTGAAGAGGCTTCGATGGGAGCAGGTTGAGAATTCGGAGGGCACTATCTGGGGACAGGTTAGTTAGTTATACAATAAGCTTGGTACAATTCATGTGTGATACTCCAAGTATGGATAGATAATGTTTCATTCTGCTTGTCTGCCAGCTTGGAGAAGACCCTGACTATGGTAAATTAAGTGACATGGTGAAATACCTCAATCTGGAGCTGCACTTTGGCACACAAACAGGTTCCAGTAAGTTTGGCCTCTCGCATGTATTCATGTCAAAGTATCGCCATCAAGAAAGCATCTTCGTTGATTACATGTTGTGATACGTTTTAACATCTGTGTTGATACTTAACATACATATCTCATGTGTGTTGTCTATCTTTGTGCTTTTTCAGCTCATCACGTATACCATTTTTCATGGATCACTTACAGTCTGTCCATTCATAGTGTCCTCCCCTTCCTCACTGGCATCTCAGAAGCTCTCTTTTTTCTCATCATGTTCCATTTATTGTTTTCACTGCTGGCTCCAGGAGAACCGATCCTTACAATGTAATTAAATATGTCAGTTTCTCTTCCAGAGCCCACCATTCTACCCGAGAGCTTTAAAAAGAAAGACGTAGTCGAGATTCTCTCTCATAAAAAGGCCTACAATGCTTGTGAGTATATCCCGGATCACTTCAGTCATCCTGCTTGCATCCAAATCTTGTGTAAAGAATAAAGTATACCTATTCTCATTGTGCAGTCATGGGAAGCCTTACCTTTGCTCCTGTACTACAATCATTCATTTATTCATTTTCTAAGACGCTTCATCCTAATTAGGGTCGCGGGGAGGCTGGCACCTATCTCAGCTGACTCTAGGCGAGGGTGGGGTGCACCCTGGACAGCTGGCCAGGCCATCGCAGGGCCAACACACATACAACCATTCACACTCACAGTCACACCAAGGGGCAATTTGGAACAGCCAATTATACTACTGTGCATGTTTTTGTACTGGAAACTGGAGGAAACTGGAGTACCTGGAGGAAACCCACGCAAGCATGGGGAGAAAACACTTACTCTGGCCATGCCAAAGGCTACAAACACTCAAATGACCATGCTTTGTAACTATGGTGAGCAGAAAAGCATCTCAGAGGAGACAGCACATTGAACTTTGAGGTGGAAGGGGGGGGGTAAAAAAACAGTAAAAGACCACAACAGGTTCCACTCCTGCCAGCCAAGAACAGGAAACTGAGGCTAGAGTGGGTACAGGTTGACTGAAACTGGGCAGATGAAAAGGTCAGAAAATGTCATCAAGCGAGTGAATCCATGAACAAACCTGTCTTCTGTCAGTCGTTTGAGGTTGGTGATGGATGTGGTGAAGTTATGATGTGGAGAATGTTTTCTTAGCACAAATTGGGTCCCTTAATACCAATAAAGCATTGTTTGAATACTACAGACTATATGAGTATTGTGGTTGACCATGTACATCCTTTCTTGACCACAATTCAACCATCTCTGAATGAGCATGACAGAGAATTCAGAGTAGTTCAGTGTCCTCCCCAGTCACCAGAACACATTTGGAATGTGGTAGACAGGAGATTTACAGAATGAATATGCAGCTCGCAAAACCTCTGCAACTGTATGATGGATCATATCCTCAATGGAATATTTCCTTCACGTTATGGAATTCACACCACAAAGATTTGAGGCTGATTGGAAAGAAAAGGGATGTATTCCTGCTCCTAATAAAGTGTAAGAGGTGAAGTGTGCTCACTCTCCACTTGGTTGCTCTCCCCAGCCATCCTTATAGCCCATCTGAAGCTGTCTCCAGCAGAGTTACGACAGGTCCTCATGACCATGAGCACCGAGCGACTGGAGCCTTCTCACATTAAGCAGTTGTTGCTCTATGCCCCTGACGATGATGAAGTTAAACAGTTCCAGCAGTATAACCAGGATCCCTCCAAGCTTAGTGAACCTGACAAGTTTGTCCTTCAGGTATGGTTTTCTCTTACTTTGCAGATTTTTACCTTTCACATGAGCTACGCGGAGGGTACTGTGACACGCAGATTTCCGTTCCTCATGAAATTGTGTGTGTTTGTCTGTCTGCAGTGCATGAGTGCACACTGTCCTAGTTAGTTATTACTTTTGGCGTGAGCTATATATTGTTCATGTTATTATTACTAGACATTTGAGAGCTTACGAAATTGTACTAAAGTAAAGTAATATCACGATAATCATTACATTTACATAGACAGGAACTTTCCAATAGGTCTAACGCCAGGATCGAATTAGATAAGTTATAAGTTCAACTTCGTCTTCAAATTAGACAGATCATGCGTGTGTCCAAGTACACATAACACGTGAAAGGTCAATGAATGCGTGTGTTCGCTCCACCAGTCATTTTTCTTTTCTAGAAATCAATTTCAAGCAGAAGGCATTTGATTTCTTTATGAATGCTTATGACTTTGTGTGGGTCTTGCAGATGTTAACAGTGCCTGAGTATAAAACCAGATTGCGCAGTCTCCTCTTCAAAACCACCCTGCATGAAAAAACTGAGGAAATGAGAATTGGTTATGAGTGCATCTACAAAGCTTCCCTAGAGCTGAAAAACAGCAGGAAACTGGCAAAGATCCTGGAGGTAAAGTACTTTTATAGTCAAAACAGCAAATCGTACATTAATGAGTTAATAAATCATGCATCTATTATAAATCTATTTTCTATATGCCTAATTGCTCTGTGTAATTGATTTATTTTTTTTAGATATAATTCTTATAAAGTTTTGTTTTGTAGTTTGTCCTAGCAATGGGAAACTATCTTAATAATGGCCAACCCAAGACAAATAAACCTACAGGCTTTAAAATCAACTTCCTTACTGAGGTACAGTGGGTATTAAGCAAAAAGATGGTTTTAAAGATACTGTATCGTTTTGTTTGTTTGTTTTCCAAAGTCATTTTGCCATTAAAATATTACAGTGTAAGCTTATTTATTAAATAAGCTCTATTTAAATAATAGGATCCCTATTCACTTTCCTTCCTCAGCTTAGCACAACAAAAACAGTTGATGGGAAGTCAACCTTTCTTCATATTCTAGCCAAATCATTATGCCAACACTTTCCTGAACTTCTCAGC
This sequence comes from Neosilurus mollespiculum, assembly GCA_030014195.1. NCBI lineage: Eukaryota > Metazoa > Chordata > Actinopteri > Siluriformes > Plotosidae > Neosilurus > Neosilurus mollespiculum. The sequence continues at coordinate 27,106,203 of JAQMYF010000021.1, forward strand.
TTTGCAGGAGAGCTTATAACAGTGCCACTGGCTGCCAAAGGTAAAATCAGCAAAGTGGCGATAATGTAATCTATTTATATTATTTATATATTATCTTCTATACCCATTGAAATTGTTTTTAAACATAGTATGATACATCATATATGGCTGAATACTTTTTTCTCTGTGACCACAGTGAATCAGAAAACCATTACAGCAGATCTCAGTGATCTCCACTCCACCATCAAGGAAATCAGGACTGCCTGCCTAAAGATCCCAGCCACAGCAGAAGATCGATTTGCAGCAGTTATGAGTGTATCCTCACTAAGGCATCCCATCCCACTAAGGCACAGCCCTTATAAACAAAAAGATAAACTAGAATACACTGACAGCTGGGTTTGAAATCTCTAGTAATAATGCATTACTGGATGTACCTTTTGTAATGCAATAACAGTGCTGCCACACAAGCACATTACCTTCTTCACACTGTCTTTCACAGAAAAACTCGAATTTCTGATCTTGTTAAATGTGCATACCAGAGGGCTGTGGAAATCGCAGATCTAACTGGTAAGAACGTACTGACTGCGGATTTGTACATCCATGTAATTTAAGGCTAATAAAAATAGATTTAAATAATGTGGTGTTATTTACCGAAGAAAAATGTATGATTGTTAATTAGGTGAAATTTCAGTAAGGAGACATTTTACATTTACGGAGGTAAATTTTATCTATGAGAGAGTCGATAGGATTTATTTACTTTTTTTATTTTGTCCTATTGACCAAGATAATAGAGAACAAATATAAAATAGAGCCTAATGAAGAAAGTGTTAAGAGGAACCATGTGCCTTGAGAATGTACCACAATATCAAATGCAATTATAACGGTATAAAAAGAATGACTTGTCATACATTAATAAATTCAATTATTGATTTATTCATTCATTTGCCAAACCTCTTAATCCGCTTAGGGTTGCAGGGAGGTGGAGCCTATCTCAACTGACTCTGGGCGCAGACGGGGTACACCCTGAACAGTTTGCCGGTCCATCGCAGGCCAATATGCACACAACCATTCACACTCACACCGAGGGGCACTTTGGAAAAGACAGTTAGCCTAATGTGCATGTCTTTGGACTGTGGGAGGTAACTGGAATACCCAGAGGAAACCCATGCAAGTACAGGGAGAAAATGCTAAATTAAAATAATTTAATTGAACACTGTAATTATTGACAAAGTGCTCTGATGTATGAGGAAGAAAACACCATTATATAACAGTATTTGTTATTATAGGAGAATATTTAAATGTTGGAGTACTAATGACCCTTTGCTTCATGTTAGGCTACATCACATCACCCCACCATTGATTGTTTTCTTGTTACAACAGTGCGCCCGGTCATGTTTTATTCCTTAACTCCTGCATTTTGCCGAACACACAATATTATAATTATTTTGAATAATTAATAACAGAGCATTATATTTCATGTAACACGAACATTAGCCTGCAGAAACACTGATGTAGGAGAATGAGTGTGCATTGATTTCTTAACTTTGACATCAGAGCTTCCTGGAAAACTCACATCCAGCTGTGCAGTCTCTGGACTCTCACCAGCAGAAAGCAATGGATGAGTTTGGCAAGGTAGCCTCGTACTTCGGGGAAGACAGCAAGACCACGACCACAGAATCCTTTTTTGGCATCTTTGCAGAATTCATCTCTAAGTTTGGGGTGAGTCATGCATGGAAATGAGGAAACAGTGTTCTGTATCTTAATTAGTACTTTTGAGATAAATAATAAAAGTGATGCCATCTCAGTTTAAGTGATCCAACATGACTTTGATAAGTTTTGCTGTCATTTTTTTTCTGTACTGCAGAGGGCACTGAATGAGACACGGGCCACAGAAAACCCCAGAAGCCCCCGTATAGCATCACCTTTAGCCTGGTGAGAATATTCTTTAGGTTTGCTGCTCTTGTTACCTGTGGCCATCTATGTGCCAAGAACTTGACAAAGCAACAGGAGAAGCGAAGAATTTAATCAAAGTTAAAGTTTATGACCTACATGTTAAAAATGTAACTTTACCATAAAGAATATATATTTTATACAACTCTAAAGTTATTAAGGATATGGATATAGTTTCATTATTTTTAAAAAAGTTTCCAGTGGCAAGAGAATGTAACAAGAATGTGAGCACTTTACAAGTCTTTCACCCACAGTTGATGCTACGCAAGTCAGCCGTTTCTCCATTATTCCTTTCACTGATGAATACTGACCAAAATCCCTGCAGACAGACTATAACGAGGGCTGGGTGTTAATCTTGTTATTCAGCAGTGTATCATCATTGTATACAGACGATTAACTTTTGCACAGCGTTAGTATTTTTGCTGAGTACAGACCCCGCCACACTAATAATGACCACTTCTTTTGTCTGATCTGTGGTGAAGCTGTGCATGAAAAACTGTACAGTGTACCAGTATTTATTATGAAGCTGTCAACTATGAACTCTTTTGCTGTGACAAATAAAATCTGAATGAAGATGCATAGATCTGTTATTAGTGCCAGTGAATCGGCCCTGTGTTTACATCTCGTTTGTTTTATGTTTACATGGTAAAATGTTATGCAGCTTGGCAGATTTTTCCTTAAAATAATGTTTAAAATGTTCTTTCTGACTGATGTTTTGTGTTTCCAACAATCTTCTAGTAGCCTCCTTATTAAATTCAAATGCATGGACAACTAATTGCTTGTCTCTGTGTCAAAAAAAAAAAACACCCTTCTTTTTCAGACCAGTGACAGTATTTGGAAACATTAATCTACAGTTTGCATGTAGCACTGTGTCAATTTTTGTTGGCAAATAATTTTATTATCCTTAATGTAGGCATATACATTGGTTTCCTTTTGACCCTTATTTAACATTAGAACTTAGGTGTATTGATGTATAGATTGTTTGTGGGTAGGAGAGTATTTATCCTGTGCAGTTCTCTTTCAGCTTCTCTTTCTTTGGGCCACATTGGGCTGCATTTTATTCTGCTGTCTGATTTATATCTTGGGAATAAACAAAACTTCTGACAAGCACTGATGAGTATCTGATTCATTTGAGTACTAAAGTACATATGTTCAACAGGGTTGTATGATCTTGGTAGTAAACGTAGCTTATACATTCATTATTACCCTTAAAATAAATGTGTCAATACATTAATAGAATTAGTGATTAAATTACACTATAAAGGCAGAGGGTTCAGACCCCTTAGAGTTTTTATGCATTCAGTATGTTATAGATGAAGTTTTTATCATTATTATTATTTATTTAAATAATTAATATTATATATTTTGGACCGATTGGTTTGGTAGGGCGACACGGTGGCACAGTGGTTAGCATGTCCGCCGTCCCAGGTTTGATTCCCGGGCTCGGAGGGGGTTCTGTGAGGAGTTTGCATGTTCTCCCCGTGCTTGTGTGGGTGTCCTCCCACAGTCCAAAAACATGCACAGTAGGCTAATTGGCGGTAACAGATTGCCCCTTGGTGTGAGAGTGAGTGTAAATGGTTGTGTGTGTCTTGGCCCTGCAATGGCCTGGAGAGCTGTTCAGGGTTCACCCCACCCTTGCCAGCTTAGAAAATGGATGAATGAATGGATGATTGATAGGTCACTGTTTGAGGCACTCTGGCACCCTCTGCTGTTCCACTGTCATCATTATCAGGGAGCTAACGGCACCCATGGTGGTCTTCAGTAGAAAAATATGGCTGAAAATGTTTTCGTGTATACAGAAAATTCCTTTTTCTCTAATTGTAAAATCAACAACAACTAAGGTGCTTTTAATGCAATTAAGTGAGATTTATGACCTGGTGCACTGTTTTCATTTATTCACTAATTAGTTAATGGTAGCTTAGGTAGGCTAATTGCTAGCTTCATCATGAGTTAATTACTGGTTATTTGGCTATTTATCTTGTGTTTATTTTCAGGGAGCTGTTACATACATACCTGCGATTTTCCCCTCAGAGAGACACAAAATGCTTTACCTAAGAAAAATAAAGTAGAGCTGGAGAAGGAACAATGATAAATGCCGGGCAGTAGTAGGCCGGTGATGGCGCTAACGAAATTCAGGTTAGCGGAGGATAGAGAAGACACAGTCACAGTTAAGCCAAATTCTTAAAAAGGTTTGTTGAGTGTTGACTAAAATTTTAAGGTACTTTCAGCAAAATAAGTTTAAGGTACACTTATTTCTTTCAGAATTGTACAAAGTGATCCATCCAAATTGTACAAGTGTGGTTTAAATAAACTATACACTGATCAGCCACAACATTAAAACCACCTACCTATTAGTGTGTAGGTCCTATATTTGTGTATAATTTGTGTCACCAAATTAGCTTTAACCCTTCAAGGTATGGACTCCACAAGAACTCTGAGAGTGTACTGTGTATCTGTCACCAAGCATTTCACAGCACATCCTTTACTTACTGTATGTTAAAAGGTGGGACCTCCATGGTTTGGACTTGTTTGTACAGCACATCCGACAGATGGGAATTTGGAGTCCAGTTTTTGCAGGGTGCGTAATACTGCTGAAAGGGACTACTATCCTTAGGAAATGCAACTGCCATCCAGGGATGCACTTGGTCTACAACATTGTTTAGTTAGACAGTATGTGTCAAAGTAACATCCACATGAATTTTAGGCCACAAGGTTTACCAGCAGAACACTGCCTGGAACATCACACTGATCCAGGTGGCTTGCTTTCTTTGCATAGTTGATCCTGTTTCAATCTCTTCCTGCACCAGCTGCCCATATGATGAAAAAGAAAACCTGATTCATCTGATCCCCCTCCTCGAATCGCCACCTTATCGTGGTGGAGGGGTTTGCGTGTCCTAATGATCCTGGGAGCTATGTTGTCGGG